>CM077232.1:27324907-27664907 GCA_039654775.1 Spinibarbus caldwelli | reverse complement strand
TCAGGCAGGGCTGAGCCAGGATATGTGAAATATAGACTTAAATCGGTAAAGCCTCCAGACTTCCCAAACCACTGGCAACACACCCAGACTGAAGACGAGGTGGAATGTCATTCATATGGTCCTGATTTCTCTCCCCACTACCATCAGAAGAGGACAGGATGGAATGACGGGACGCTCAGCTGCAGAAACATGCCAGTGGCAGAAACCCATTTGGTTACTTGCTTACGTATGAGCTCACCACAAACTTGGGCTATGCACTGGTTAAAGATTTTCTCAATCTTCCCCTTCCCCTGACCATGTGCAAAACGAGCACGCTGTAGTTGCAGGAAGGGACCTACACTGACCGCACACATTCTCACATACATTACCAGCAACATGAGGAACACAAACACTCACATGGACACTCACACACGTCATGAATATGAAGGTTTTATGCATGTTTATGACAGCTGTCATTAAGTGTCATTCGCTCAGTTATGTCATTTTTAATGCAAAGATGACATTGTTTGACCTAACCCTACCCCTACCCCTAACCCATAACAAAGACATCTCAAACAATGTCATCTTTACATTAAAAATGACATAACTGAGCGAATGACACTTAATGACAGCTGTCATAAACATGCATAAAACCTCCTTTATATTCATAACGTGTCATGTCATGATTATGAAGGTGTCATGTCAGTCTTATGCACACCCCTTCAAGTAACCTTGTATTTTTTTTATTTTACTGTTGTTTACTAGTCCATACATAGGCTACTAGCTAATTTTAACAAACTTTTAATGTTAGAATGAATTAGCAGCGTGTGTTAACCAAGATTAATAAATGCAATAAAAGGTATTGATTTAAATTGAATTTATGCATTAACCAGTATTGTTAAAACTGTATTAGTATACATAAATTAACATTACTTAATGCTTTTAAAATGTTGATTTTAACATTTAGTTCATTTTAACTAATGTTAACGTATACAGCCTCACAAAAGTACGACCATATCCTCAGTTGTGACCTTTACTCTTTTTTTAAATTTAACTAGGGCAGAATAAACTTTGACTCATTGCATGTTGCTCAGTGCATGTTTGATGTTATCTCCTTAAATGTCAGACCAGCATTTGGAAACCTGTGTACGATAAGATGCATCATGTATACAGCGAGACACAATTATAGTTTCACTCTTATTACGTTGCTGTTGTGTAAGATCTAACCTCCTCCTGAACAACAGTAAGGCAGTGAGAGTAAGTCCTGTCTGAAAAGATACACCACCTTCAATGCATTGCACAAATATGACACAGGACAAAGCATGTGCATACTGTGCTCAGTATGTTGACTTGCATTGGTTTACTGTATTTTTTTATACTTATGTTTTAAAAAATGACATTTTAACCCACTACAGTTGTACCAATGCTATTTATAAGTCTGAAACTACAAGTATCCATTAGAGAATCACTGAAAATGAAAACTTTCCAATAAACAACAACAAGAAACGAGGGAGGAGAAACCTGATGATGCCACATGATTAATTGGGGTGATTATTCAAGACAGAATAAGTACTGATGTGGAGTTTTGCTCTGAGAGCTGCTGTTCCCAGCTTTCATATGTTCAGAGAACAAGCAGAGTGACGACTGTAAAGCTGTCATCCATCTCAGAAAACCATGTTTTTCAGTCTAAGTGGCAGATTATTTCAATATGCCTTAAACAATGGAATAATTTTTTGCTCCAGTGAAGGAAAACGATACTTATCCTCTTTCCCCGATGCCTCAAGGGTTTACAGTAGTTGTGACCCATAACCATATGTTAAAGCCACCCTTTAAATGAGAATTTCGATGTTTAAGTTTTCACTACGCTTTCATAGAATGGGATGATTTGAGGAAAATTAACCAAAATCTACACTCGCAAATGCAAAATCACAGTAAGGGCTTGTTTATAGATACTTGGCTGTAAAAGAAAATATTCGTTTTGGTAAACTGTCCTTGAACAGGGGAAAAACTGGAAAAACAACTTCCCCTACATTTTCCCTCATCATAGTGGTTTAACTCGCAAATGATGAGCATTCAGCTGGACCACATATAAATATTTCCCTTTTAAAAAACACAGACGCAGTTGTGTATATGTAGGGGGAAGCATATATTCTGCAATCTGGAATAAATTGTCCGAAGAAGCCTTGGTAAAATCTTTTAATGAACTCCATCAAAACAATCTCGCACCGGACCAATTTGCTTGCAGACATTGCAAAAGGAGAGCCCAAGGCTCTGAGAGGAAGTTGAGAATATGTCTCTGTGGTTAGCTGGAGTAATATCGATTTGGTATCATTATGATGCATGTTACAAAGTGACGAACAGAAGCATCTGTTTGTCATTACACAGGCTGGGTAATGAACTCCATGACAGGAGCCGTACTCATGCGAGGTCCAAACATGCAAACATTTGGGCTGTCCAACTCGCTCAGTTTGCACAACGTGCAGTGTTGTAACACTTCATGCCAGCGTGAATCTAAATGTACTTGTCTATGAAAATGGAACTTATGAGTTAAACAAGCAGGAAGGATCGGAAATTAGGTTTGGGTTTGATTGTAATGAAGCCGTAATGTCACGGGAGGGTTATTGTTTTGGAGAAATTATGACTTGTTTTTAGTCTTTCGGTCGGACTACACCGCAAGACGCAATACTTCATTCATTTTGGATGAGGGTCATCCTGATAGCTGATCGGTTTCCCCTAACTGAGACATGTTTTGTCTTCATTTCACTGGTCTGACGTACTAATATTGGTGTTGACTTGAAAATCTAATGGAGAAACCATCCCAATGCGTCTAGTAGCTCCAAATCACATTTAGCACGGTGCTTTGAAAAGATCATAGTGTACAGTCAACCGGTCATTACTCAATAAAAAACCTGACAGGGTGATCACGAGTTCTTGTATCGAGACTACTTGCAAAACAAATAGAATACTTTTTTTTACTATGAGAATAAAGAGAATACGGAGTATGAGACACATGAAACTAGTAAAGAATCGAGTCCCTTGTAATTGGTCAATTATACAGTTTAGTGGTAATTATATATAAACATTTGACTACAGAATGTTGTGACTGGCCAATCAGAATTCAATTCCAGAGAGTCCTATGTATGATTTGACATAAGTTATTTGCACAGTAGGCTTGCCAGGGCATGATAATGATAATGAAATTTTATACCGGTTTAAACAGGGGAACATTATGAATAAAACTTACTTCATCAACAGTTCCTATATTAATAAAATAGTATACTCTATTTAACTATAATAGTAACTTTTTGACTTCACACAAAACTCCCATTTGTGCAGATGTCTATTGAAATGAATGTGTTTTGCCTGTGAAATTTCACAGAAAATGGTGACCACACCTTTATGCTGCCTTTACATTATGATTTCAGCCCTAATATTACACTTGTCAGCAGTCAATAGAGGACACTAACAAAATCCTGAAATCAGACACAAATGTGACGATCTCTATGTGTGAATTTATGAGAAGTGTGTTTAACGCAAATGCTGACCTTAACCCTGGTAACCAACAATATTTCTGCATCTGAAGGTGTGGTCAAATTTCTGCAAAATTTTGCAGGAAAAATGTACATTGTGCATTGTCAGTAGCTTAGGACAGTGGTTCTCAAACGTTTTATACGAAGTACCACCTCAGAAAATTTTTGGCTCTCCAAGTACCACCATAATGACCAACATTAAAATATAGTGTAGTAGGCCTAACTATTCAGCTACAGCTCTGCACAGTTAAAAAACAAGGCAGTTTTATTCCTAATAAGAATATTTATTGTTGTCAGCCACTTTAACATTGTAAATACACAGTTTGAACATTAACACTGCACAGTGCTTACAAACAGGTAAATAAAAAGCTTAAATAATGATACTGTAAAAAAAAAACTGTACTGTACTTAAATGTAAAAAAAAAAAGAAAAAAAAGAAAAACTTTACTCAAATAAAGATTAAATTAAAATGTATTGTGTTTTAACATTAATTTACATTTAATTTAGTGATTCCTCTGCGTACCACTAGAGGGAGCCTGAATACCACTAGCGGTACTCGTACCATTTTGAGAACCTCTGGCTTAGGAAAACCTGAAGTACATCTCATTCAGATGTGTATTGTGATTCTGTTTCTGTTGGTTAATGCGGCAAATCTGTGAAAACTTGAACCCGAAATTTGCGTGGGGACATCTTTAGCATTGTGTGGATTCGTATTAAAATGACTGGATTTCGCATGCAAAAAATTTGCTGAACAACTTTACTTTGACCACACCATGAGGCTATAACTAAATAAGAATAAATTGAGGAAATTCAAAAACAGTGCAGCAAAATATCACCATAGCGCCACCTAATGTCCAATTAGCGGTAATCGCGTTATAAAAGTTTAAATGCAGATATCATACCAGTGTGAAAATATACTTTGTAAACGCTATATTGCTTGATAGATGAGATTGACTGCATCAAATAAAAATTTCCTATATTAGAAAAGACGTGTGTCGATTTTGTGCTATTTGCGGAATCAAAAGGAATTGCAAAAATAATGATCATGAAATGTTTCAAACACTCCCTTTTGAAAAAGAAAAACAGATGGTACAAACTTATAGGCTTCAAATGTAGTGAAAGAAAGTTGTTAAAAAACATTCAGTAAGCAGCATGATACATGTTTGAGTGCATCCGTAGGTATCACAAACACAACTTTATAAACAGTTAATTAGGATTTTCTGACTTGACATCAAATAAAGGATGTATAGCCAAAGCACTTCAAAGCCTGCCAAGTTTCCTCAGGGATTTTATACACGCAGACCACAGCACAGCTCTTGAAATCCTAGAGCAAACGCTACAGGATGCTCGGAACGGTAAGGTCATGGGAATGTTCTTAATTCCACCTATCAAACCTCCACCCACATACACTACCGCTCACACACACACTTGCGCTTGAACACGAATGTGCTGAAGGAGGTATTCATTTAGCCATGTGTCTTTCAGCCCAGCCGTCATTCTTTCCACTGTGGGAGTGATTGGCTCTCTTAACTCTCAGGTTAACTGGATGCTCTTCTGCCTATAATTCAAAATGAGTGATAGACAGCTGTAATTCAGATGTTATGGAACTGTTTACAGACATGTTACACTGTCATTAAGCAGACATTTAAATACCAGACAGCGCTTCATCACGACAGATGAATAATGTGAATGAATAATGAATGTTTTATGAATTAAAGTAAAACATCTGTGCGTGTCATGAATGTCCTTCTCCTCCCAGCAGCTTGTTTATTATGGAACGTCAGGGCAGGAATTAGTCTTTTTGACCACTGAGTGTGGACATAATTATATAATTTCCCATGGGAATGGCTTGCTGTTTTACAAGACCATATGCATATTAAAACAGGATTTCCATCACCTAATAAACATTGTTCAAAACATTGATTACACATATTGTTTCTTTATTGATAAACAGCATTTACTATTCAAATCTTCAGGCTTCCATGGAAATTCATCAACATGTTTTATACAGTACTGTTTTGTCTGGTTCAATGAAAGAACATCGAAATTGACAATGGTCTTTACTGAAACAATTCTAACTATAACAATTGGTGTCAACAATTGAAATAATCGGTTCACCTTTTTTGGGAGTCTTAATTGGTGAAGTGGCTTGATGAGTATAGTATTTCAACGTATTTCCAATTACAACATGAAGCCAGGAGAGATATATCAAAGAGCTCAACTCATTTTAAATAATACCCAATAGAGTGCCACAATAGAGTCCTAAAAGCCAGACACAAATGAATGTTTTTACACTTCTGATTCTGTCGTCCAAAAAGTCAATTGTTTTTTTGGTAAATTCCTGAAATATGGTCTGTGGCTAAATCAAGCTTGAGATATTTTCATGTTTTATTCTACAACATAAAATATACCAGTAATACCCACACATCAGTTTTTTTTTTTTTTTTTTTTATCTTTTAAAACTTTTACGTATCTTGAAAAAGGCAATTGCTAACAAGTGGCTAAATGGGACTACAAATGCGGCAATAAATGTCATCCGGTCGAACAGGTAAACTCATTTACTTTCTATTCTGCTTTTGCAGACTTTTTGTGTTTATACTGATGCTCTTGCAAACTATTCTAACTTAAACTTTCAGGGAAAATGTGAAAGAGAAGCTTAATGTCTTTTATCCTTCATGTTACACATGATGTGAATTCGACTGTACTGTGAAATAAAAATTCCAAATCCAAGTCCAAAATGTCTGAGTCCATGTCAAGTTTGAGTAGAAGTCCGTCAGAGTGCATCCGAGGCCGAGTTCATTTATAATTGCAGTCCGAGTCCAAGTATCCCAACTCTATTAATAAATATCTCCCATTCAAGTTGATTAAGGACTTGGACTTGACATGGACTTCACAAGGTGGATGAAACCAACATTAAAGCTTAATGGTGGTGACGCTAAGTTAAGCGACCAAGGTGTAGTTCATGTATAGCCTACATTTAGCTTTTTACTTCTGCCAATTGTATTTAGGCTTTCAAATGCATGAATGTTGTGTTAATTTGTGAAGATTATATCGAACAAAACATGCAAGAATCATAAACCTTGCTGGTCACAGAGCTTATTTTCTGAAGTAATCCAAAAGTCATTGGACATATCCTGTTGGCTTTTTGTCGAAGAAACCAGGGTAATTCTAACTTCTGTGTTGGTCTACATAAAATGTGTCATGTCTGCAGTACTCCATAGGCAATAGAATTTTGTTTATGTCACAGCCTGGCAAAGCTGCACCTGAACAGCTCAGGACTGCGTTTCCCAAAAGCATCGTAAACCTAAGTAGATCATAGAACCATTGGCACCAATGGTCTCTACAGTCAACTTAGCTCACAATACTTTTGGGAAACGCAGCCCTGACCACCTGCAATAAAAATTGCATAGAAGAAGACTTGATAGAAAATTATATGAAGTGTATAGATTTAGATTCTGCCCTATACTGTCATTGGTTCACACGGGTTTTTGCTGCAATGGTTGCGTGATGGTTGACCTGACATGAAGCCAGGTCTTATTCACCTCAGTGTAAAGCATACAGTTGTAGTCCCTATATAGTGCACTATGTTCCATTCACCATTGTGCATCACATACAAATAGTAAGTAGACAAGTGACAAATGTTGTTTACAGCTTTAGTTGGAGATGATGCTATTTATAATTTAGAACGAGGGACGTTCTGATTATTTGATTAGATAAATTTCTCCAGTACATTGTGAGTATTTTTTTTTCTGGGTTTGTATTCCTCGAAGAGAATGACTGTAGATTTTAAATATGTAAATATCCCAAGGATGAATTTTGTAAAGGTTTAGAATAACAGTAGTATTAGAATTACATGACCTAAAGCTTATAAATGTAGACTAAAAGCATTAAAAGCTTTGGTTTTGACATCCACCTTTTTTGCATAGACAAGAGCAGCATTTTGTGTTTTACCAAAGAAAGAAGATAATACGGGGTCAGAACGAGATGAGGTTGAGTTTAATGACAAAATGTGCTTGAGAGAAGTATTCCAGACAACTTTATAGAGAGGTAACCACAGAAGCTATCTCACTGCAGCAGACACTGGAATCAACATCACTTGATCTTGGTTTGTTATGTCCCGGTTTGGTTTGCTGTGTCCTCATATCACATTAAAACATCTGACAGGAGACCCCAGCACCATGATGAAGCTCTCTATTCTTAACCAATTTTCCAGCGGGCATACTAGAAACAAGGCATTGAAGTTTCGAGAAGTCTTCTAACTATGTAAGAGTAAACAGGAGTATATGCATTTAAACAGGAGTTGGGTTATATCACACCGGTGGTCCTGTCTCCCAGTCCTTTATGATTCAGCAAATCACAGTGTGGAGGGCACAAGGCTAAACACTGGTCAGGTTTTGGTGCCTGCTGCAGAGTCCATGAGAGTCTCTCATATTAGTTCGGTTGGCGG
This sequence comes from Spinibarbus caldwelli, assembly GCA_039654775.1. Lineage (NCBI taxonomy): Eukaryota > Metazoa > Chordata > Actinopteri > Cypriniformes > Cyprinidae > Spinibarbus > Spinibarbus caldwelli. Next base: position 27,656,951 of record CM077232.1, on the reverse strand, counting down.
CTCCTCTGATGGTTTGGGTATGGTTAACTAAACTCTCTAATTGATTTCAACAATGTCTTCTCGTCCAGACATCACTAATTTCATATGGCACCATGCATCAGACAGTATGGAGGCGGTTCGATTTATTTGAAAAGACATAAACCTCCCTGCTAGAAAGACCATCATAAAGTGACGTGAATTGTCATGCAGATCCAGGCTGGTTTGGTGGTACTGGTCTATTGGTGGACCAGCTTGGTCTTTCTGGTAAATGGTTGACCGTGGTAATCTTACAGAGCTAAAATGCAGTTTTTATGCTTAAACTTAAAAATAATGACTGTTTTCAAACAGGTCTGCCACAGATCTCATCTCACTGGTTCAGTGAATATTCTTGTTTCTAGATGTTTGATCATATAGATACAGTAATGTTTTTGTAGTGCCACATCATCATTATCCTGCCTATAATTTGGGTGGATATTAATGTACGAATTGTTTATGTATAGTTATCCATCCATATTAATCTGGGATAGGATAAATATTCTCTTTATAGCGATGTGGTGCTGTACTGACCTGCATACTGTGAAGCTGAAAGATGTGTCATTAATTCAGTTGTACTGTAGTTGACCGCATGATCACGCGACTGCTAAGCAGAAGCGGTAGACGCTGGAAGATCATTATATATTAATCTCAAAAGTGACATAATTATATCAGAAATCAGCAGACGGAGGGTAAACAAAGAACAGATGATGTTTTCCTCCATCAGTCCAAAGCATGAGGGTGTAGCCAGGCTTCAGTGGATTAAATGACTGAGCGGTTATGAGATTGCTGTGTGGTATGACAGACTTTCTTCGCCTCGTATGTCAGGTGAAAAGGAGAAATCTGTCAAAAATCTGCATTTGCAAAGTTTCTATAAATGCAGTCGTTGCTAGTCTGATGTTTTTAAGCTAAAAATCTTGAACTTCATGAATCACAAATTTATCAATTTTATGGCTTTCTTGTCACATCACATTATATGATGTTACTTTTACTTAATCCCCACAAAAATATTTTAGTTATTTTTAATTTAGGAATTGAAAATATTATTGAAAAGGTATGTTCTATTCATTTGTTGAAAGAGTTGCATTTTTTTTTTTCGAACTTAATGGATATGACCAAAAAAAAAAAAAAAAATTGCGTCAGTCATTAAACCATATACAGAAACCACTGGCATGCTTTAAAGGTAATCTGATACATGTAATCAGGTCTTGCTTGGTACTGTTTATTTTAATGCTGTTTCCACATTTAAATACACAAAAGTTCACCCTGACAACAGCTGATAGTTGATTTTCATTTTCGACCAACCTAACAAACAAAACCATGATTAATATCTAAACATCAGAATATGCAGCATTGGAAACTATATCTGTTTATATACCACCAATGTCTCCACCCAATTAATTTCTTTCTTGCCGGTGTAGTGCACTTTCAAGCAGATCAGAGCTGCATGGTCTCCACATGAAAATTAAACATTTGACTTGCCAGTTTGACCCCTAGTGAGTGCTTGCGTGGGTGTGCCGAATGACGCATAAAATAGTTCAATTTGTTTAGATTTGACTGATTTTGGGCACCCATCTCCCTGAAATGAGTTTAAATCTTTCTAGGAAAAAAAAGTACCTTTTCATTTCACGTTTATTTAACCTTTTGTCTTTTATTACTTTATGTACTTTAAGAAAAGGTTTGCAGACTGTATAGTTCATTTTTGTTGCACTGGTGAAAGATATACATGGCCGTTATTGTGCTATACTTTAGGTTTGTATTAAATTAATGGTGGCTGTTCAGTGGAAAAATATTGTTTTCTTTGTACAGTAGAGTTGGACCATTTCGGTCTTTAGAGACTTTCTCTGGTAGAATACCACAATTGCTTGAAATTGGGTTTTACGCAATCTCTAGCAACACTGGACTCGGTGTTGTGAAAGAGGCCTGACTGTCTGCTGGTCAAAGGCCTCCCCTTGGCTCCTGAACTGATTACACTATGAAAAAACTGGGATGCTGTTGGGATTTTAGATGCATCATTGAGGATTTTACTGAGACAGAAGACCACAGCATGGTCAGAACTTTGTCCTGTGTAACTTCTAAATTCAGTCACTGAGTTTATTTGGTGGAATGTTTTCGGAAAAACCGTAGAGACTTCTGTTTTTGGGATCAAGCTAGTATGTGTATTATTTTCATCTCGGCTACAACAGTTGTAGCAACCTACATGTTTTGGAACAATATTTATTTAAGATATTCTACACCCTTACCAAAAAGTAGTATACTTCAAGTTTATTTTATTAAGTATACTTAAGTAAAGTTCAAGTATATTTTTAAGTATACTTTATGTAGTAAGTATACAACTATCAGTGTACTAGTAGTATACTTGTAAGTGTACTATTTCAATACTCCTTGGGACTAAATTGGCCCACTTTCTAGTATATAAAAAGTATACTTTTAAGTATACTTTAAGTATAACAGTAGTACAGTTTGAGAGCACAACTAGTTTACATCTGTGTTTTTAGTTTGTACTGCAACTATACTAAAAGGAAACTTAAAGGTATACTGATAGTTTACTAATTAAATATTTGTAGCATTTTTAGTACACTTTGAAGTATAGTCTCAGTAAACTACTAGTTTAGTAGTTTTATACTGCAAGTATACTCTTAAGTTTTCTTTAAGTGAACTTTACATCATACTTTAAGTATACTACTATGTCCCTATTTAGGTATTAATTTGTATATATTTTATTATATGAATATCTGAACATACACAACATCAAAAGAAAGAACAGGGTATCTGCTTGTAAACAAAAACATTTTATTATAGCTTCATTCATTCTTATAAGCACTTGAATGTGGGTAAGTTTCATAAATAAAAAGTAAAATAAACAACACTTGAACAAAAAGCTGAAAAAAGACTAGGAAATGGATTCAGAATGACAATCTAAACGTAGATGGAGTCGATCAACACCCCAAAGCTTGACAGTCATTATTACCTCTTCATGGGTTGACATTTTATTCCATAACGTTACACAGTTTTGAAGCTGTTTTATGTCTGATGCTGGTGTTAGATTACATGTGGAAGCATCTGTTGTTTCGGTTTCTTCTTCACTTGTGTTTTTTTATGGAAATTCTGTACAGAAGATGTGTTATAGCGCTACCTACCATATAACAATGAAAACTCTCGGAGCACAAGTATAGCTCAAATATATTTAGACTTTTTCTAAGTATAAGTCAAGTTTACTTAAAAGTCATTTTAAGTATATTCCTGAGAAGTACATAAAGCCCATTTCTGAGAAGTACATAAAAAGTAGACTGGAAGTATACTTTCCTATTTTTAGTTTAAAAGAAGTGTACTAATAGCACACTTGAATAAACTTATTTTTCGTAAGGGCACCCATATTATAATATGTCATAACAGAGAACAATACGTTCCAAAATGAAAGTGTTACACTACTGTTCAAAAGTTTGGGGTCAGTAAGATTTTTATTTTATTTATTTATTTTTTTAAATCAGAAGAACAGAAAAGTCCTGAAAAAACTTTATGACGGTTTCTACAAAAACATTATGCAGCACAACTGTTTTCAACATTGCTAATAATAAGAAATGTTTTTCGAGCAGCAAATCAGCATATTAGAATGATTTATGAAAGATTATGTGACACTGAAGACTGGAGTAATGATGCTGGAAATTCAGCTTGACATCATGGGAATAAATTAGATTTTTAAATATACTAAAATATTACTGTTTTTTATGTTATTTTTGAGCAAAGAAATCTAGCCTTGGTAAACAAAAGGAGACTTATTTAAAAAATCTTACAGAGCTCAAACTTTTGAATGGTATGTTCCTGTTGCACAAATGTTCTGAAAAACCTTAGCAAGCACATTTAATACATAAAAGAAGAAAATGGCCCAGTTTGGGCACAAAATGATTACTTTGACCAAATTAGTTTAACAAGGTGTATCACAAAGTAGTATGCATTTGTTAAAGCTAAATTGCTGTAATGAGTGGAGAAATGTCCTCAGCAAATGAATAATCATGTCTCATTCCTTTTGAATGAATTTTCCCTGACGTTCTTCCATGACCTGGATGTTATTTTCCCAAACAGAACAAATATTCTCTGACACATCATCCACCAAAATCATAGACGGCCACCGAAAGCACTACTCTTCTGTTGTTGCTTCATCTCCAGCTTTGTTGTGGCCTTTAATTAAGCGGCAAGCAGTTTGTTCTGCCCCCAACGGAGTCGCCGCAGAACACCGTGTTGGTGGTTTTCAGCATGGGGTGCTTCTCCATGGGTGGGAGGAGTGAGTGTCACCTCAAATCTACTGGCAGAGGAGGTCAGACAAGTTCGAGTGACATGCAGGCCTGGGGCAGAGGAAGTTCATCGGGGCATGGTGTAGCTCAGATCTTGTGTTACCCGTGAGAAGCCAGAGAGAGAGTCAGAGGAGGATGTTTTTTCCAGAGTGGGCTGTCAGAACGCCAATCTGTGGGTATTAGCAGAGAGTTTGTAAGCAGGCAGAGCCATTGCTTTTGCTATAGTCTTGGGTTTTGTGCCAGTGCCAGACCAGAGAAAGCAAATATTTTGCTAGTCTTGCAGCTGTGCAAGTTCCATGTAGAGTGACTTCAGGTTGGAAAAGGGCCAAGCCTCAGCGGGGAAACGGTCAAGATAAAAAACGCACCAGCAAAACATAATATTGGCCATAATTAGAGTGTTAAATCACATGGGCTGTGAGGACTTTGAGTGGCGTCAGCGCCCTGGTCTGTACCCCTCTCTTAAGGTCCCATCAGGACAGAAGGACATCATCGTAGTGTAGTAAAGAACACTCATCACTACTCAGTCTTTCCTCAAGCTGTTTCATGACAGTTAAGCCAACATGGTGACAGATTTCCAGCCAGTACACCGTATTTTGGCTTCGCACCCTCATGACGGCTTAAACATGTGGTATATAATCTGTCATATTATCACTGTTGACACTGTTTCCCAGAGTTTTCATCGTCAAATACTCTGGCAGTTTTATTGCTCAGAGGTTGCTCCTTCATAGCTCAGGAGACTTGTCCAGTTCTAAGTCATGTCTTGTTTAAGAATGACATTCTGTCTGATGTTTCTTCTAAACTATCTTTGCATGAGTGAAAATAAACACAATCGAAATAGCTGTTGACAAAGTACAGTAAAAGAGCTAGAAATTTGGTTTCAAGGGAGGGTTGGGCACTTGGCAGGCTGGGAGACCAGTTACCCTACAAGCTAAACCAGCCATCACCAGAAAACTGTCATAGGCTGGTTTACACATTTTCCAGCAGAATGTATGCTCGGATGAATTAATTTTGGGGGAAAAAAATATCTGAACTAAAAACACTTTAACATACAATTTATGTCCTTTTTAAAGCTGTGTTTTTGCCTTTATTGTGATGGGACAGTATTTAGACAGGAAGCAAAGTGGGAGAGAGAGGGGGGACGGAATCGGGAAAGGTCCGCAAGCCGGGACTCGAACTTGGGATGCCTGAAGCATAACAGCACTATATGTCAGCGTGCTGCCTACCAGGTTTTTGGCGCCAACCAATTTGTGTCTGTTTAACAAATAACTGGACAAGTCAGTATAAAATATCAACCCTGTTACCATGATTTTATTTAGTAAACCACTGATAACTGAAAAGTGGACAATGTAGAAATTGTAGAAATGTCAAAATTAAATTCTATTTCCTTATAGTATCATGATCTTGAGCAAAAAGCATATTATTTCATGATAAACCATAAAACTGTCAACCCTGTTACCTTTTAATGTTGTGTCCCTTTTTTATTTAGTGAGTATTACCACTTCAAATGAATGACTTTTGGGGAAATAAGATCTTAACTGACATACATACATCTTTCTTGGTTTTTCACTAAAAAAGACCTTGGGGTAAAGAAAAAAAAAAAAAAACAGGTCTAAACCAAAAACACAACTTGTGTCCTTCTAACAAATAAATAGACAAGACATTTCCACAGGCCGTTTAGCAGAACAGCAGGTTGTAAACGTCAATCCTGTTAGCATGATTTTATTTAGAAATCACTTATAATCAGAAAGTGGATATTTGTACAAATGTCAGCATTAAATGAATTATTTTTCCTTACAGTGTCATGGCCCTGCAAATGAAACCATGAAACTGTCAACCCTGTTACCTTTTAGGCTGTTTTTAGTTTAGTAAACCACTGATAACTGAAAAGTGGACATTTGTAGAAATGTCAACATTTACCTTTTAACTTTGTGTCCCTTTTTTTATTTAGGGAATATTACCACTTCAGATGAAGACTTTTTGGGGAAATAAGATCTTAGCTGACATATATCTTTCTTGCTTTTTCACTAAAATGACCTTGGGGTAAAGAAAAAAAAAAAAAAAACAGGTCTAAACCAAAAACACATTTACGGCATACAACTTGTGTCCTTCTAACAAATAAGTAGACAAGACATTTCCACAGGTCATTTAGCAGAACAGCAGGTTGTAAATGTCAATCCTGTTACCATGATTTTATTTAGAATCACTTATAAACAGAAAGTGGATATTTGTAGAAATGTCAGGATTATGAATTATTTTTCCTTACAGTGTCATGACCCTGCAAGTGAAACCATAAAACTGTCAACCCTGTTGCCTTTTAGACTGTTTTTAGGGAGTATTGCTGCTTCAGATTAACAACTTTCAGGAGGAAAAAGCGCTAAACCACAAACAGTTGCTTATACAATTTATGTCCTTTCTACAAATGACTATTAGACGAGACAATCTTTCACACATTATTTAACTCAACAGCAAGCGGTCTGTATAAAATGTTAACCCTGTTACCATGATTTAATTTAGTAAACCACCGATAACTGAAAAGTAGATATTTGAAGAAATGTCAACATTAAATGAATTCCCCATATAGATTTTACATTTAGCAGATTATACATTTAGCAGACGCTTTTATCCAAAGCGACTTACATTGCATTCAAGTTACAGTTTATACATTTCTATCAGCTCTTGCTTTCCCTGGGAATCGAACCCATGATCTTGGCATTGCTAGCGCCATGCTCTACTATTTGAGCTATAGGAAAGCATATAGTATCATAACCTTGAGCACAATGCATATAATGTAAATTTAGACCATAAAACTGTCAACCCTGTTACCTTTTAATTTTGTTTGTGTCCCATTTTTTGTTTAGGGAGTATTACCACTTCAGATTAATGACTTTTGGGGAAATAAGATCTTAACTGACGTACAGTCAGGTCCATAAATATTGGGACATCGACACAATTCTAACATTTTTGGCTCTATACACCACCACAATGGATTTCAAATGAAACGAACAAGATGTGCTTTAACTGCAGACTGTCAGCTTTAATTTGAGGGTATTTACATCCAAATCAGGTGAACAGTGTGGGAATTACAACAGTTTGCATATGTGCCTCCCACTTGTTAAGGGACCAAAAGTAATGGGACAGAATAATAATCATAAATCAAACTTTCACTTTTTAATACTTGGTTGCAAATCCTTTGCAGTCAATTACAGCCTGAAGTCTGGAACGCATAGACATCACCAGACGCTGGGTTTCATTCCTGGTGATGCTCTGCCAGGCCTCTACTGCAACCGTCTTCAGTTCCTGCTTGTTCTTGGGGCATTTTCCCTTCAGTTTTGTCTTCAGCAAGTGAAATGCATGCTCAATCGGATTCAGGTCAGGTGATTGACTTGGCCATTGCATAACAATCCACTTCTTTCCCTTCAAAAACTCTTTGGTTGCTTTTGCAGTATGCTTTGGGTCATTGTCCATCTGCGCTGTGAAGTGCCGTCCAATGAGTTCTGAAGCATTTGGCTGAATATGAGCAGATAATATTGCCCGAAACACTTCAGAATTCATCCTGCTGCTTTTGTCAGCAGTCACATCATCAATAAATACAAGAGAACCAGTTCCACTGGTAGCCATACATGCCCACCACCACCATGCTTCACTGATGAGGTGGTATGCTTAGGATCATGAGCAGTTCCTTTCCTTCTCCATACTCTTCTCTTCCCATCACTCTGGTACAAGTTGATCTCGGTCTCATCTGTCCATAGGATGTTGTTCCAGAACTGTGAAGTCGTTTGGCAAACTCTAATCTAGCCTTCCTGTTTTTGAGGCTCACCAATGGTTTACATCTTGTGGTGAACCCTCTGTATTCACTCTGGTGAAGTCTTCTCTTGATTGTTGACTTTGACACACATACACCTGCCTCCTGGAGAGTGTTCTTGATCTGGCCAACTGTTGTGAAGGGTGTTTTCTTCACCAGGGAAAGAATTCTTCGGTCATCCACCACAGTTGTTTTCCGTGGTCTTCCGGGTCTTTTGGTGTTGCTGAGCTCAACGGTGCGTTCCTTCTTTTTAAGAATGTTCCAAACAGTTGTTTTGGCCACGCCTAATGTTTTTGCTATCTCTCTGATGGGTTTGTTTTGTTTTTTCAGCCTAATGATGGCTTGCTTCACTGATAGTGACAGCTCTTGGATCTCATCTTGACAGTTGACAGCAACAGATTCCAAATGCAAATAGCACACTTGAAATGAACTCTGGACCTTTTATCTGCTCATTGTAATTGGGATAATGAGGGAATAACACACACCTGGCCATGGAACAGCTGAGAAGCCAATTGTCCCATTACTTTTGGTCCCTTAACAAGTGGGAGGCACATATGCAAACTGTTGTAATTCCTACACCGTTCACCTGATTTGGATGTAAATACCCTCAAATTAAAGCTGACAGTCTGCAGTTAAAGCACATCTTGTTCGTTTCATTTGAAATCCATTGTGGTGGTGTATAGAGCCAAAAATGTTAGAATTGTGTCGATGTCCCAATATTTATGGACCTGACTGTATACATCTTTCTTGCTTTTTCAGTAAAAAGACTTTGGGGGGAAAAACTATGGTGGCCGAAAGAGCTCAACGCGCTGCAAATAGAAAAAACACTGCAAATTAAGAAAACAACTTCATCAGTTTGACAACACACGGGCTGCAAATGCTCACAACACAACCAAATAAAGAAACGCACTGCAACTAGAAAAAAAAAACACCTGCACATTAAGAAAACAGCTTCATCAATTTGACAACACACGTGCTACAAATGCTCACAACACAACCAAATAAATAAACACACTGCAAATACTCACAACACAACCAAACAAAGAAACGTGCTGCAAATAAAATTCTTTATTTGGTTGTGAGAATTTGCAGCGTTTATTTATTTGTTTGCATTGTGAGCATTTGAAGCACCTGCTGTCAAACTGATGAAGATGTTTTCTTGATTTGATGGTGATTTTTCTATTTGCATGTGTTTTCTGAAGTTGCAGTGCGTTGAGCTCTCTCGGCCACCGTAAAAAACAGGTCTAAACCAAAAACACATTTACTGTATACAACTTGTGTCCTTCTAAAAAATAGACAAGACATTTCACAGGTCATTTAGCAGAACAGCAGGGTGTAAATGTCAATCCTGTTACCATGATTTTATTTACTGTAGAATCACTTATAATCAAAAAGTGGATATTTCTAGAAATGTCAGCATTACATGAATTATTTTTTCTTACAGTGTCATGACCCTGCAAGTGAAACCATGAAACTGTCAACCCTGTTACCTTTTAGGCTGTTTTTAGGGAGTATTGCTGCTTCAGATTAATGACTTTCAGGAGGAAAAAGAGCTAAACCACAAACAGTTGCTTATACAATTTATGCCCTTTCAACAAATAAATATTAGACAAGACAATCTTTCACACATTATTTAACTCAACAGCAAGCGGTCTATATAAAATGTTAACCCTGTTACCATGATTAATTTAGTAAACCACCGATAACTGAAAAGTAGATATTTGCAGAAATGTCAACATTAAATGAATTCCCCATATAGTATCATGACCTCGAGCACAATGCATATTATGTCAATTTAGACCATAAAACTGTCAACCCTGTTACCTTGAGGCTGGTTTAAGCTGTTTGTTTAGGGAGTATTCCTGCTTCAGACAAATGACTTTTTAGGGAAAAAGGAGCTAAACCACAAACAGATTCATATATGATTTGTATCTCTATAACAAATCATTTCAGTATAATAGCAGGCTGCCTATTCATTGTCAACTACACAGTGCTTTGTATTGCAAAATTATCTTCCATCACTTGCATAAAATGAATCACCCTTGGCCTTTGGCTTGATTTCCCAATGCTTAATCATACCATATATAACAGTTAGAGCAAATATTTCAAAGGCGCCCAATTCCCGGTGGAGCAGTAACGTATGTAAATATTGTTGTGCTGGAGCTAGTTTATTTATTTGTTTGTGTCTGCGCGTGTGAGAGCGAACGAGGATTGTCGGCGCTGTCAGCCAGCAGCCAAGGCGTGCCTCAATAGCCTGTCTCGTGGAGCCCATTTTCCCCAGGAAGCACTGTGACTCAGTTGTGGTTGACTGTGGAGATCTCTACATGTTACAGCCCTGCGAGTGGCATGTTTTCCTAGTTCACTTTGAGGTCCTCTTTTGTCCTGAAGTATCCTCCATCCAACAGACGAGATGGCTAATATTTCAGTCAGCACACAAGCAAACGTTACACCCTGCATGTACAGCCTTGCTGGAAAATGGACGGGGTCCCTAGCGATAAAAGTCTATCTTTTGCAGACGCAAGAGCTTGTGCGATCTCGCCGGTTTTATTTTTCTATACAGCAAAGCTGCATTTCATGACTCATTCTCTCAGACGAGACCTTGGAATAATAAGAGCGTGAAAGGGCAACTCACATGAGTCTTGAACTGAAACCTCACAATGCTTGGAAAACGGTCAAAGAGAAAAACAAAAGGGGTAATTTCATAGAGAATCAATATATTTGTCTTTTCGACACCAATGGATAATGGACCCCAGATCTGCTGGGTGTATGCTGTGGTTTATTGCTGTCTGTAGATTTTTATTATTTTTCCCCCAGAATTCTTGGGTGATATGGGTAATGCTGTGACCTAATTCAGATGGGGAACCACCCACAGGAAATCCCCCTGAATGCTGCTGAGGTAATCAGGGTCTCGCAGACCTACCGACAGTTCTGATTTGTGGGCCATCGGAGTTGAGTGATATGACGTTGCAGCGTGATCCCTCTTAGTTTCAATGACCCAGAACAACACCTCTCGGAAATGTTTCTTGGTATCGTGTCAGAAAAAAAACCCAGTTTCCTTTGAGTTTGGGTTACCTTGGGAACCACTCTTTCCACAACTACCTCTCCACCTCGCACACAGGAAAACACATTCGCAAAAAATAAGCTCATCAAAAGACAGGGAAGCTGTCATAGGAAACGGCATGTTTAATGCAGCGAACACATTTACATGAGAAACTTTTCCTGTGCAGGAACACGATTGATGGCGGTTCAACAAAAACACAAGGTAGCTACATTATTGCGATTCACACAGAATCTACCACATTATTTTGTTCACTAAGCAGGGTAAAAACCTTTGAAGAGCAAGAAAACTGTGCTGCGGGATGTGCAAGTTGATGTTTTGGCCACACTTGAACCTGAACTCCTTGACTCCTTGAGTCAAAAACACCAGCTCTTTCTCCATCTTCATCAAAATGAGTGTCTTTCATATACATATTTACATATATGACTTTATCAATGGAGATGCTGAATTTTACTTTGTGTTAGTTTAGGTAATTTTCTAAACATATCAACACATAAATCCAGAAACATCATTTTCTTTTTTCTTACTCTTTCTTTATGTGGACACCTTTGAATCTGTTCCTACTCTTCTTGCTACTGTATTTTAGTAAATGTGTATAATTCGATGAAAACAAATACGTATAAACTACAATTTTGTTGAGACTGACACTGTCATTCCTGTTACCTTTCTGATCCAATCCCAAAATATATTAAAATTCATTTTTTTTATTAATAAATCAGTTCTAAAATATTTAAAGTTAATAAACACAAATATGACACAAATACAATTTATTAACAATTAAGCATTTTATTTATATTATTTATCTGACAGAATATTATTATTTTTTCTCTCTCCAGGACAACACACCCATTTCATGAAATTCTCTTCCATTATTCCAGGATTAAATCTGCTGAATAGAGTGCAACTGTGCCTGTCCACTTTTTCTGCCGCATTTGTTCCAGAAGTATTTTTCCCACTCATTTTTCCCATATGAATTTTAAAAAAATCTTTATTAAGAAATTTTAAGCTATGAACCAAACCATCCAGCTAAGAGGTGGTTCACATTACAAAAAAAGGTACGATTTTGTACTTAACAGCTTTAACATGGGAAAGTGCTACAATCTCATGAAGCTTTGTGAGTGCTATATAAAATAAAACTAACTTTTTAATATATAGAAAAATATGCAGATAGATAGATAGATAGATAGATAGATAGATAGAAAGAAAGAATAGGATTAAGTCATTTGCAGTGCTTCATGAGAGTGCGCAAGAGTTCTTTTAATCTTGATTTTCTTGTCACGATTCTCTGATTGAGATGTTTTTCAACAGGAATTATGCAGTTAAACACAATTATTTAAAATACTAATTGAAATAATGGGACTGATGGCATCAACAAAAGCATACGCCACTGATTAACAAACTTGTAGCTCATAGGTCTGTCTTTAACGGTTTATAAGTTATTGCTAATATATAAAAACCAATTCCCCAGTGGCAAAAATGGAAGGGATTTTTACTTCAGGAACCCGACTGTTGCACTCTATTTCACATACATAGAGACAGCCTTTTTAAATTCATGCAGTTTTAGCAGAAACCTATACAGCATTCAGGAAGCTAATGATCTGTATGATGGTTTGGTTTTTCACTGTCCATCCCTATGGTGGATGAGTTCAGTCCTTTACCTCATTATAAATTAGCCTTTGGATTTTGTGAACGCACATCATTTAGCCTGTGAATTGTACTCATGGGATCCATAAATGTTCCCACAGCAGACTCAAATCTTGATTTATTGTTTTGATTTATTTTCTCTATGACTAAGTGTCAATCCATTTTGTGTCTGAGCAAAAATAACTGCACAAACTAAAAAAGAAGTTTTTGTTTCAGTTCAAAGGACACTAGGATGTTTGGTTTAAGCTCGCCGCCTTCACTAATTAAAGGGGCAGTTCACCCAAAAATCATTATTTACTCACAAAATAACATTAGGATCAATCTATCACTCAGGATCAAAACGAAAAAGTATTTACACATCAAGCAGCTCATATGCTTTCTGGTAATCGCCATCGCACTGTTTGACGATCTCTTCCAGCATATCGTGCTCATAGTATGGAAACCTATTCTGGAGTTTCATCAGGGTCCACATATGGCCACAATCTACAAGGAAAAAAACATACAAACAATTTGTTAATGTACAGTAGTTTAACTAATATCTCCATAGCTGAATCACTCTGTGTTAGTATTTCCATGCACAAAATGTGAGCGCGAGGCTGCCAAAAAATTATGAGCAACATGGTCACTTGTTCCTAGACTTCAGATTCACATCCTTCTAATAATGTGCAGCTATGGAGCGCTACAGTGCAAGATTGACCTCCCTGCTGGTTCATCTGGTTCATGGAGCAGGACAGACAGGGTGGGAGAACTCGTCTCCACCGCAGTGCTTCTGCCAGCCTGTTCCACAAACAACGGCATCTTGATCCCACACTAAACCACACACTAATGGACAAAACTAGCACTATGGCAGACAGATGTCCCATGTACACAGATCCCAGGAATGCAGGATAGATGGGAAGGCCGTCATTGGACATAAAAGCCAATAGAAAATAAATTAAATTAGGCAAGTGGTGAAAGGATAGCAGAATATCCATGGCAATAATTCAAACAGACAGGGTAAGTGTTCAATCAGGGTATACATTTTATTGGTAAACTATATGTATTTCTGGGGACTGGAACCAACAACCTTGACATTTCTAGCGCTACGCTTTAGCAGTTGAGCTACAGGAACATAATTGAAGGCGAAGTGGGTATTTTTTATCATAGTTTAATATGTAGTGCCAACTGTAAGTAATCCATTCGTAGGTTGATTTATGGGTGGAGTTATTCGGAAAATGGAAGTAATTATTTTTGCGGTTACATTCAGTTATGTTAGCGGAGCAGAAATTGCTCACTTCACCTTTAAGAATATACAGCTTGAAAATGGTAGAGCAAGATATTTTAGACACTACAGGCAGTGGTCAATTTTGAGATTTTGGGCTATTTCGCTTTCATGAATTGACTTTCATTAGACCAATGGAAAGAAAACATCCAAAATATACATTTGATTATTTATTATTAGACTTGATCTATTTGCATCTGTAGATTTCAGTTGCAATACATATCTTTAAAGGACATTTTTTCAAAATGAGTTTTTTTTCTTTTCTAGCCAGAAATCTCCACTTCAGTAGTACTTACTTGTGTCTGTATTCTAAAGGTTTTTGTAGAGGGCTTTGTTCAGATTTCATTTGCTTTATATATATTTGACATTTAAAGTGATAGTTCACCTAAAAATGAAAAATATCCCATGATTTACCCACCCTCAAGCCATCCTAGGTGTATATGATTTTCTTCTGCAGTTGGAGTTACATTAAAATGATCCTGGGTCTTCCAAGTTTTATATTGACAGTGAATGGGGTTTAAGAATTTTGAAGCCCAATGAAAGTGCATCTATTCATCATAAAATGTACTCTACATGACTCCAGGGGGTTAATAAAGGCCTTCTGAAGTGAATCAATGTGTTTTTCTAAGAAAAATATCCATATTTAGCTTCTAGCTTCCACTAACTGTCGTACACACGTTCAGAGTGGCGTTCCAGCGGATGATTTAGGACGCAGGCTTTGCGTAAGCTCTGGTGAGAATTTGCTAGTCTCGCGAGAACCAAGGCTTTTATTAACCACTTGGAGCCATGTGGAGCACTTTTTATCATGGATGGTAGGGATGTGCCCGAATAGCATATCCATATTCGGAAAGGCACGGAAAACAAATAATGCGTTGAATGGAGCCACAAAAGGGACATGGTTAGCCGCTTGCTAGCAGTTGCCTGTTACATTACAGTACATAAAATTTCACTTACCACATAAACAGAGAGAGGTAAGAAGAGATGACCGATAGGACGATGTCAAATGATTTACAGATCCTGAGCACCACTGACAAACATCTAATCTTGTGAAATGTGTGGTAAGTAGTGCCGCTCCGTAGTAGAGTAGGCTACGTGTGATCGTGAATCTCAAAAGTGAAAGTAAAAAGCAAACGTGAATTCATAAGTGATTTCAATGTCCCGCATATTAATAACGGCTCCCTGATGCCCGGAATTTATATACAGGATAATTACCCAACGATATAATTGTGAGAGAAAGCACTGAAATATATTTTTTTTCGTATATCTCGTATGTATTGTATTTATTCCCTTTACAGTTGCCGTAGTACACACCTTTACCTTTCCGAATACCGTATTCGGGCACATCCCTAATGGATGGATGCACTTTTTTGGGCTTCAAATCTCGACCACCATTCACTGCCATTATACAGCTTGGAAGAGCAAGAACATTTTTTAATACAACTCTGATTGTATTCATCTGAAAGAAGAAAGTTAAATACACATAGGATGGCTTAAGGGTGAGTAAATCATGTGGTAATTTTCATTTTTGGGTGAACTACCCCTTTAATGCCTAAAAACTTGGTGAAAACATCTTTTTTTCTGACTGTTCACAGTATTTTTTGATTTATAGAGTAATAAAAAGAGGTATGCAAACCACCCTCTGTAAACATCTTTGGCTTTAATATGTCAACAAAATGAAATAATAATTTTGAACCTGGCTTTATCCCATTTGAAAATATAGGCCTATGCAAATAATTGCATATAAAATAAATTAGATAATGCCTCATTGCATATTTAAACATTACATTTCAGAAAACTTGGTTTACTTGATTGTGATTAATCAAGAAAGTATGGTGATATCTATCAGTTAATGTTTATTCTATTCACCTGTAGTGCTTTGCTTTAAACATAGAATGTTTCTAATAACTAATCCCTCAGCCTGTTAACTGTATTCATGGTGTTCAAGTACTGAAGCATCATAAGCCAGGGCAGGTCCAATATCTACTGTGAGTAAGCCGAACCGCAGCCAGACGAGAGGTCATTCTGAGACTCTCTTGGTCCGGAGACAAACACATCTAATGTTTCTGGTAATCAGAGACAGAGGTGTGAGTTTGAGAATCGGAGGACCTGGCTGACCCCAAACCTCAGCTGAGGATACAACCTTTGGTCCTCGCAGTGATTCAGATGTAAGTGATACTGAACACACAAACATAATGTGTCATTAGGCATCTGAGAAGATAAGCAGACTGTTTCGATGTGAATGGCACATTAGTCCCACACCATCACACAGATGGGAAAGCTGGCCGTAACAGCCACACCTCTTGGCATACAAAAAGGTGAAGATCTCCACATATGGAGCTAGATTCAGGCTGAATCGGTCATTTGCAAATCCCACTAAGGAGGCTAAAGCAATATGTGTGAATCATATGATTCCATGCCTGTTTGTCAGAATAGAATAAGCAATAGTTCTCCATTCCCGGGTAGGAAGTAAATTCAGTATAAGACTGTTTTTTAATTTTTAGTTTCAAAATGATCAATCCATCACATCAAAGGAGAAATGCAAACTCTGTCATTATTTACTCACTGTTATGTTGTTCCAAACTTTTTTTCCACTGGAACACAGATGAAGACATTTTTAAATCTTCACGCAGTTCTTTTTCATTTAACACTCCAAAAAGGACACTATAAAAGCACTATAAACTCTCTCAACTTAAATCATATGGTCATGTGAGAACCAATGATGTGTTTATGATGGTATTGAAGTCCAACCTGTTCCATAATACACTGTTAGGAAAAAAACGTGCAAAAAAGGGATACAACAGCTTGTCACTGGGGCAGGGGTAACTCTGTACATTTACATCTAAAATGAGCATGTTAGTACCTTAGAGTAGTAATACATAACTTTAAGGTACTACTATGAACCTTTTAGTGGTAAACCGGGTACAAAAGCATTTAAAGGCCCAACACAAATGTTTAGAATGAAAATTTGGACCAGGACATACAAAAATATAGATGGGCTGAATGAAAATGCAGATTCATTCTCAGTAGATGCCACTTTTAAAAAAGCAGAAATGGCCACAAATCCTATTGGTTGGCTAGTTTTGTTTACTGCACAGAATATTTTTCATTCGAATATTCGTCTTGGTGTGAATAGGTCTTACTGCCCTAGTGACCAGAGTTATTATAGTTAACTAAAACGAATAAAAAAAAATATGTTACTTGAAATAAAATAAATAAAAAAAACTTAAAACTGTTTTTTTGTTTTTAGTTTAAACTAGTTGACAAGGCAACATTTTTCATTTTAGTTGTACAAAAACAAAGTTAAATGTACTAAAATAACTTTAAAAAAATTAGACATAAAAAAACCTACAACAAATGACAAACTCAATACAGTTTCTAAGACTTTTAAATTAAAATGAAAACAGAATAATTCAAAATATCAATAAAAGCTATAATATTTAAATGAAACTAAAATAACACTGGCAAGCTGTTATACCTCTAAAGGTACAGTTCCTCTTCAGGAACTCAAGCTGCGTCCGGGGACGCTTTGAGGGGGAAACGCCTTCAGCATGAGAGGCTCTGAATATCGTGTGTAATCAGTCCAAATGATGGGCCAGATTTCACAGGCGGGGTGACGTAATGACCAGCTGGTATAAAAGCACGTGCGGTGAAACCGGCATCAGCTTTTTGTCATTCAGCAAAGCGCTCTGTGTGTGTTCTGTCCATACTCTGTTGTGAGTCTTATTTGGTGTTGTCTGTCCCAAAAAAGTTGCTCCAACAAAATAAACAAGTCTAAACGCTATCTTAGACATGTGGGCGAGAAAAGCGGCCATTACATGACTTGTGCGTGGTTTGCTTGGGAGCGGAGCATGCACGGTCGACTCTCGAGGGAGCTGGATGTGCACATTGTGAGCGCTTACCTATTCACAAGCTCTGCTCCCGGAAGGCTCTCTTCAGCACTGAGGGAGCCTTCATCAGCGTTCCCCGCGGTGCTGGTCCTGCTGCCGCCGAGGCGGAGTGGCGTCGGCACTCGTTGGGATCACAAATGGATCTGATGGAGGGAATGGAGATGGGCGAGTCCCTATCTCCTTCCCCACCCATCAGATTCAGGGGTCGTTCCCCGGGATCGGAAGCCCGCACTGTGGTTACTTCTCCCCTGGGGAACTTTCATCCTCCGAGGAGGGTGAATGGGAGAGTGCCGAGGCTCCGCTCTCTGTGTCACCCAGTATGAGGAGCTGTTGGAGGTGATGACTCGTGCTGTGGCCAAACTAAACATCAGTTGGCCGGCCGAGGAGCATGCTGAGCCGCAGACTAGCAAGCTTGATGAACGCTTTCTGCGAGCGAAGCGATCACCTCTGACACGGAGTCTGCCATTTTTTCCCGATCCCGAATGAGATGCTGCGTCTCAAGGCCACACTTCCGGCATCTCTGCCAGTGCTTTGCTTCATTCCTAGAAGCTGATGCCAGTTTCACCGCACGTGCTTTTATACCAGCTGGTCATTACGTCACCCCGCCCGTGACGTCTCATCCATCATTTGGACCGATTACACACGATATTCAGAGCCTCTCATGCTGAAGGCGTTCCCCCCCAAAGCATCTCCGGATGCAGCGTCTCGTTCTTTCGAGGAACTAGGGTTACATACGTAACCTAGAGGCGTTTTTACACACTTTTTTTCTGAGAGTGTACTTGATTTGACAGCTATAAAATCTCTTGCACGTTTGCTTTGATTTGAGAGGGAATAATGACTTGTGTCTGATCCTCACACAAAGATTTGGATTCAGAAGCCTTAAAATATAATACACAAATCATATGGACTGCTTTTAGGGTGCTTTTAGTAACTGACATGCTGTATGAACTGTCTTTTTATGGAAAAGAGCTGCATGAAGATTCTCCTTATGTGTTTTGCAGGAATAATAACAGCATACAGGTTTATAGCGACATGAGGGTAAGTAAATACTGACTGATTTTCATTTTTGGTTGAACTATTTCTTTAACCCACACTACAGCAGGGCAAGTCTGATGACATAATGGCACATTTCCAAGTAATGACAATGCGGCCAGACTGGATCTCGAAGAGATAACCGATGTTTTTGCTTCAGCAGTCGCTTCAGACATAGAGTTAATGAATCTGTTGTCAGACAAGCATGCCAATAATTCAAGCTGCTCCCAGGCCAAATGAGTTTACTTTACAGCAGGCAATTCGGACCTCAAAACAATCTAGAGTAAAAACACATCAACCATGCAGCTCGCTGCTAAAGAGTTTGTCTCTTACTGACTCATTGACATTAACCTCTCATAACACTTACAGTTTGAATACACAGGGGCATCTAAGAGCATCACGTGTCTGCCAGGACATTTTTATTTACACAATGTCTTATGCTGTCCGGCACCGGGGTGTGAGATCTGTTTAATATCACAGACAAGCGGAGACTTTGAGACTCAAGAAGTCGACGCAATGGAGACGTTTCCAGAGGTGCTGTGAAATGAAACAGACCTAAACACACACAGTGCCATGGCAGATGCGTATAAATCTTGTTTAAGACTCACCATCCTCCTCTGCACAGTCTGTGTGGAGCTGTGATGGGTTGGGTACTGTGGATAAGGCTGTATCCTGTGGTTCGTCATCATCATCATCGTCATCATCCAGCCAGACATTACTGCTTTCAGGGGTTTGGATCATGGGATCAGGCACCCTACCTGAACCACTCGCCTCCAGACGGTCTAGGAAGGCCATGTTCACCCTGAAGAGAGCAAAACATCATCAGAACGTTTCACAACTTGTTCTGAGCAATGAAATACTCCTACTTGATTAGTTCAGTGGGGTTTAGATGTCCGAGACCACGCTGAAATTCCAAATTTTCCTAATTTATAACTGTACAACACATTTTAGGATTTTGATACATTTAAAATAAAGAACTGTTTTGCAGGGTTCTAACCTTAACCCGAAAAAGAAAAATATGCTTAAATGTACTGAATGTGCACTTTGAAGTGTGCTTAAAATCTTAAAGTATATTAAAAAAATTAGTAACAGATAATATTAATCTTTTAAAAGACCACTTAAGTGTACTATAATGACTGTTTCCTAACACACTTTGTAATATTTCAAATTAAACATTTTACTTTAAAATACATTTTAACTCATTATGTTTTAATGATCTTATGCTTTAAAGAATTACACTTATTTTGATGTGTTGACTAGCATACTAAACACATGTAAAATAATTATAATTTTAACTGTAGTGTGTTATTCAATATGCTTAATTTAAAGTTATTATATTTTAAATGTAAATTGTTACAAATATGCAGTTACAAATATAAATGCAAGTTTAACAGAAATTACACTGAAGTATATTTAGTTAAATGCTTGTCAGTTCATTCAGCAGCACACATATTTCAAAGACAGTAGAAGTAATTATGAAATTATACATAAACATGTAAGTCCTACTTAAGTGGTCAGAAAGCACTTTAGTGTTCAGCGAATTGCATAAATGTATACTATAATACATTTTCATGTAATTGCAATTAACATGCAATTAAATGTCCAAAACATTACATTTGTACATTACACAAGTATATTCTATTAAAGTATGCTATTTCTGTAATAAGTACTTCTTTCACTTTTGTGTACGTCTCTCTGTTCAAGTTTGAAATGTGTTACGAAACTTGTATGCCTTTTTTCTTCCATGGAACACAAAAGTAGTTATTTATAGAATGTCCAAGCTGATCTTTTCCAGCTGAGAGCCAGACAGATGCTGATCCCCATTCACTTCCATTGTGCAGCTCAGACATTCTGCTAAATATCTCCTTTGGTGTTTCAAATCATATACTGTATGACAGGTTAATGATGTTTTCTTTTTTCATCACCATTTTAACACACAGTGCTCCTCTGAATCATCTCAAATCATGCTGGAGAACCTGATCGTCAGGTTTTACACAAACTTGTGGAGTTCACGCAGTCATTGTGGAGTCATTAAAGCAACCAAAATGCTAAAGAATTCTGAAATTCATGCTATTTTTCCAATTTAACTTTTCATTCAAATTGCAATGTTGACAATATAATTTGTAATGAAAAAATGGCATCAAATTAGAAAAATGCATAATATAAGCGTTTTTACTAGTGGTCTCAGACTCCTTTATTAATTCTGACAGTCATGGCTTTTTTAGCGGTCTGTCATGATTAGGCGCCCATACCACTGATGGTCAGCTTCAGTCCGTCTCTTCCTGTCCTCCTCCTGTTGATTTTGTTTTTCCTCCAAAATTTCTGCCTGGAAATAGTAAGTTAATGAAAATTTCATCTCCAACAGAAATGTCTCCTCTACTTATGTAAAGGGATTCAAGGTCTGCGGCTATAACAATTTAATTGTATATTTGCATGAATAAACAACAATATCAACATGATAGGCCAGGCTGACCTTTTGTCCTCGATGCATATCAGTGAATTAAGTCCGTGTTTGACCGACATAGAGGCATTCAAAGCCACAGAAATACCACTATACAGCCAGCTGGAAAACACCTACACTACTCCATCCATGACTACCTCCTATAACCTAGAACATGCTAATCAATAGCATATGCTAGGCAGAGTTAGTTCTTTTTCTTGGCAAAGCCCAGACATTTTGCTGTGGTGTTCCTGTGAACCAAAAGTGGAGGTGATGTTTGTAAGCTCAGACCATCTGTTTCATTTCCTTTGTTCTTTACCTTTCTCCTCTGCTCCTCTTTCTTCTGAACCAGGTCAGCGTTCTCCTCATCTCTTCTGGCTTCTCTGTACTCATGACATTTAGCCTGTGAAGAAATATTGGCCACACAATGAAATCTAGGAATGTGCTTTTTTTTTTTTTTTTTTTTGGACTATACTGGGTTTCCTGAATTCCCTGAATAATACATGACCACACGTTTCTTAAGGTGTGGTCACATTTGCTGTTACTCTGCAAAATCCAGTTATTCTAATAGGAATCTGTGCGATTGGAAGTTTCACATGAGGGAAAAAACTTCCATACACAAATTTTGCTCATTTTCAAGTTGGTCACATTAATTCGTCACATTGAGCAACAATAACCTGCTTGGTTTGGAAGTGACGTCTATGTGAGTGGTGCTTCTTACATCTCTACACTATAGAAAGGAGACAATGGACCTTGCTAAGCATATCAGGGATGTGATTATTCCATATTAATACAGATTTAGTTTTTTATGACCTACATGAATTGTGTAAATCCGAGGATTTTTTTTAAAAATACATTTAAAATACATATTTAATGAATCATTGCACCAAGTACAAGTAAAAACAGCAAACTGATACTTGACAACAAGACAATAATTGGCTGCTTAGCATGGCACTGTGTTCATTTACACATGAGCAGCTCATGAACTGCTGTTTTCAGTAGCTCAGAGGAAAATGGTTCACAGTAAATGCTGCTCTACATACAAGTTCAGTGAGTTTGAGTTGCGTTTAATGTGCATTAAAAGTCAAAGCAACATACAAAGATTACATACAAAGCCAATGCAAAGACGGAAACGTGTGATATACACCTAAATTGCATCTTCCACACAAGTTGAAAAATTTCAGCTCAAACTGAAAATTTGCATGACGCATTGTCACGTAAGCCAATCGGTGAAGAGCTTATTGACATGTCCAGTTTGACACATCCGGCTGTATCAGAAAATGGAGGAGAGCATTATGCAATGTTTTTATTCACGCAAGTTACACAAAAACATCCCACAAACAATTTAGAGTGATAACGCGATTTGAATATTCATTTCAAAACAGAGCACACCAATCAAGTCATTAATTGTGAGCCATCCCTAGACAAATCCACACTGGACCCCAGCCCTCGTCCATACAGTACGACCCCTAAGGGTGAGCCTATCACATATTTCAGCGCAAAACTGGATGTCAGCTGTGATGCTTCTCTGAGATTCTCATGGCCATGTTCAGAAGATTCTGTAAGGAGGGGCGAGCAGAGAGCTTGGAAGCTGAAGACATCCTTTGTGTGTTTGGTCAGACGGCCCGGGGACAGCAGGCAGGGGCTGCTCTGTTTGAAATGGCCAGAGAGTAAGGGGAATAGGTGGGACGACCTGGGCCTGGCATCCTGGGAAGCCAATACAAAGGATCCTTTGCACAAACAGAGGATATGGAGGAGATTAATCTGTCTTGTGGAAGCATCACTGAAAGCATAACAATTCTCAGTGGCCACAAAACCACATCAAGAACCCGTCTTTCCACAAACACTTTGATCGGCGGGCCTACGACATTTAGGTTGGAGCGTTTCATTACTTGGCCTGGAGGTTGTCCAGCCACTTAAGTCAATACAGCAAGAGAAAGCACAATCGAAGGGCCTCCTCTCCCGGTAAGCCGAGAGAGCCAGTGCTCTGCTCAAAACGCTGTTGCATGTGTTGTGTACCACGGCCCTACAGTCCTAATGCACAATCTGTCTATTAGAGGGATTTTCCCCATTAGTCATCCAGAGGGAAGTCCTCAAAAGTCTCAAACAGGGAACAATTGCAGACCAGTTTTGAAAGCCGCACAACAAAACATTCTTTGCTTGACACGAGACGATGCCAATTTTTAACAGTGCTGTCAGATGCCTCTTTTAGTGGTTTGTACAACATAAGGGGCAGCCCTCAAACCTCTCATGGTTAGCCCAGCCCTCAGTCCCCACTAGTCATGGTCAGAAATTAACCAGGGCTCGGGGCAAATTGCCACTAAACGTGACAAAAACTTCCCTGCAGCAAACTCCTCTATTTGATCTGTTACCAAACATTTGATATCTTTCATTACATTGAATTCTAGGCCTCTGTAGTGATTTCTGTAGACACTGTAGTCACTATTGTCACTACAGGACAATCAGTGTTTTGTGAATGTGCACCATTTAACATGCTTTCTGATGAAAAAAAAAAAAGCTTTGAAAACAGTGAAAGTAAAGAAAACTTTCCTAAATAACTCATTCATATTCTCAATATGAATAATGAATATATTTGTGACAACATATATATTTATACCTGTACCAGATCTAGACAGGTGGAGCTGGGGAGGACGAGGACAAATGGTATTTTATAATCATTGTATGCTGCAAATAGACTAGCATGCTGCAGATGATGTATATAGGCAATATTTTAATGATATAACAGCACCAGATTTGATTAGTTGAGAGAGATGTACTAAGGGAACCTTAGTGCTTGACCAAAAGTGACAGTTATGATATTACAAAAGAATTCTATTTTTAAGAAATGCTGCTCTTTTGAACTTTCAGTTCAAAGAATACTGAATAAAAAAGCTTGCATGGTTTCCACAAAAATAGAAGCAGTAGAATTGTTTTCAACTTTGATAATAGTAAAAAAATGTTTCTTATGCAAAGAAATCAGTATTATATTATATGCAAATCAGCAAATTAGAATGATTTCTGAAGGATCATGTGACACTGAAGACTGGAGTAATGATACTAAAATTCAGCTTTGTATCACAGGAATAAATTATGTTTTAAAATATATTAACATGCAAAAAAGTTATTTTAACTTGTAATAATCAAGCATTTAAAAAGCATTTAAAATCTTATGTTATGATGTCCTGAATGTCTTTCAATTGTTTTGCTAATTTGCATTTAACTTCATGCCATAACTTTTCCTAGTTGAGAATTTGGGCTTAAATATTACCCCCTAATGAAAGGAATTGCTGCCTCGGGCATGGTTGAGATCTTCATACTTTTAATGAATCTTCAAGCAGAACTTGTTAGAAAAGGTTTGCCAAAAAAAATAAATAAATAAATAAAATAAATAAATAAATACAGGCACAGTGTGATCTATATTTCAGTGTTTGGTGACCACAAGAGCATTCTGAAGCATACCGAACCTGCTCAGAATTCAAGTGAAATCATGTGGCTTAGCTGTAATTAATACCTCTAAACGCATCCTGTCAGATTGCTTTTGTAAGAGGCTCAGAGTCTGGCTCCTTTCCAGGTACTTTCACTCAAACCATACAGGTTATTCCACCCCAGTCTCTCTTTTTGTTGCATTCTCACAGACCCCTCTCTGCCTTTTGTGAAGCGTGCTTGCTGTGAACTCTGGGAAGTCCCCTGAACTCTGCTTGCCTCACCATTCAGAAGCAACACTTGCGTCTTTGCGCTGGCTGACCGTGAAACGGAAGGCTGCATATTTACAAGTGAGGAAGCTCTATGATGGACTCAGTCAGCGATCTCC
The DNA here is from genome assembly GCA_039654775.1 of Spinibarbus caldwelli. Lineage (NCBI taxonomy): Eukaryota > Metazoa > Chordata > Actinopteri > Cypriniformes > Cyprinidae > Spinibarbus > Spinibarbus caldwelli. The sequence goes on along the minus strand of CM077232.1, from coordinate 27,631,712 downwards.
GGTGTGAGGCTAATGAGGAGATAATTGGAGGGGACTGAGCTCTGCAGCAGGCTGACTCTTTGCTGCAGTCCGGTGTGCCGTGTCAGTGAAAGCTCCCAAGCGAGCACTGTTTGCTTTGAAAACATGTATCAAAGACAGATCAATTGGTGTGAATTATTCCAGTGCCTTGGGCTGTAACCTCAGTGCCACAGCTATGCACAAGAGGCTTGAACTCAGGCCTATGGAGCACACAGTGCATTTTTGGCCTCTGTCTTACCCAGGATGATGCTGGTATGGAATTGCTTGCTGCCATAGAAACGCTACTGCTGGACCTCTCAATTCTTTGAAGAAACTCCTCGGTTTTCCTGCAGGAGGAAGGGACATAATTGTGATTACAGGGATAGTTCATCCAAAAAATGAAAATTCTGTCGTCATTTACTCATCCTCATGTTATTCCAAACCCATATGATTTTCTTTCTCCCAGAAATTTCCAAAAAGAAAAAAAAAAAGCATGAAACAAAACATGTACTGTGTTCTGAACTGTGTGTAAGTCGTCTGAGGAAGAGACTGAAATTTAAATTGCTTTTCACCGACTCTCTTGGCTGCTCTGAAATCTCATTCATTTTTTAAAAACAATAAAATTAATTTTAAAAAATAATATACGTAATACAGGCATCAGTATCAGTACCGTTTATACTGGCCTTCAATCAGAGATTCAATTAAACAAATATTTAAAATAAGGCTATTTCCACATTAATTTGAATATTCAATGTGAACATATATTTATGATATAATGTTTTAATGTTAGGTATAATTAATCATGATTATTTACAGAAACTTGTGTGAGTAATTAGTTATTTTTTGTAATAATATATAAATATTTATTTTATAGATAATTATATATTATTAGAATATATGTGTGTGTGTGTGTGTGTGTGTAATATGCACATATTTATATATTATGACTTGGATTTAAAGGGATAGTTCACCCAAAAATGAAGCTTTTGTCATCATTTAGGCTACTCACCCTTACGTCATTCCAAACCTCTGTGAGTTTCTTCCTTATGTTGAACATACAAGAAGATATTTTGAAGAATGCTGGTAATCCAACCCATTGACTTCCATAGTATATCTTTCTCTACTATGGAAGTCAACGGGTACCAACAACTGTTTGGTAAATAAGGCTTTCCTGTAGCTCAAATAGTAGAGCATGGCGCTAGCAACGCCAAGGTCATGGGTTCGATTCCCAGGGAAAGCAAGAGCTGATAAATTGTAGAAACTGTAACTTGAATGCAATGTAAGTCGCTTTGGATAAAAGCGTCTGCTAAATGCATAAATGTAAACTGTTTGGTTGTTGACAACATTTTCATTTTTGGGTGAACTATTCCTTTAAAGCCAAAAGGGAACAGTTTTAATGAAGAAAAACTTTAGAAAATGTAGAAAATAGTGCAGAATTAGCATGGACTAGAATTATGACGCTTTTATGATTATTTATTTATTTTTTACTATTTATTTATTTATTTATTATTCATTCATTCATTCAAACTTGAGCTTAACAGCTTCTGGTAGCCATTTACTTTCACTGTATTATAAAGAGCAGCATGAGAATCAAATTTCTTCTTTTGAGTTCAACTTAGGTGGAAATAAAGCTGGGTTTGTGATGAAACAATGGCAAATGATGAAAGAAGCTTCATTGCCTGCAGCATCTTGTAGGATTCCTTACAGTGGTTTTGAATTATCTCTTGATAGGCTATAAACAAAAGGCATATTTTTCACTGAACTTGGGCCAAGGATAAACCTGTGCATTCAGGTTTATTGTTTTTGGACAATGGCCAATAGTGCAGTTTAACATCCTACTTCCTCCTTTAAACAAAGCACACTTTAAATCTGGCAATGTGTAGAAAAAAAGGTTACGTACATTTGCTTGTCGTGTTGGTACAGCTTCTGTCTCTGTTCGTCTTCTTGCTTTTTCCTCATCTCTAGTTTAATGGCCTGCATTAAACATTAAACATCATGTGTGCAATTTAGATATTAAAATGATTTATTCTCTTTCAGCTTAATATGAAAATGAACTACAGAATAATAAGCCATTTGTAGATTGAGTTTTGTTTAAACAATGTGACCAGCTTGACATACAGTAGCAAGATTGGCTCATTCAATGCTGTTTATGGTGGAAGTGTTAGTTCTGACTGACCAATGTCCAATTAGTGTTTTTTGCATTTCTATTTAGCCCAACATTTTGAAGTTTCTATATTCATTGTTTCTGTTCAAACAAATGCATGCAGACTTTTCTATTACCAGGGAGAGTATTTTATTATTGTAATGATCATTTGACATTTATAGCCCATTATCACTAAACTGCACATTTTCTCTTTACATTCAATGTCATTTGGACATTTGCCATCAATAAATATATGGTAACACTATAGTTTAGGGACCAATTCTCACTATTAACTAGCTGTTTATTAGCATGCATATTACTTGAATACTGGCTGTTTATTAATGCATATAAAGCATATGCATGATCATATTCTACATCCTTAATCCTACCCAATATCTAAACTTAACAACTACCTTACTAATTATTAATAAACAGCAATTAGAAATTAATTAAGGAAAAAGTCATAGTTAGTAGTTAGTTAATAGTGAGAATTGGTCCTAAAAATAAAGTGTGAATATATAATAAATGTATATAATTATAAATAATACATTGCTGTCCATTTTAGACCACTTGTGAAAATTTAGCATTTTTTTCTAATTTAATACAACATTTTCATTAAACTAATTAAATTTTTTGATTACTTAACTCTAAATAGTTTTTATATTACTTTATATTAATATTTTAATATTTACTTTATTTAATTATATTATTTGCCAACATTTTTAGCAGAATGGTATTTTTTTTTTTTTTTTAATCCTAAACATAGTTTCATAGTGTTGTCATTCCCAGATTGCACTTTGTTAGATGCTGACTGCATTTCACTGGCTCTGTATTTGTACTCTCCATAACGGCAATAAAATTAAATCTAATCTAATTAAAAACTTTTTCTTCAACTGTTTTACATTTTCAGTATTCCAGTATTCGCTTATCTACAATCCTGAGATCCCTAAAGTAAACCATTATTACACTGTGAAAATGGCCAAACAGTGACCGGAGCATGTTTTAGCAAATGAACTGTGGCTGCTGAAATAATTAGACTCATCAATCACGCAAAGCCCATGCAGCAGCAGCACTGTAGGCTGAAGTCTAATATTGTATTTAATTGCAAAGAAAATAACTTGTAAGTTGCCTGCAGTGACATCTGGAGTTATAAAGTCTGAATTACAAAGGCATCATAAAAAAGCACTAAATCCAAACACAAGCCAGATGACCATATGAAGTTTTGCAGATGCATCAGATAAAAAGTTAGACATAAACAATTTCTTGGGCTGTACCTTCTCTCGCTGTATGGCCTTGATCTTCTGATTTTCCTCCTCCTCTGCCTGTCTCTTCAATTTATCCATTTCCTCTTTTCGAAGCTGTAGAGATATTCAAATAAACTGTAAGTATGCAACACACCACAAGTATTTGGGAAAGGAACCAGAAATTTTAAACAGGTACTCCTAAACCTTTTTTCTCAGCTTTGACTGGCGTGATTCCTCCTGCTGTCTTTGTCTGACTTCTGCCAGTGATACTCCACCACCTGTGAGAGTGAATACATTAGCAGCTTTAGATGGTCCTTTCCTTTGCTTTGTGTCTTTTTTTTCATATCAGGACTTCCATATATTTCATCTCCACATTACCTAATCTCTCTGGAGCCAGCTGAATGGGACCAGGGCGGTTCTCCTCTTTCCATCTCCTCAGATCCTCTTCTTCTTTCTGTGCCACTGCAGAGAGAGAAATAGACATGCATTTTATTTCTACACATAAACAGGATGTTGTGACAGTGGCCGAAGCTCAGGGCTGGCAACTGGAAGTTTGCAAAGTGCATGCTACTATATGACTACTTAATGCACAATTTTTAAGAGAGACATAAAGAGACTTAAAGAACGAGACATAAAGGCTGGAATACACTAAACAACTTTTGCACAGTTTTCCCCTCAGAGTCAATGCTAGATGCCAAAAGTCAGAGTCAGTCTGCAGATTTTGGGAATTCGGAGTCGACAGATTTCATAAAGTGTATGATTAAAGCAGGAGAAACTAATAATGTTACTGGAGATCTACCTACCAGCAGGTTTCAGTTCCAACCTTAATCAAACACACATCTATAATTATAAGTGCTCCTGAATATCTTGTTTAGCAGGTTAAGTTGTGTTTGATCAGGGTTGGAGCTGAACTTTGTAGGAAGGTACTGTAGATCTCCAGGAACAGGATTGGGCAACACTGTAAAATGTAAAATTTCATCAATTCATCAATTGTCAGCAGCCGTATCACCCTGTAGCCCAAGACTGGTTGCCCACTGAAGGTAAGCAGGGTTGAGCCTGGTAAGTACCTGGATGGGAGACCTCCTGAGAAAACTAGGTTGCTGCTGGAAGAGGTGTTAGTGAAGCCAGCAGGGGGTGCTCACCCTGTGTTCTGTGTGGGACCTAATGCCCCAGTATAGTGACGGGGACACTATACTGTAAAAAGCACCGTCCTTCGGATGAGAAGTTAAACTGAGGTCCTGACTCTCTGTGGTCATTAAAAAGCCAAATTTGCCCATAGGCCTCTGACCATCATGGCCTCCTAATCATCCCCATACACTGATTGGCTTCATCACTCTGTCTCCTCTCCACCAATAAGCTAGTGTGTGGTGGGCATTCTAGTGCAGTATGGATCCAGGTGGATGCTGCACACTGGTGGTGGTTGAGGAGATTCTCCACCCTTCCATGTAAAGCGCTTTGAGTAGCCAGAAAAGCGCTATATAAATGTAACGAATTACCAAAAAAAACAACAAAAAAAAATTGGCTGAAAATGTACTCATGTACTCACCCTCAGGCCATCCAAGATGCAAATGAGTTTGTTTCTTCGTCAGAACAGATTTGGAGAAATTTAGCATTACATCACTTGCTCGCCAATGGATCCTCTGCAGTGAATGGGTGCCGTCAGAATGAGAGTCCAAACAGCTGATAAAAACATCACAATAATCCACACCACTCCAGTCCATCAATTAACGTCTTGTGAAGTGAAATACTGCATGTTTGTAAGAAACAAATCCATCATTAAGAGGTTTTAACTTTAAATTGTTGCTTCTGGCCAAAATATGAGTCCATAATAATCCATAATAACTCTTCCTCCAGTGAAAAAGTCCATCCCTGTTGTCCTCTCACATCAAAATTCATCAACATATTTGTTTACAACTGTTTTTATCTTGTATACAAAAACATATTTCTCTCCTGATTCAAATGAGACGACTTTTTCACTGGATAAAATATTATGGATAGAGGACTCATATTTTTAGCCAGATGCAACGATTTAAAAGTTAAAAACATCTTAATGATGAATTTGTTTATTACAAACATGCAGCTTTTCACTTCACAGGACACTTCGTGTGGATTATTGTGATGTTTTATCAGCTGTTTGGACTCTCATTCTGACGGCACCCACTCACTGCAGAGGAACCATTGGTGAGCAAGTGATACAATGTTAAATTTCCCCAAATTTGTTTCTATGAAGAAACAAACTCATCTACATCTTGGATAGCCTGAGGGTGAATAAATGTTAAGCAAATTATAATTCATTTAAAAATTGTAAAAAACAAACAAAATAAACCTTTATCATCTAACACTTTCCATTGCAAAAAATGTTCATTATAGTAAAAAGGTTGTTTTGATTTTTTTAAATGTTCTTCACACACTAAGAAAAACATGGTTCTTTTAATGTTCTTCTATTGCATCACTGCAAACCCCCTTCTGTGTATGATGGGCACAGACTGTGATTTTTTTAGTTTTACACAAATATGTTTGATATTTTAAGCTAATTTTAGAACACATATTGTTTTCATTCATCATGCTTCTCATAGCAATGTTTGCTGTCTTTAGAACGACTCAGTCATTTAGTGTACGATGCTGAGTTTTCTCTGTAACCATTTACAAAATAGCAAGTGTATGATGGCTAGTGTTTTTTAAATGTTTGTTTAGATTTTAAAAATCTTGCAGTGTATTCCAACCTTAAGATAATAATGAACTACATTAACAACAACAACAACAAGAGAAATCTGTCTTCTCTTGCAGAAACAAATAAACATGCTTAAATTACACCTGATGGTAACAATTAGAGACACATCTGGATCACATGAAGATGGAAAATACAACAACAGTCGTGTCATGACTTACTCCTCTGCAGTTTGCTCCGTCTTGATTCATTTGGTGGTAACATGGTGTATCCATCAGCACTGTGGGCAAATGGCATGCATTAGGTACATTTGGTTTCAAGCTCAGACTCCATCCATGTTGTGAACTTATCAGTCTCATATGCCAACAATGTCTCAAAACCAAGGTGGGGCACAAGTCATCTTTTCTTACGTAAAGTCAGAATTTTTCACAAACAACTCTGGGGAACTTCCCATCTATCCCCATCATATTTGACAGTCACACAACACACACGCCCCAAATAAAGCAGCTGTCAAAAGCCATTTAAAAACACATCTGTATCATAACTGATCCCTGACATCACAAATAACCCCAAATGTGCTGCCTGATGACAAATAAAACGTGGTATAAATCAAAATGATTAGAATTAGGCATGATGAAACTGAACACAAATAGAAATAGCAAGAGTACATAAATTCAGGCAACAGTTCAGTACTTTACAATAATAAATTGTATTGGGCATAACTTAATAAACAAGCCAATAACATGGACACAAATAACTGGAATTCCCCATACAAAAATTCACCATGCAACCTGCAAAAATATCCTAAAAACTACAGTTATTGTTACTACAAGAAAACTTTGGTAAGCAATACGGTCATCAAAAAAGAAGTTAAATGACAAAAAGCTTTTCACAACGTTAAAAAAAGATCACATATTAATTTACTATGATTTTGCATTATAACAAAGAACTATGTTATTTTAACGTAATTATATGGTTGCATTTTCTAATCATTTGTAGATTTTATTTACACAGTAGTTAATGATGTTTTTTTAGTAACTTTTGTCATGTGATAACGTATTTATTCCTATTCTAAAAATGACCAGTTAGTTAGTACATGAGACAAAAACATGATATTTAACAATGTACACAATGTAAATAAAGGCAAACATATGGATAAATCTTAAGAAATTATAGATGTAGGGTACTTACTAAACGGTATAGGCTATAAATAGTTGGTAAGTTAAAGGGATAGTTCACCCAAAAATGAAAATTCTGTCATCATTTACTCACCTTCAAGTATTTCCAAACCTGTATGAATTTCTTTGTTCTGCCGAACACAAAAGAAGATATTTTGAAGAAAGTTTGTAACCAGGCTGTTTTGGGGCACCATTGACTTCCATAGCAGGAAAAAAAAAATACTATGGAAGTCAATGGTGCCCCAGAACTGCTTTATTTCCCACATTCTTCAGAATATCTTCCTTTGTGTTCAGTAGCACAAAGACATTCATACAGGTTTAGAACTATTTGAGAGTGAATAAATGATGACAGAATTTTCATTTTTGGGTGAACTACCCCTTTAAAAAAAACAAAACAAAACAAAACAAAAAAAAAACATGTTTTAATAATGTATACTGTCCACCAGAAGATTGTTGTATTTATTTGTTTTGTTTTTTAATTATATTTTACCTATTTATCGGGTTATGGTTTTATAATGTGTTTTAATGTTGTTATTTACTAATGATTCGAAGATTTCTTCCTTGACAATAATTTCAGTCTCGGTTGCCATGGTAAATATTTTGAGTTTCGCTTCTCCAGAACGTTTTTACAGAAACGAAAGTGAAACTAAAGTAGGCTAGCTTCTGGTTTATAAACAGAGAAGGAATTACAGAAATAAATATACGATTTAATCGCCAAAATGACCGATCGTTAGCTCAAACACATCGAAATAACGATAGATGTTAACGTTAAAAAAAATGTAAAGAAAAAAAAAACTGCTGATGCATTTAAATGTAAAATATTTATTTTTAATCATATACATTGTTTTATAAATATAATATTATATCAAACGTAAACACCTTGAATGAGAGTCAAATTCATGATATTTTACTGTTGTACTTACTGTGCTGGCTGATTCTGAGGGTTTGAAGTACTAGCTGAGTTATTCTCACAATAATTTTCATTCGTTTGCTCGCTGTCCGTCATATTGCTCCTTTGATTTATTTCATTTCCTCTGTATCTCACGCTTCCTCCGGAGTTACGATTTATATGTGTAGATCGATTCATGTTTAGTATATTGTTCTGTCGCGTGCTTCCTGATCTTTACATACACAGAAGAGCTGATCACTGGCACTGACAGGGGGTTGGTTATCGCATTGACTAGTCCCTCTGTGTGGGATTCCCCGCTAAACACCAGTAGTCATATGCAACATATGCATGAATGCTTTTTAAACACATGATAAATATATATAATGCTTGGTGGTTGTTTTGAAGGTTTAGGGCACATGAATGAAACTGTGGGGTATGAAAACGCGTTGGTCTGTTTTGGAATCGCGAGACCCCGCAGCAGCAGCGTGTCCCTCTGGTGCTTCCGTAGCTGTGTCTGTCATCACCAGCAATGGCGAGCTCCAGTGGTGTAGTGATGGAGGGGGACTTCATGAGACATGCTGAATATACTCCGAAAACCATCGGGCAGAGTGAGACAGATATTGACAGACGCCTTGTGAGTAAATGTCGCGCTGGAGAGTTCAGAGCATTTACACTGCTTTACTATGAAATGGCTGAACTTGTGTCATGAGAGTTTCATCATCCATAGTATTGACCTTGCTGCTCACAACTGAAACTCAAGCATTTATCTGAAGTCTTTTACTTTTTTATTTATTTTTTTTTTATTAGAGGTTTTATAACAATTTTTACAATTATAATGTTATAACAATTGCCAAACACCTGCTGTAAACTGATGCATTAACAAACATGGCCCAATAATGATTATGTAAGTCTTGTGACATGGGAAGTGAACACATTATGGCCCACAAAAAGTTGATTTTATAAGTATAGTCGTTTGTCAAAGCTGTATTTGAAAGATTAAAATAGCTTTAACAAATTTAAGTTAGAAGGTTATATGCACCTTATGGATACAAATTGGTCTCTAAGGTGTTCTTGGTGGTTTCTAGGGCATTTTGAGGTAGTAGATTGGGCATTCTGACTGTTTTTTTTTTTTTTTTCCCTGTTAATTTTGGGGTATTTTCTTAGAAAGTAGATAGATAGATAGATAGATAGAACATCTTAAAGGTTAAAGGGCTTGTGTGTGTACAACTGAACTTTTTGACATTTGTAGCATGAATTCATGGATTTTTGGAATTTTGAATTTTCTGGAAAAAACATTCTTTAGAATAAAACATAAATAAATAAAACATTCTAGGGAGAATCTTAAAGTTCTGGTGGAAGTCTAGTCTGTGATCTGCTATGGGGAAACCTTTGAAACCTGCTTTGTCTAATGCTTAAAATCCTTGTCTACCAGTGCTTGGCTTGTGTTTATTATTAATTATTATAGTGATGTGACGTTTGTGTGTGTGTTTCAGGGTGGCTGTCTGATGGCAGTGGGGCTGGGAGTTGCAGCGGCAGGGTTTGCAGGTGAGCACATCTGCTTTGAACCCCTGTGTATGCATCCATTTGGAGATTTAAATTAAATCTCATGTTACATAGTCACATGCAGAAGCTACATGCATTTATATAATATGTGGTATGGCCTAGTGGTTAAAGCTCTGGGCTGAGAACCAAAGGTTACCAGTTCAAACTGATGACTGATCACCATTGTGCTTTTGAGGTAATGCTCAACCACAGATTACTCCAGGGGAGACTGGATTGCTTGTATTTTCTTGCATGGATTATAGCATTAGCCACGTGATAAATTAGGAATTTAGTTGGTTTACACAATATTGTCATGTTAGACACACAATAGTATGTTAGCCTTAGCCAATTGCAATAGTTTTTTAGTGCATAGCATATAAGCTTGTTGCTTTGCAAGCTCGATTTCATGTATCTTTGTGTTACAAAATGTGTCAGAATTAAGCAATATCACACAAGTAAGAATGCTTTTGTTTCAAATATCAGCATTAGCATAATTGTGAGTGTGATATTGCTTTAATACAGCAGTTCAATAACAAGACGTTAGTATTGAGTAACTTATATTTTAGATGCATTTTTGCCAGTTACTTTGTCTATATTTGCTTTGCCAAAGAAAATATTTCCAAATGAATTTAAAGCAGAATTAAGTGTTGCATTTCTGAAAAACATTAGTGTTGTTTTATTTTTAAATGAGTCAGTGTGTTTAAATAAATCAGCTAAATAAATGATTCAGTTACTCACTCACAAAAACAGTCACTTGTTTCGAATCCTGAATCAGTTTGCTTGAATGAATAAGTGGAGGCAATGATTCAATCACTCACTCATAAAGACTTCGGATCTCATTCAAGGTGCAAATTGTTGTGTGAAATCTGGATTCAAAGGTTTTATGAGCAAATCATTCGCCTATAACAGTCATACAAAAAAAATACAACTGAAACCACACACAAGAAAAAAAATCACGTTTACTGAGTGGCCTCATAGTCATGTTAAGATGAAATTTTGTACATCAATATGTCATCATGTACATTTAAAGACTGTAAGGTTTCTCTCTGTAAAAACACAGATAGGGTTAGAATAAAAGGTGTTTGAACTAGTTTTGAGGATAGCATTGCTTGAGGATTTTGCATCATGTGCTCTTTGGCAAGTGCACTTCTTTAGAGAGCATCATATGTTTGCTGCTGAAAGTAATTAAAGGCTATAAAGGAAAAATATTAACCTCAGACACATCGTCACTTATGTTGAGTACTCTTAATTCATTAACATTAGAACAAGCCAAGGTTAAAGGATTAGTTCACTTCCAGAATAAAAAAATTCTCATAATTTACTCACGCCCATGTCATCCAAGATGTTCATGTCTTTCTTTCTTTAGGCAAAAAGAAATTAAGGTTTTTGAGGAAAACATTCCAGGATTTTTCTCCATATAGTGGGCTTCAATGGGAGCCAATGGGTTGAAGGTCCAAATTGCAGTTTCAATGCAGCTTCAAAGGGCTCTACATGATCCCAGCTGAGGAATAAGGTTTTAATGTAGTGAAACAATCGTTCATTTAACAAAAAAATATAAAAATTTCCACACTTTTTAACCACAAATATGACTTTGGATCACAAAAGCAGTTAAGGGTAAATTTTTTGAAATTTGAGATTTAGGCTATGTTCACACTTATAATATGAGCATAAAACTCTATCTAGTCTAAAATATGCCAACCGGAGCTATTGGACTAAATTGTTGTAAGCACCATACTGATTCCTTCCCCGTATAATGTCGTGCACCCACATTACCCTCCCCGTTAACTTCAAAAGCCAATGCGAGCCAATTTTTTACTTATTTTTTTAACTCTTTCTTGACATCTGCAGCACACAGCGCTAGCCTACTGTTGCAGCTGTTATAACAACAAAAGACGCCCTTGGCTGCTATTTGTAACCAAAATGCTTTTTCTTGTCAAAAAAGACGCCAAGTGTGAACACGCCCTTCTACGTCATCTGAAAGCTGAAAAAATAAGCTTTCCATTGATATATGGTGTGTTAGGATAGGACAATATTTGGCGGAGAGACAACTACTTGAAAATCTGGAATCTGAGGGTGAAAAAAAAATCTAAATACTGAGAAAATCGCCTTTGAAGTTGTCCAAATTAAGTTCTTAGCAATGCATATTGCTAATCAAAAATTAAGTTTTGATATATTTATGGTAGGAAATTTACTAAATATCTTCATGGAACATGATCTTTACGTAATACCCTAATGATTTTTGGCATAAAAGAAAAATCGATAATTTTGACCCATACAATGTATTTTTGGCTATTGCTACAAATATACCTGTGCGACTTATGACTGGTTTTGTGCTCCAGGGTCACAAATGCTCATCTTGCACTAGCTAGACATTGCAAAGGTCACACGTGATGTAGGCAGAAATTCCGACCCTGTGTTTACAAAGTGAACGTGCAAAGAAAGTCAAACACCCTTTACAAAAAAAGGTAAAACAACAATGTCGGATGATTTTGAAGTTGGAGGAGAAAATGAGATTTAGTTTTTCGCCCTACCCTACATTTTTGAACCGAAGTACACAGATGAAGAACTATCCGAGCATGACCTTTCCAACGTGATTACGCAATGGGTGAAGTCGCACATGCGCATTGCAGAACTAGAGCAGGATTAGCATTTGTGACCGATTGTTTCGCCAGATAAGACCCTTATGTAGAGGCTCATGTAGAGCCCTTTGAAGCTGCATTGAAATTGCAATTTGGACCTTCAATCCATTGGTTCCCATTGAAGTCCACTATATGGAGAAAAATCCTGGAATGTTTTCCTCAAAATCCTTAATTTCTTTTTGACTTTAGAAAGAAAGACATGAACATCTTGGATGACATGGGGGTGAGTAAATTATCAGGAAATTTTTATTCTGCAAGTGAACTAATTCTTTAAGAACAAATTCATGTGCATACGCTGATGTTGTGAATTAGAAAGAAATTTTTAAGAGAGGTACTCCTGTGTGTGCAAATATGAAATAATCTACAAAATTATTAGTGAATGAGACTCAGGCATTTTTTTTTTGATCCTGAATGTACCAGTGTGTTTGAACAGATCAGTTTAGTAAATGATTCAATGACACACTCTTAAAAACACTCATCAGTTATTTCAGTCCTAAATGAATTGGTCTGCTTGAACAAATCAGTTGAGGGAATGATTCAAATACTCACTCATAAAGACAATCACTTGTTTCGATCCTGAATGAATGAATGTGCTTGAAGCTCCCCACAACTAATACACAGACTGATGGTCTGTCTAGAAAGCGCAAACACAGACAAGTAAAGTGATATCAACAGCGAAAAAGTCCCAGTGCTGTTGAACTAGATATCAGCACTCTTGGAACTCGTGTTTGCGTTCTGGCGCAGACTACGTTTCTAGGCAGGATGTTTGTAAGCTAAAATCCCTCATGTTGCGGTTCACAGTGGGATAGAGTAGCCATTGTATAATGTAATAAAAGTTTTTTCCTCCTTTGTCTTCTTAAAATATTTAGCTAAACTTTCCGTACGTTAAAGCTGCCCACAGATATTTATGATGTGATTCTTACGGATTGGAAGCACTCGAGATGATGGCGACGTCGATGAGGGTGATGGTTAAGCTGCTCTTACTGTGAGTGTTTGTTCAAGCCCCCAGATGAAGCTCGCCCTGGTTAATGAGGTCAACGCGGCCTCTAGCATTAAAGGAATCAAAGAGACTTTAAACGGCCACATGTGGCCAAATAATTTAAGCGACTTTGTCATCGGCCTGTTTGATTCTTTTCTGGCAGGTGTCTCTGCCGTCCTCCCTACTGCTGCATGGTAGTTAATCATTGTTAGTCGCCAAGTCTTCCACCCATAGCTGTGTGAGGTCAGGATGGAATAGCACTTGCGGTCGCTTTGAGGAAGGTGGCTAATTCCCATTTCAGTACATCGAGGGGGCAGCGCTCCTGCCAAAAGCTGAGGCGGTGTGTGGTCTGCTCCGCTCAGAGGCAGGGCTTTGGATTACAGTGGAGGGAGCCTCAAATGCTTTTTTGCTGAAAAGCAAAATAACGTTTTCCTCCCAACAATGTACTTCTCAGAGTTTGAAGAAGTGAAAATCCAAAAATGTTCCCATAATGAATTACTTTAATGATTTTATGTGTTCTTCACCTACAGTTTGGTTGGGTTAAATGAGCCGCTCAACGGCATTTCACAGCTTCTTTATTGAATGCTGGATGTTCGAAGGCATTATATGTTCATTTCATTGAGTGCTGCTGACTTGCAGTGTGTTGCTTCACGGTCAAACCACAACTGCTGGCAGTTCACCAGCACCCTAACCAAATAAATACCAAGGGAAGTTGAAAGGCGACCTCACCTTTAACACGTTTTGAATAAGACTAAAATGTGGTTTTGTCCTTGGTTTCACCCTTAAACCAACTTTGTTAACCCTGGAAATTAACTCTGTAAATGGTCTGCTATCAAGTGGCACACTTTTCAACCCATCAACGCTTTTTTCCCTTTATTACATTTGCTTTTAGGTCGATATGCATTCCGTTTATGGAGGCCTCTGAGTCAGGTGATTACAGAAGCTGCGAAGAAGTTACCCACTGCGGTAAGTGTCAGAAACAAACAAACCATTTTTAACGTACACTCTAAAAAAAAAAAAAAGGTACAAAAGCTAAAAGGTACATCTTTGTACCTTATTTACCAACAAATGGTATATATACCCTAGTGAAAAATAATTATACTAAAATGTATTTGAAATACATTTCATGCTAAGTATACTACAAATACATTTACATATTTATGTACTTAATAAAAATACCCTGCAATTGTACTTTTGGTATCCTAAACTGGTATAATTGAAGTCTGCTGAATTGGAACAACTAATTATGTACTTAATGCACTTTAATTGTGCAGTAGTGCTGAAGTCCAACTAAAGATATACTGAAGTATACTTGATTATGCTAAAGTGGAACTATTGCAAGTATACTTCAGGCTCACTTTAAATATCTTGCATTTAAAGACCGATATTATTCAAAGATCATACAGTCCTCATCAATAGTGACATTACAACACATGGTAGGCTTAATATTAAGAAATGTTCATTGTGCACAAGTAGTACTTCAAATATATGTTTAATTATAATTTTTTTATATCAGTAAGTCTCAAACGATATGTCAGTAAATATGTTAATAGATTTGAACTATACTTAGTATGAAATAAATGTATTTTATATATTACTTTTTAACTAGGGAAGGTTCCTTAATTGTATATATTAGTACTTTATAAGAACATATTAGTACCTAAAGTGTAAATCTTAGTACCTTTTAAAAGGGTACCACCCTAGTTACAGTTTTGTACATTTTTTCTGAGATTGTTCGTACATAAGCCAATGTTGTGTGATTGCTCTCTAACACCCTATGAATCAGTATAACATTCACTTTTTAAACAGAGATTCTGTTTCAGAGAGCGATGCTTTGTGGGAATGAAATTTGGATTTTTCCGTGTTCATTTCCACATCTTGAGGCACTTGTTTGCGTGCGGTGTTGGCATGTTAACCCTCCTGCTGTAGGGCGATGGACTGATTCATCAGATCTTACTGGCCGTTGCTGTAGTTCACGCTGTGCTTCTGGTTTTTGATGGAGTTTGTGAAGCTAATTTGTCCAGGTTCTTCTTAATCTCCAGGGTTGTGTGGTCGTGGCTGGTTCCCAGAGCTTTGACTCAACCTGTCCACCTGTGTGCACTCTGAAACTTCTATAATCTCAGCGGCTTTCTCCTAAACCGGGTTCGCGACAGAGCACACTTGTAATAGATCATTTTTAGAGTTATTAATCCAGCGATTTCATCATTCAGTGAATCACATAATGGATGAGTGTGATTAAGTGTCATGTTGTGGGCTGAGATTGGACTGAACATTCTGGCCTCTCTCACCCTCTGAACGTACACATGTTTTTACTCAATGGTGAACTCTGACCAAAATCCTGCAGTATGTACGATTTCTGAAGGAGCCACAGACCAATGTTATTCTGTTATGGAATTTTAATTAAAGGGATAGTTCAGCAAAAAACTATGAGAATTCTGCCGTTGTTTATTCACCCTCATGAGTACACATGGTGCAGACCTGTATGCTGTTGTTTTTGCCATGGAACACAAAAGTTTGAGATATCACAAAAAAAATAAATAAATAAAAAATTCTGTATAATTGTTACGAATCTCTTGCTTATGCAGCGGCAGTTTATAGTCACCTGAAATGTTCAAAATAGACAAAAAAATAAAAAATAAAATCATAAAATCATCCTAAAATGATCATACAAGAAGTCTGTATGGATTGCGCACTATACTCCATGTTGCCATACTCTCTTTTTTGGTCTGATTCTTTATACAAACCTAGGTTACACTTTATTTTAAGGTCCAATTCTCGCTATTAACAAACCATTAACTATGACTTTTGCCTCAATAAACTCCTAATTTTGCTGCTTATTAATAGTTAGTAAGGTAGTTGTTAAGTTTAGGATTAGGGATATAGAATATGGTCATGCAGAATATGTGCTTTATAAGTACTAATAAATGCCAATATGTTAATAATAGGCATGCTAATAAGCAACTAGTTAATAGTGAGAATTGGTCCTTATACCAAAGTGTTACACAAACCTATTTTATGGCTTAAGTAGACATGTAATAAAGCAAGTTTTTCATGCATTTATGATACATTAATGAGATATTTTTGAGGCCCTGTTGTTGTTTGGGGGAAAAAGCTTATTCAGTGCTTCAGCTGTTTGAAGATTTGTCAGAAAGTCTCCTAAAAACAACAGCATATGGGTTTGGAATGACAATGAGCATATAATGTGTTAAGAGTTAAAATAAAGAATTAAAATGTTGGGGTGAACTGCTTCTTTAAATTTTAAGTATGTGCTGAAAATACTGAATGTGTGAACTTGTAGAACTGAATATGGAAAAGTCCCAAAGTGGAAAATCTTTGAAGCAAATGGAAATGTAAACACGGCTCTTGTGAGGTCTGTACTGTAACAAAATCTCAGGACAAAATTTTTTGCTCAATTTCCTCAAAACGGTATATGAAACTTGTCCTTCATGACCTTCTCAAGTCTCAATCTTGGGTCCTTTGAGGTATGGTGCATTCACACCATGTTGTAATTACTAGATTACAACCTGAGATGTTTGTGCTCGGATCTGTTCATGTCATCAGACTCAGGATTGTATGCTTCTGTGGCAAAATCAATAGACAAAACCACAATATAGCAAATAATGGAAATATTAATAAAAATTCAGAGTTTACCAATTGGAATTACGAGATCAACGAGGACGTGTACACTCTTTACAAGTCAGTCAATCTCGTAATTATGGTGATTCCAGCATGAACGCATGTTTAGTTTGGGAATTTGGATAATTATGGGGTCAATCATCTCAAATCCCTAAAGTCTCTATTTTCACATAATGAGGTGAAAGTGCTGATGTTGAGGATTTTATCTGATCCAAAGCAACCTGTTTGCCATCAGTATTGAGATTATACATGTTATTGTGCATGCCAGTCATCACCTGATTGAAGAAATGTTATGGGTTCAATACAATACTCTACAATACTCATATTGAGTTCTACAGAAATTCATTTTGACTTGTCCCTCTTTTTTCTTTTTAAATGGGGTTCCTACAGGTCTTAAAAAGTCTTAATTTGCCCTCAGCATTTTTGTCGTTTTCCAGTACAAATATCAAAAATGTTTCAAAATAACCTAGGCATGTACATTTAGAGAACGTACTGATGCATTGTGTTCTCTTCAGTTTATTCCATGAATTTTCTTTACTTGGTTTTAAAAAGTTCTGAAGTCTTTATTCAAAAATTCACCTTCATAAAACCTGCGGAAACCCTGTTAAACCAAAAAATGTTAGAAATGCAAAGCTTATATTTTATATTAAAGCACATAGAGGAGTTATTCAGTTAAACCCTGTTTATAATTTGAGCTGTATAGTTGGTGAAATCGTTTTCAGCTGGGATCACTTTTCTGGGTGAATGAACTTCTGATTACGGATTACCAACGTAATGTCTGGGCTTTACAGATACCTCCATCATGTCTCATTGTGTGTATCATGATAACCAAATTGAAAGATTGGGTACAAGTGATTCTATCATCCTAGTTTCATGATAGTAGGGTTGAAGCCTTTTGACTCTTTGAGAGCAGTGTATATGTTAACGTTTACTGACTGTAACTGTTTAAAACTGAAAAAAGCACCATTTTTTTCTGGTAATCGACAATATGCCACAGATATGCTGTTGATTGAGTTTAACTTTGAATTTGGATCATTGTTTTCAACATTTTCTCTTCTTTCCTAGTCATTTTCTGCATATTACAAAGGTGGATTTGAGCAGAAGATGACCAGACGGGAAGCCAGCCTTATTCTCGGGATCAGGTAATTGTGGGCTAAACAAAGCCCTAAATCACTGCAATTCCTCTTACTGAATTCTCTCATTATGAGTTGTCATGGAAGAAAACAAAGGTGTTTTACAGTATATACACATACTGCATCACTGTGCTTCCCAGAAGAGCTTGCGGTTAAGTCTGGGGGCAATTCTTTTGGTTTGAAGCCGGTCGTCATCTCCTGTCGTCACGGCTTTGATCCTATCATCTAATGGGAAAACGTCTCAGCTGTGTCTCTAACTTTGTAATCTGCTTTTTCGGTGGACCACCCTCCTCCTCCTAGGAGGGTATATTTCTCTAAAAATTTTCCCTTACTTCAACAGAAGTTCACAGGGTCCCACACCAGGTGTGACTCACACCATGCAGGCATCACATCCTGTGTGGCGGTGCTTGCGTCAAAGCCATGTGCCTCATTTCTTTGTGCTGTCAATCAAACTGGACTAATGTTGTCATAAAACTGAACCAGACTGTAAATAATATTTCTTGGATGTGATCAGTATGAACTCGGTCAACTGCATTCACGTTCATAAAACGGTACTGATTCTGGTTAATAGTTTTTATTATTCTCTTCTCATCTGTCTTTAGCTTTACTTTGGTGTCTGCCACTCACAGCTGAAATAACTGGCCTCAGTAATGTTACTGTTAGCTTTGATATACTTTGATTTTTGTCCACCCATGGTAAATTCAGCTAATTTGTAGAGTTATTTGTGCTCTTTAAAGGGATAGTTCATCTAAAATTGAACATTTTCTCATTTTTTTAAAAAGAAATTAATACTTTTAGTGAGCAAGGATGCAATAAATTGATCAAAAGTGACAGTAAATACATTTATAATGTTACAGCATTAATATTTAAATTTTTTTTTTTCAACTTTTTGTTCATCAAAGATTCCTGAAAAGACAAAAAATTAAGTAGCACAACTCTAATAATAAGAAATGTTTCTTGAGCAGCAAATCAGCATATTAGAATGATTTCTGAAGGATCATGTGACACTGAAGACTGGAGTAATGATGCTGAAAATTCAGCTTTGCATCAAAGGAATAAATTACATTTTAAAATGTATTCAAATAGAAAACCGTTATATTTCGCTGCATTTTTGATCAAATCAGCTTCTTCCTACACTATTTAAATTTTTTTTTCAGTCATGTTTGTGTTTTCTGTGATCATCCTTATATTCATTGCTGACTTTAAATGCATTTGAGCACACAGTTTATTCTTCCGAATGCCACACTTATCTGGTGGAGATGCTGACTCTTCCGACAAATGCAGTTTAGCCTGACGGATTCGTCATCACATTCTGGAATCATCCGCGCCGCACAGTGTTTTAATTAGTTTCTCTGGCTCCTCTCAGACGCCCACTCCTGCATATGATTTGAGTCTTTTGTAGGACTGAATGCTTGTGTGTAAGCATTAATGTATCTTTTAATCATCACGTCTCGCTATTTCGCTATGACTCAGATCTAAACCCTGACAGATGGAGGCTGGGAAGAAATTTATTTATCTTTTCGGTAAGGATACAGTGTGAAGCCAAGTGGCCTAAAACCACCTGTCTGGAGACCATAACTCATTGCTTCATAGCGAATAAAATATTTAATAAAATTATTAAATATAGTATTTTGAATGTGTATCCTTAAAAGAAACACTGTTATCATTTTATTTTATTTTATTTTTTTATGAATGTAAGTAATTCTGCTTGTATGTGTCAAACAAATTGTTAATAAGTTTGGGAATGCTTAATATACACAATATGAGTAGATGCTATTATAAAGTATAAAGCAACACCAGAAAAACAAAATCTTTAAAAAACCATCCTCTAGTCTCAGTTTATTAATTCATTGAAATTAATTTTAAATTTGTCAGTGTTTGACACATATGGAAGACTAGTAAGAGACATTTAAAAATAAAATGAAGAATAAAGTGAAATAAATGTGTAGACATTTAAAACGGTTCGTTTAATTAAAAAAACTAAAAAATAAATAAATCATTTTTAAATTAAAAACTGACATTTAAAACCGTTTAAGTCATTTTAAAATGTTAAAATAATATTAAATCATTTTTCAATTAAAAAATATTTAAAACTGTTTAATTAATGTTTTAAAATATAGTTAAAGCAATCAAATAGTAAATTAATAAATCATTTTAAGATGCACATTTTACATTGCATTTTAAAAAATTGTCAGTTGCTTTTTTTGTCGTTTTGTCAAATGCTTTTCTTTGTCCATTTGTCAAACGAATTAAAAATGTCCATAAGCATAGACGAATAGCTTTTTTTTTGTCTCTAGTTCTGTTGCCTGTTTTGCCCACTATATTGGGGATTTTCAGGGGATGTACAGATTGAGTATTTCCAGTTGATGTGTGCAGTGTTGGAGACAGACCACACATGTTGATGACTAGTGCAAAAAAATCAGTCTGGAGGCCTGTAATTAGATTCATATTGTTCACAGTTCACACTGCAGCCACTAGATGGTGGTGTGCTCCTTTTCTAAATCTTCTGTTTTCTTGTTTTGTGCAGTCCGACCAGCAGCAAGTCAAAGGTACGGGAAGCCCACAGAAGAATCATGGTCCTAAATCATCCAGATAAAGGTCAGTAGTTCAGGCTGTCATGTTGGGAAGGCTGTGTGTTGATCAATAATACTCTGACTCAGCTCTCCACATGCAGCCGTAGCTCAGTGTATTGTCTGAGCAGACAGCAGCAGAGACTGGTGTTGATTACATTATTGATTTGAACAGCATTTGTCATTTGTCATAACACACTCTTTAAAGAGGGCTCACATCTTTGAAATGCTGACTTACTGTAATGTAAGCCATAAATGAGAACCACACAAAGCAGGACATAATCCAGTGAACCATCACTTCAACCAGTACTGTAGATTCAAAATGTTTTATGTAAGAATTTAAATACAGTCGAAATATACCACAAGGCATGTTTTCCATAGAGTCTTTCATTAAAGGAAGAATGACATCGAATCATTTGCAAATTCACCAATAATAACAAAACATACAGCAACATTTACCTACAGATATTTTAATAAATCATTGAAAAATCCCACGCAGAATGAATTAATAATTCAATTTTAATCAATTTGCATCAGTTTTAAATGTATTCAGCTAATAGTTTTAAATTATTCATAGTAATAAATCAGTCTTACCAACTCTAATTAAATTTTTGCAGATGGAGTTTAAATCGGAGACACTATTTATACATCTTAATGCAAGCCATGAGATGAGAAAGTAAAACTAATGACACACTCTTTAGAAAACTTAATGGTCAAATTAAAAATAAATAAGATTAAAATTAGCACATATTATTATTATTATTATTATTTATTATTATTATTATTATTATTATTATTTAGCTGTTGCTTTTATCCAAAGTGACTTAAAATGAAGTATACAAGTGATCAGTGCAATATTTATGTACTACTGTTAAAATTTTAGGTGTGATTTCTTTTTTCTTTTTTTTCTTTTTTTTAAATAAGTACTTGTAATCAGAAAAGGTGCATTAAATTGATCATAAGTGACAGTATACACTTCTACATTTAAAACTTTTGTATCACTTTTTTACATTTTAGTATAAAATGTATTTCAAATAAATGCTGTTCTTTTGAACTTTATATTCATCAAATAATACATAAAATAAATCAAATAAAACATATTAGGCAGCACATCTTTTTTAATAAAATATTTTTTGAGCAGCAAATCATCATATTAGAATGATTTCTGAAGGATCATGTGACACTGAAGACTGGAGTAATGATGCTGAAAATTCAGCTTTGCATCACAGGAATAAATTTACATTTGAAAATATATTCAAATACAAACATTTTTGAACTGTAATAATATTTCAAAATTTAGCAGTTTTATTGCATTTTAATCAAATATATACAGCTTTGGTGAGCATAAGAAACTTATTTCCAAAAAATTAATTTTTTTTTTTTTAATTTTTTGGGAAAAAATTAAAAAAAAAAAATTCCTCCTTTTAATTGTAAATAGATGTTGAATATTTTATATCACACAGCAGAGATAATGCACCAAATGTATTCAGATCTGATAAGAATTTGTTCACTCTGATCTGTACGACACAGGGTTATAAATCATTGTCTAGCGACTTGCTTTTTTTGCCATGTTTTTTTAAGTGCAGGGTTTCACCTATTGCACACTGTGAGCCGGAGTCTTTATTTTTTCTTGGTCACTGTACTCGCCCTGTTTTTCTGTTCAAGGTTAATGACCTCACCTTGCCTTTCTCTGGTTTACCCTCTTTCAGGTGCATTTCTCACAGTGCTCAGAGGTGCTGTTTATAGATATGTGTGTGTGTGTCAGGCCTTGTTTGCTCCTCTCGACCACTAATACTCTCAGTAAGCGATGGTCTCTGTGATTCTATCTGTAGTGGAGTGATAAGGCCTGTGACTGCAGGGAGGACGTCCTGCAGAGAAAGTGTGCCAGATTTGTCCCATCCTCCAGCTCTGCTGAGAAATCCTTTATTATAGTGCCATTAATAATGGTGTGCAAGCACCCATCCCGTTTGTTACACTAGCGGAAGGGCTGATGTATGAAAGACCCCATGAAATGGCTTGATGAATGCAGTTTGCTTTGCTTTTGCTTTCTGATGTATGAAACAGATTGGGATAGAACATGACAGACTCAGCAAGGGTACTTACAAGGGTACTTGTGATCTTACAAGGGTAAATAAAGAACTGGGGCTGGTTGCGGATTGGTCATAGCTTTTTATATTCAGTTATGAAAAAGTAGACTGGTCTTATTTGTATTGGAAAAGTAAGACTGATCACCACTTGGCAACTGCTAGTTAGTTTTGTATAGTATTTTCTTTATTCTTTACTTCAAAAAGGGTAATGTCTAAAAAGGGTAATATTTTATGTACTTGAGGTCTGAGATGTGGGAACAGTGAAGAGAGAGAGAGCAAACATTTTATATTTTAGGTCAGCATAACCGTCTAATCAGCCAATATTGCCTTAAATAGACTGCATAGCACTTCATCTTTTATAATATGGGATTTTGACCAAATATATTCAATCTTGATTTTTGTAAAATGTTGCAACAAGGTTTTTTTTTTTTTTTTTTTGTGTGTGTGTGAGAAATTACAGTTTTGGACATGTAAGGTTAAAAAAAAAAAAAAAATTTAAAAATGCCTTTAAAAAATTCCACGTGGAGCATGCCCCCGGTTCTCACCTTTTTTCCCCCTTACCTGTTTGCATCTTTGTATTATATTATATTATATTATATTATAGAAATATTAATTTTAACAGCATTAAAGAAAGTATAGGCTTGTTTTATTACAATGGACCTATTTTATAATAATTTGTAAGTTGTAAATGTCAACAAAGACGTCTCTTAGCAACTGAATTTTGGAGGGTGAAGGATGCTGTGTGACACTAGCATCTGTTCTGCAGGAGTGCCATTATCGACTGAGTGCCGATGTAACAATGCAGGTATTCAGTAACAACGGTCTCAAAATTTCGTATTATTTCTGATTCACAAGACGTTGTCAGCAAAAGCCTCTGAAATGTCGGTTACTGAGGAACTCAACGGCTGTGTCCAAAATCGCATACTTTTAAATAAATACTTCACAACTGATAAAATAGTATGCATATGGGTAATATGAATGTTATCCGGACGTACTATATTCATCATGTTGTCACTGTCATGTGACCTATCTTCATGATCTCGCTGGAATGGTCATCCTGGTACTTTTCACCTACTGTTTTATGAATACTGTGAATTCGGGCATACTACTTTTTTTCGGTTACTATATAGTAGGGAAGTATGCGATTTTGGATGCAGCCAGTGACTGGTGAGTTATCAGTACGGGTCTGTTCATACACATGCCTCCTAATGTCTCACCTTGACATCACACACAATTCAAGTCAGAAAAGACTCTGACCCAGATGAGATTGAACGCATTTCTATGTTCATCTTGCATGTAGCCCTTTGTGAGTTTAAGCCCCTACAGCAAGGTTTCACATTGACATGAGGATCGACGTTATTCGCACCGGTATCCGCTCTTTAGGTCATAATGAGATGATTAACTTTGAGTGGTCAGAGTAATGGCATGGAATGATTGTTGAATTGCCTTTCATTACTTTGCTTGCTATGAGCAAATGGGGATATTGAGAAACCGTCATACATGCCTTAACTCATCTAACTGAAACTGAATAAAAGCAGAACTAAAAAGAAAAAGCAATTGATTAAATTTTTTTTTTTTTTTTTTTTCTCAGGTTATTGTTTGCTGTCTGACGTGACTTGTGTGGTTTGTTGTGTCATGAGCTGTATTGCACAAACAAGTTGTCAGGAGTAAAAATCTAGTTATAAATAAACAAAAAGGCAAGTTTTTCAGAAAAAAATGCAAGGAAGAATTATCAAATTATACACATGAATATTTATATGCACCAATACAACAACTGTAATAAACAGCAATGTTTACTTATAGATATTTGGATACTGTAAAATAGATATTTTTTGAAGTTGTAAACAAAGATTATTGGAGTATGTTTCACAAGATAATACTATTTCAGTCTTTCTACTTCAGAATTTCACATTTAATTCAACATCTTACTACCAATTTCTGAGTAAAAAAGTAAATCATGCATATTCTTTTCCTCAGTGTATTGATTTTAATATGAAAAAATTGTGAAACTGTGGAAAAAAAAAAAAAAAAAACCCTGAAAACAACGCAAACAAACTGTTGAATCATAGTTTTGATGATTCAGTTAATTGATTGGAATACACTGATTTGATCCATTGAAATGAATCAAACTTTTGCTGAGTCACTAAGAAGAATTGCAAGATTTCTCTTGTGTGAAATAAGTCCATTGACAGTGTCTATAGGAAATGTCCTGGGCAAAATTATATTGGCAGAAAAACTAATGTGTAATTAAGTGCATCACTGCAGGCTGTGTTGAGCGTGCAGCTCCACTTCCTCTCTGACACACAGACAGATTAGCAGCCTCCTCAGGCCCTGCTCCCTGCTACCTGTTCACTCTCCTGTGTGTTTTCCAATTTGTTATTGTTGCTTATCATGATAGTCTTGTGCAAGCGAGCAGGCAGAGACTTTGTCTCTGTGTGTGTGTGTGTGTGTGTGTGTGTGTGTACTGGTACATATGGTTTACGAGGACACAAATGTGTATAATGACATGGGTACTACAACGTAAACATGCTTTATGAGGACACTTCCTGTGTCCCTGTAAAACAAAAGGCTTAAAAAACATAAAAAATGGTGTTTTATGAAATTCAAAAATTGCCAGTAGTTTCCTGTAAGGGGTAGGTTTAGGTGTAGGGCAATAGAAAATACAGTTTGTACAGTATAAAAACCATTACGCCTATGGAGAGTCCCCGTAAACCACAAATTCAAGTGTGTGTGTGTGTGTGTGTGTGTGTGTGTGTGTGTGTGTGAAAGAGAGAGAGAGAGAGAGAGAGAGAGAGAGCACACAATGGATGCTTTCAGGATCCTGGAGAGGGACAGCTTTGTGTAAATCCTGTGAATCCTTCAGCCAGAGCAAGGTCATCATTGCCACAATGCTGTTCCTTGAATCTCACGAAAACATGTCCAGGTCACATGGACCCCAGCGTCCCCAAAGTCAAAAATCAGTCAAGATATAAAATAATAAAATCTATTTTATGTATTTTTTATTGTATTAATTACGTTTTATTGTTTTTTTTCCCCTGAATTTTGTGTTTTCTATTTAATTAACTTTATTTATTTTATGTTTTATTTATTGGGCTCCATGTGATCTGGGCATGTATTGGTGAGATTCAGGGAACAGCCCTGTGACGACACTGACCTTTCTCTGGCTGATGGTCTCCTGGGAAATATACAAGTCATAATTTGTGACCCGGGACCACAAAACCAGTCACAAGGGATTTATAAATTGAGATTTATAAATCATCTGAAAGCTGGATAAATAAGCTTTCCATTGATGTATGGTTTGTTAGGATAGGACAATATTTGGCCAAGATGCAACTATTTGAAAATCTGGAATTTGAGGGTGCAAAAAAAATCTAAATACTGAGAAAATCGCCTTTAAAGTTGTCTAAATGAAGTTTTTAGCAATGCATATTACTAATCAAATATTAAGTTTTGATATATTTATGGTAGGAAATTTACAAAATATCTTCATGGAACATGATCTTTACTTCATATCCTAATGATTTTTGGCATAAAAGAAAAATCGATAATTTTGACCCATATACAATATATTTTTGGCTATTTCTACAAATATACCTGTGCGACTTAAGACTGGTTTTGTGCTTCAGGGTCACATTTTTTCCCTTTTTTTCTTTCACTTCTCACCTTTTTTTCCCCTCTCATCTTCACAAGAGAGCTTTACAAATGGTTAAACCAATATCAGAATCAGAATCAGAATCAGAATGAGCTTTATTGGCCAGGTATGCTTACACATACGAGGAATTTGTTTTTGTGACAGAAGCTCTACAGTGCAACAGAAAGACAGCAACAGGACAGGGCACAGATAATAAAAGAATAATTTACAAATAGGCAATGTAAGGTATATCAGAGGTTGTTGATATTTTCTGATTTAAGAACATCAGTCTGTCATGTTTAGACAGGCCAGTGTCTTTCACCCCATGACAAGCTGATCATTATTATTATTTTGGCTGTCAGTCATTCAGTATTAACTCTCCGGTTCAGGGCTGACCCCCATGTGACCTTGGCTTCATGAACCACTGTACAACAGTCAGTTAGCAATTTAAGCTGTCAAAATTGACCAAATGTCAAGAATCGATCATTATTGTTATAAAACATCATTTAATTTAACTTGCAAACAAGCTAAACTATAGCAAATCTGCATTATTTACTATAGCTATGTTTCCGTCACCTTGTTTCAGAAAAAAAAAAAAAAATCCCTTACTTCACTTGAGGTGGTTTTTGACTTGTGCAACGAAGAGTTAATGCAAATTATGGGAGATGGAAATGCATTTTGCGAATAAATTCCTCCATGCACGTCAAAAAAAAGTCATGCAACTTTGCGCTATGGGACAGCATAACCTGACTAACCAGTGGATCCATCTCGTTGCACAGCATCTGAAATGTTATGGTTATTCTTAAATGCCCGAACAAAGTCTGTCGTCAAAGTATTTCTATAATTGCCTCCTAGAACTGTCTTATACGACTGCTTTCCCAAACAGCAAGCATCCACCTCCGAAAGCAATGACCGCATTTATTTTGTTTCGTCTGCTCGGTCTGAAGCGCAAGTAATTTAGGCCCAGATTTACTAAACAGGGCAAATTAGCATTAGAGCGCAATTCCACAAAACCGCCGATGGGAGGGGAAAATTCTGCATGTGATTTACTGACAATGTGCACGTTAAAGAACACAGACGCAGACAGATCATTTCCATAATGACCAGCGCAGTCTACCAAGAACAGCACAAATTACCGCCTGCTTTAAGACATGCTTTTTTTGGCCATTAAATAATGGCACAAATACCAGTAATTTGACGAGGGCAAATGTTAGTAAATTGTGTTGTGTGATTCATTTTAATACTCTCCTTCCACAAATTTCGCATCTGAAAGGTTAACTCCTACATATTCATATGCATATTCAATAAGGTCAGGCGCAAATATAATTTTTCAGTGCTAATTCTTCACTGCGTGTCTTTAGTAAATCCTGACAGTACTACTAACTAAAGAGGGTTTGCGCTGGCGCAAGCTGTTAGTAAATCTGGCCCTTATTATATATGAAAATTATTATATTCAGTGGCTTCTTCTACTTTTCTTAGTGATATTTAGTGCCAGTTTATCAGGAAGTGATGATTTTGTTTACTTTGAATCATTGGATGGAAACGCTGCTTTTTCGCAAATGTTTTATGCGATATTCCAATTTTACGCATATGTTAAATTCGCAAGTTTGGATGGAAATCCCACTTATGATGAATGTCCATGGCTCAGTAGAAACAATATTCAAACATTAAAACTCACTTTAAGGTTGATCAAACATCTCAATTGTCTTATTTAATCAATTATTTTTTTAGTAGTAAAACATTTATTGCCAAAATGTATTAGCACTTAGACTATACACAAGTAATGCTTTATATTCTACAACAGAATCAAATGTATTTGAAGCTTTAGTATTTCATACACAATATGAATATATTTATTTTGACATACAGTGGGTACGGAAAGTATTCAGACCCCCTTAAATTTTTCACTCTTTGTTATATTGCAGCCATTTGCTAAAATCATTTAAGTTCATTTTTTTTCCTAATTAATGTACACACAGCACCCCATATTGACAGAAAAACACAGAATTGTTGACATTTTTGCAGATTTATTAAAAAAGAAAAACTGAAATATCACATGGTCCTAAGTATTCAGACCCTTTGCTGTGACACTCATATATTTAACTCAGGTGCTGTCCATTTCTTCTGATCATCCTTGAGATGGTTCTACACCTTCATTTGAGTCCAGCTGTGTTTGATTATACTGATTGGACTTGCTTAGGAAAGCCACACACCTGTCTATATAAGACCTTATAGCTCACAGTGCATGTCAGAGCAAATGAGAATCATGAGGTCAAAGGAACTGCCTGAAGAGCTCAGAGACAGAATTGTGGCAAGGCACAGATCTGGCCAAGCTTACAAAAAAATTTCTGCTGCACTTAAGGTTCCTAAGAGCACAGTGGCCTCCATAATCCTTAAATGGAAGACGTTTGGGACGACCAGAACCCTTCCTAGAGTTGGCCGTCCGGCCAAACTGAGCTATCGGGGGAGAAGAGCCTTGGTGAGAGAGGTAAAGAAGAACCCAAAGATCACTGTGGCTGAGCTCCAGAGATGCAGTCGGGAGATGGGAGAAAGTTGTAGAAAGTCAACAATCACTGCAGCCCTCCACCAGTCGGGGCTTTATGGCAGAGTGGCCCAACGGAAGCCTCTCCTCAGTGCAAGACACATGAAAGCCCACATGAAGGACTCCAAGATGGTGAGAAATAAGATTTTCTGGTCTGATGAGACCAAGATAGAACTTTTTGGCCTTAATTCTAAGCGGTATGTGTGGAGAAAACCAGGCACTGCTCATCACCTGTCCAATACAGTCCCAACAGTGAAGCATGGTGGTGGCAGCATAATGCTGTGGGGGTGTTTTTCAGCTGCAGGGACAGGACGACTGGTTGCAATCGAGGGAAAGATGAATGCGGCCAAGTACAGGGATATCCTGGACGAAAACCTTCTCCAGAGTGCTCAGGACCTCAGACTGGGCCGAAGGTTTACCTTCCAACAAGACAATGACCCTAAGCACACAGCTAAAATAACGAAGGAGTGGCTTCACAACAACTCCGTGACTGTTCTTGAATGGCCCAGCCAGAGCCCTGACTTAAACCCAATTGAGCATCTCTGGAGAGACCTAAAAATGGCTGTCCACCAACATTTACCATCCAACCTGACAGAACTGGAGAGGATCTGCAAGGAGGAATGGCAGAGGATCCCCAAATTCAGGTGTGAAAAACTTGTTGCATCTTTCCCAAAAAGACTCATGGCTGTATTAGATCAAAAGGGTGCTTCTACTAAATACTGAGCAAAGGGTCTGAATACTTAGGACCATGTGATATTTCAGTTTTTCTTTTTTTATAAATCTGCCAAAATGTCAACAATTCTGTGTTTTTCTGTCAATATGGGGTGCTGTGTGTACATTAATGAGGGAAAAAAATGAACTTAAATTATTTTAGCAAATGGCTGCAATATAACAAAGAGTGAAAAATTTAAGGAGGTCTGAATACTTTCCGTACCCACTGTAGATATCAATGTATCAATGTTTTTGATTTTCCTGACATCGTACTACATGTTAAAGGGGTGGTCTAATGGATTATTTCGAAGGCTTGATTGTGTTTATGGTGTGCACAGCAACATGTGTTCATACTTTGTTTTTTAAAAAATCGCATTATTTTTCACATATTTTACCTGTATTGTACACTGCTATTCAGCTAGCATCAAAACGGCCGGTTTGATTTCCGGGTTCTGTGAAGGCCCTCCCTCAAAAATTTGCAATGGGCTCTGATTGGTTAGCTGGCCCAGTGTGTTATGATTGGCTAACGCCTCTACTGCATGTCTGAACGTTCCGCCCCTCACCTCAGCGGCATGTGCTTCGGTTGTATTGTAAACAATGACTGTCATCTATATTGCTTATCAGTTTGAGCCCGATTGAGATGCAGAGGATATTAGTGAAGAGGATCGTGCAGAACCTGTGCAAGCACGGCTTTTAATGGTAGGCCTATGGTTTTTGTTTGTTGTTGTCTCATACTTTTAGATACGCTGTAATTATGCCACTGCTTATGTTAGCTTTTAATATACGGTTTTATCATGATTAAAGCTTTAATACAGTACGGCAACCGCATGCGCGTTCATGTTTAACGCTTGTCATTGCTATGTGAAAATAAGTGTATAAATGGAACAGTTCATTATTGGAGCAGCTGAGCTGATGCTATGCTAATTCTGTAAAAGACAATTTCTCCCTTTGCATTGAACTTTGAGCTTTGTATCTTTGCAGATGTTGTTTATGCTCACACAGCTACATTACACACTAACAAAAGTTAAAAAGGTGAAATCGTACTAGATGACCCCTTTAAATACACACACACACACAGAGTATATAATTTATGCACTGCACTGTGCACTGTGTGGCTGCATCAGCAATCATACATAAAGAAAACAGTGGTTGCAATTTTTATTTCACAAAATGTTACAAAGTAAACGAGAGGTAAATAAATGTGCTGAAGGGCTCCTTGCGCAGTGAGGAGGAAGTGATGGGTACAGATGTGAGGGTCTAGCTGTCATCAGGTAAAGTCTGCTCTGGCTTTGTGACTGTGTTCTGGACCTCCAGGGTGCCTCACGTACGCTCGTACTCATGGAACGTGCTTCACTGAATGAAAGATGCAATGGAATTTTATAGCAGCATGATGAGGCGCAGCAGGCACCAGGTGTGCCTCATCACACACTGCCAGCTATAGCACATTTTTACCCCCTTCTAGCCTCACACTCCCATTATACGGCATGGACGTGGGCTGGAAGTCAGTGATTGGAGGCAAAGAGATTTCTTTGCTACAAAGCTTGTGGATGTAGAGCTGTAATGCTGTCAGCACAAATTCAGATAGAATTGAGCCTGTGGACTCCGGGAAGCAAATTAATTATGTTGCTCCATTTAATTTCAAAGTGACTTTAAAGTCAATGTGAAACAGTTTGTGACCCATTTGATTTCTGTAATGACATTTCTGAGTGAAATGACCATTCGCAAAACCCGCCCACCCTTAGTTACTGTTGCCATGACCGACAAACAGTGCAGCTCTCACACAACACTCATGTTCTCACGCAGTGAAAAATACATCGCAGAGCAAAGAGGAAACTGACAACACACTGACAGAGAAGACAGAGCAGGTTACTTCTGATATAAAACAAGGTCTCAGGACCCTCAGCTTTTAAATTGAGTCATTTTTAAATAAATTCAAACAATAAATACCGTTTTGTGGCTCTTCATTGTGTCGTGACAGATCACTGTATTGCCTCAGTTCAAACACATGAACCGATCGTCTTTTCATATTTACTTAAAGCACGAAATAAACATCAGAAAGTGTTTTATTTCAACCGCGGAACACACTATTTTTCAAGTTTAAGTCCACCGAAGTTAATCTATGTTACTCTTCTGTCTGATTTGTGGTTAAGGCTAGAAGGGATACAGCTGCAGCTACTGGGCATGCGTATTTACATATTTTCCGAGCCAACAATATAACGTGAAACCTATAAAAATGGTTTTAAAATAGCGCCATAGTTTCATCACTTCAGAGTGTCGCAGTAACCGTCTTTTTGCAGTAAAGGACTGTCATAGTTTAATGAAGATAACGTCTCGGTTACGTACGTAACCCTCGTTCCCTGATGGAGGGAACGGAGACGTTATGTCGTGATGATAGGGGTGGGCGATATGGAAAAAAAAATATCATATCACGATTTTTTTTTTTTTTTTTTTTAGAAATATCACGATTCACGATTTTATCACGATTCTTTGTCATGTTGATTTTACTATTTTCAGGGATGGGGGGGGAGATTGTTTTCTAAAGCATCATGGACGAAATGATCCTGAGGGCGCTGCACGAAAAAAACAAACTGCATCCACTGTTCACGTAACGCTGGGTTCTTTAGGAAGCTGAACAAGGATGTCTTTCCCTTACAACCAAAAATACACTTCTTTGGAGACATTCTTCCCGAGCGAGTCTTGTTCTGCGCTGCCGAATTGACGGGTGTGCTCTTGCTCTCACGCTGGTCGATGTGTGCACGGGCGCGTTCTTCCAGGAGAAATGCCCACATAAGGAATTCCACCCTTGATTACGTAACATTGAGCCAAGCTCGAAAAAAACTCTCCAAAACTTGTACAAAACCGGAAGGAGTATATTAGACACAGAAATACTCTGTTCTACATTCATATCGTTTTTTGAAACTTTGGCCATGTTTAGAATGAGAATCCAACTCTTTCGCTGTGTAAATAACTCAACATGCATGAAATAGCATTAGACCTCCCCTTTAATATTTTTGTGGAAAGATTAAAGATGAAAAAAATTTCGTCCATTTAAAATGATTTATATTTAATAAATTCATTAACAAATTTAATTAATATATTTGATAAATGC
Source organism: Spinibarbus caldwelli (assembly GCA_039654775.1). Lineage (NCBI taxonomy): Eukaryota > Metazoa > Chordata > Actinopteri > Cypriniformes > Cyprinidae > Spinibarbus > Spinibarbus caldwelli. The sequence goes on along the minus strand of CM077232.1, from coordinate 27,599,014 downwards.
AAATAAACGCTATTCATTAAACTGTTCATCAAAAAATCCTGAAAAATAAAGTGTATCACCATTTCCACACAAAATATGAAGCAGCAAAATTGTTTTCAACATTGATAATAATCAGAAATGTTTCTTGAGAGTCAAATAAATTCTAATGATTTCTAAAAGATCATGCGACACTGAAAACTGGAGTAATGATGAAGAAAATTCTGCTTTGCATCACAGGAATAACATTACATTCTATAATATATTAAAATTGAAAACTTTTTTTTTTTTTAATTTGTAATTATATTTCACAATATTGCTGTTTTTTTTTTTTTGTTGCTGTTGTTTTTTTTTTATTTAATCAAATAAATTCAGCCTTGATGAGCAGAATATACAGGTGCATCTCAATAAATTAGAATGTCGTGGAAAAGTTCATTTATTTCAGTAATTCAACTCAAATTGTGAAACTCATGCATTAAATAAATTCAGTGCACACAGACTGAAGTAGAAGTCTTTGGTTCTTTTAATTGTGATGATTTTGGCTCACATTTAACAAAAACCCACCAATTCACTATCTCAACAAATTAGAATATGGTGACATGCCAATCAGCTAATCAACTCAAAACACTTGCAAAGGTTTCCTGAGCCTTCAAAATGGTCTCTCAGTTTGGTTCACTAGGCTACACAATCATGGGGAAGACTGCTGATCTGACAGTTGTCCAGAAGACAATCATTGACACCCTTCACAAGGAGGGTAAGCCACAAATATTCATTGCCAAAGAAGCTGGCTGTTCACAGAGTGCTGTATCCAAGCAGGTTAACAGAAAGTTGAGTGGAAGGAAAAAGTGTGGAAGAAAAAGCTGCACAACCAACCGAGAGAACCACAGCCTTATAAGGATTGTCAAGCAAAATCGATTCAAGAATTTACGTGAACTTCACAAGGAATGGACTGAGGCTGGAGTCAAGGCATCAAGAGCCACCACACACAGACGTGTCAAGGAATTTGGCTACAGTTGTCGTATTCCTCTTGTTAAGCCACTCCTGAACCACAGACAACGTCAGAGGCGTCTTACCTGGGCTAAGGAGAAGAAGAACTGGACTGTTGCCCAGTGGTCCAAAGTCCTCTTTTCAGATGAGAGCAAGTTTTGTTTTCATTTGGAAACCAAGGTCCTAGAGTCTGGAGGAAGGGTGGAGAAGCTCATAGCCCAAGTTGCTTGAAGTCCAGTGTTAAGTTTCCACAGTCTGTGATGATTTGGGGTGCAATGTCATCTGCTGGTGTTGGTCCATTGTGTTTTTTGAAAACCAAAGTCACTGCACCCGTTTACCAAGAAATTTTGGAGCACTTCATGCTTCCTTCTGCTGACCAGCTTTTTAAAGATGCTGATTTCATTTTCCAGCAGGATTCGGCACCTGCCCACACTGCTAAAAGCACCAAAAGTTGGTTAAATGACCATGGTGTTGGTGTGCTTGACTGGCCAGCAAACTCACCAGACCTAAGGGTGACAGCCTACGCTCCACCCTTTCTTGCAGGAAAGAAAGCGCTACTCCAATCGTGCACCTTTGGGGGTCTTCTCGGCGAGAAGAACACCAGATCGTGAACAGACTCAACTCCAAGGCAAGAACTCGCCTCGTAGAGAGGGCTCTGGCCTGAGTGAATGTGTCTTCCACCGCCGGTGGACAAACACTCAAGTCTGCCACGTCTCATCCAGGAACCACACATGGAGGTTCCAAGATCTGGACGCGGGTACCAAATGGTGCCGGGCCCCTGAGAAATGAGGTCCTTCCTCAGAGGGATGTGCCAGGAGGGGCTGTCACGAGGAGCATGAGTTTCGAAAACCAGGTCCGGGTGGGCCAACCGGCGCAACCGGCAGGACCTGTTCCTCGTCCTCGCTGACCTTGCACTGTCTGTGCGAGCAGGCTCACTGGGGAAAACGCATACTTGCGTAGAGCCCGAGGCCAGCTGAGTGCCAGTGCTTCCGTGTCAAGGGGGGCCTTGGTCAGGGAGAAATGCAACTGGCAGTGGCAGGACTCGCGGGAAGCAACCAGATCAACCAGATCGTCTTGGGATGGAGTCGCCATTCTCCGGGGAATGTGAGCTGTCATGGGAGCACATCGGCTGCAAGATTGAGCTCCCCCAAGATGTGGACGGTGCGCAGCGACTTGCGCTGTATCTGACTCCAGAGGAGGAGATGGCGGGCGAGTTTTGACATGCGACGTAATCGTAGATAACCCTGCCAGTTGACGTACGAGACAGCCGCAGTGTTGTCCATGCGGACCAACACGTGCTAGCCAAGCAGCAGCGACTGGACCGCTGCAAGGCTAGTTGCATTGCCAGCAACTCGAGGCAGTTGATGTGCCAAAGCAGTCGAGGCCCTGTCCAGAACCCTGAGGCTGCCTGACCGTTGCATGTAGCGCACCAGCCCGCACTGGAGGCATCCATCGTGACAACGACATGCCGAGACACTTGTTCTAAGGGTACTTCGACCCGTAGAAAGACTAGGTCCATCCAGGAGCTGAATGAGCGGCAACGCGTTGGCGTGACGGTCTCGCGAACTGTACCGCGGCGACATGCCCATCTCAGGACTCGGGAGTGTAGCCTGTGCTGAAGAGATCCCATATGAAGCAATCCGAGCGGCGACTGCAGCTTCGGATGCTATATGCCCCAGGACCCTCTGAAACTGTTTCAGTGGTACCACCATCCTGCCTCTGAAGGAACTCAGGCAGGTCAGCATGGACTGGGCACACTCGTTGGTGAGATGCGCCACCACACTCACTGAGTCTAACTCCATACTGAGAAAGGAGTTTCTCTGCAAAGGGGAGAGCTTGCTCTTTTCCCACTTGACCCAAAGCCCCAACTGGCTGAGGTGCCAGAGCACCAGGTCCCTGTGTTCGCACAACTGTTCTCGCGTGCACGCCACGCTCGAGAGAGTTGAGGATGCTGATGCCCACTTCCCGTAATGGGGCAAGGGCGCCCTCCGTGACTTTCGCAAAGACATGAGAGGACAGGGAGAGCCCGAAGGGGAGGACCCTGTACTGCCATGCCCGACCCTTGAACACAAACCAAAGGTCTGTGTCGAGGGCGAATCGAGACATGAAGTAAGCGTCCTTCAGGTCGACCACTGCAAACCAATCCTGGGGTTGACCGGAGGCCCGTAAAACCCCTGCTTCTTCTCAGCTGGAGGGACCGGCCCGATTGCATCCTTTGCCAGGAGAACAGCAATCTCCTCGTGCAAGACAGGTGCGTCTCGGACTGCCACCGAAGTCTCAAGAACGCCGCTGAACTTGGGAGGTCGCCTGGTGAACTGAATCGCAAGCCGAGTCGGATTGTGCGAATGAGCCAGCGGGACGGGTTGGGCAGCGCAAGCCATGCCCCCAAACTCTGTACGAGTGGCACCAAAGCGACAATCGACATACCCGTGGTAGTGCAGCGGAGGAGAGTTGAGCCAGATAGGCCAGAAGGCATCGTGTTCTGACTGATCTCAGCAGAACTCCCCGCGTCCCCGGAGGGACTGGCCAGAGATGCATGGAGAGGCAATGCGTACCCCAACTGCAACTCCCTGGCTACTGGCAAAGGGGGGTATCGTGGGCGAGAGTGAGGAGGCAGCGAGCCGCTAACTGTCAGCCTGCGAGCCTGAGAACCAGGGGGAAAGGGAAATTGCTCTTTGACAGTGTGGGTACTGCTGAAAAATGAAACAGAAGATTTTACACCCGGCCCTCCTCAGAGGGAAAGAGTGGCGCTGTCCTCGCTGTCTCCTGAGAAAGAGCAGCTTCCCACATCTCTGGGTTGCCTGTGTCAAGGCCGCTTTGTCGCCTTCCTGGACGATTTAAGGGCCGGCTGGGACACGGGGGGCGCCGCGCTCCTGCGAGACAATTCCGGCCTAGGTGACAATTCAGCACGGGGCGGAGCAGCTCTGGAGGACGCAGGAGGGCGCCTACGGCGATGAGCAGACTGGGGCTTGGCCCACGGCGGAGCGGTGGCAGATGGTGCATCACGCCTGGCAAGATGGCCTCAGTCTGCTTCTGTACTGCCGAGAACTGCTGGGCACAGTCCTCGACAGTGTCGCCGAACAGTCCAGCCTGGGAGACGAGAGCGTCGAGAAAGTGCACTTTGTCGACATTGCTCGTATCAGCAAGGCTGAGCCATAAATGGACATCGCCTTCCCGAGGGACCACGCTGTGACTTCCGTCGATCAGCGGTCGAGGTCAGTCGCCGAGCGCAGCTCCTGCATCGACCTCGGGTTGGCACTACCCTCGTGCATTTTAGTGCCTTGGCTTGGTGAGCTCGCAGGATAGCCATGGCATGCAGGGCAGAGAGCAGCAGTCAGCTTACAGGCTTTGTACGGGAGACGAGGACGATTCCTCCAAGTGGCGGTGTTTTGCGGGCACAGGTGCACCGCAACCGGACTCTCCACCTGGGGAATGTCAACATACCCCCTAGCTGCCCCACCATCGAGGGTAGTGAGGATGGGGGAGGCAGACGAGCAACTTCTGGCCGAAAAAAAAGGGGCCGTCCACAAGCTCATCAGCTCCTCATGCACCTCCGGGAAGAAAGGAACCGAGGCAAGACGTGGTCGCGAGCCACGGCCTGTGCCGAGGAACCAATCATCTCGCCGCGAGGGCTCAGGACTGGGAGGTGTGCACGCCTCCAGCCCGATGCTCACGGTGGCCCGGGAAAGCGCGGCCGTCAACTCTGGGTCCGATTCGGCAGCGGCCGTGACACCCGAGGGGGGCAGCCCCGCCGAATCTTCATCCTCAGAGGACGATTGCCCATCCCCTGATGCTGCTATCGACATCTGATCCTCTATCGGCGCGGCGAATGAAACGCTGTGCACGCCACAAGACGGCACAGCAGAATCACCAGAGAGCCACACAGAACAGCTGCTGCGGGAGGAGTGAAAGGTCCGTGGGGACTGGCCCGGCGGAAAGGCTCTCACTGTAACCCTCAGATCGCCCAGAGCACTAGCCAAAGGTTCTCTGCTCGTGGCAGAGAAGCCAGCGCGGGTAGTGACAGAGGGAGCCCCTCCCATCCCCGTAAGGAGAGAGAGGCGCGATCGCAGCGCAGCCATGGTTACATGCTCAAAACGAACGCATAAACCATCCACGAACGCAGCTTCAGCGTGCTGGATGCCCAGACACTGAAGACAACGATAGTGGCTGTCGAGGGAGGATAGGAAACGACTGCAACCAAGAGGACACGGCCGGAACGGCGTCTTTAAAAAGACGCAAACCGACCGTGATTTGCTCTTTTAGGAAATCTGCTCTTTTAGTTGAAGTGCCCAGGGGAATCGCTGCAGACAGGGACACCGCTGTTCGCACCGTGACGCCAACCAAAACAGCTTCCAGACAGATGATGAATGGCTTTGTGGAGATCAACACGTTCATCCACTCGGCTCCGAAGCAAAAATCTGATGAGTGGATGCACCTGTCGCCTATTTATACCCGTGTGCACGGGGAGTGGCTCAGGTATGCAAAATCCACTAGCCAATATTCATTGGCGTTTTCTCTTAAAGTCAGAGATGATTGGGGCTCCCAAGTGAATCCCCTAATGTCGTCACGACATAAGTCGTAGTGACCGACAGATAGGAAACATGAAGCGTCGCGGTTAACCTGCATTGAAAACAGATGAGCGCACGTGCATATAAAGCTGCCGATCGGGGCGAAGTTCACAGGCTTTTGTCCACAGAATGATAAGAGCACACATTTTAACATATTGTTTTATTTAACACTCAGTATTTAACTTAAGCGCTGCAAGCCATGCATGCAGCGCCGGACATGACAGGTTTTCTGGTACGCAAAACAAGTACTTTAAAGGAATACCTTAGCTTATTGCTATTACCGTGGCAACCAACAACAGCACGGCTTAACCCGCTGCATGTTTTTATATTTAGTTATACTGAAAAAGTTTCAATTCAGTTGATCGTTTTTCCCCGTTTTAACACGTATTTCTATGGAGACCGGCCGTAGCTGTCGGGCGAGATGGTGGATAGCAGCGGCGACACATAATATCCGCGTTCTGATTGGTCAGATCACCTGTCAATCAAGCTCTTTGCGAATGGTCAATTGGGATATTAAATGAGGATGAAAATGTAGGGTGGGACTTGATTTTATCCATTCGAGATTAATTGCATTGCAACAGTGGATGTAACATACTACTGTTCAAATGTTATGGTGACAGTATTTTTTATTTTTTTATTTTTTTAAGAAATGAGTGCTTTTATTCAGCACGGTTGTATTAAATTTATCAAAAGTGACAGTAAAGACATTTATAATGTTACAAAAGATTTCTATTTCAAATAAATGCTATTCTATTCATCAAAGATCCTGAAAAAAATGGATCACAGCTTCCACTAAAATATGAACTGTTTTCAACATTGATAATAATAAGAAATGTTTGAGCATCAAATCATCATATTAGAATGATTTCTGAAGGATCATGTGACACTGAAGACTGGAGTAATGATGCTGAAAATTCTGCGTTGCATCACAGGAATAAATTACATTTGAAAATATATTAAAATAGAAAATATATTTTTAAAATTATAATAAAATATCACAATATTTACTGTATTTTTAAGCAAATTAATGCAGCATTGGTGAGCATAAGAGACTTTTTTCAAAAACATTCTAAAAAACAAAACAAAAAATTCTTACCATCCGCAAATGTTTGAATGGTAGTGTATCAGAACATTGAGACTTTTGTATTATTATCTGGAATGTGTGTATTATTTGGAATGAATCTTGCACAATAAAAGACATTTAGAAAGTAATATGATAAAATAAAATTTTAATTTATTGTTCACTTTTAAATTCTCTGTATGTGCTGTGAAGAAAGTGTTTACATTTAGATGAACAAATAATAAGGATAGAGTTATTATAGAAATGCACCTTTTAGTTTTAAAGGGATAGTTCACCCAAAAATGAAAATTCTGTAATTAATTTCTAACCCTCATGTCGTTCCAAACCCGTAAGACCTTCGTTCATCTTCAGAACACAAATTAAGATATTTTTGATGAAATCCGAGAGCTTTCTGACCCTGCATAGACATCAACGCAACTACCACGTTAAAGGCCTAAAAAGGTAATAAGGACATCTTTAAAATAGTCCATGTGTCATCAGTGGTTCATCCGTAATTTTATGAAAGCTACGAGAATACTTTTTGTGCTCAAAGAGAATAAAAATAACTTTATTCAACAATTCTTCTCCTCCATGTCACCGTCCGCCACCATTAATGAGAATGGTTGAATAAAGAATCATTGGATAAAGTCGTTATTTTTGTTTTCTTGGCACACAAAAAGTATTCAAGCTTCGTTTGGGGTTATATTTCAGTTGTGTTGCTGTCTGTGCAGGGTCAGAAAGCTCTCGGATTTCATCAAAAATATCTTAAATTTGTGTTCTGAAGATGAACGAAGGTCTTACGGGTTTGGAACGACATGAGGGTGAGAAATTGACAAAATTTTCATTTTTTAGTGAGCTGTCTCTTTAAAGATTAATGGGAGAAAAAGGAGACAAATCATGAACATACTGACATAAACTGCTGCTTCTCCTGCAGGTGGATCCCCGTATTTGGCAGCAAAGATCAATGAAGCAAAAGATCTGCTTGACTCTGGCCCTCGGCACTGACCCAGCTGCCCGCGCTCCCCCAACAGAGAGTTACATCTACTTCAGAGCCGCCAACTCACCCATGAGCCTCCACAAGTCATTGTTCTCCTCCATGTTTTTCTGCCATAAATCAGCCGACTCTCAGCATATTGCACTCCGTTCTATCTGTCACTGTTCCCCACCGCCGCTTTAATGCAAGTCGGCAAAGCTTGATCCTTCACGTTAAAGGATCTTCGTGCTGTCCATGTGAAATATCTCGTAGTAATCTTTATTTATTGAGGTGACTTGATGTTTAACGTCTGCTGAAAAATGGTGGATGTATCATTTCCAGTGGTCTAAAAAGCCCAAAGTATTTCCCCCAACCCGCAGGGACCAGACTATGTAGGTGTTAATTTATTTTAGCATGCTGAATAAACTGTTTTACAAATCTGGAATGACTCATTGTGAGTATTTTTGTGTTTGTTTGTACACTACCATTTTCCTCCCGCTGTGCTCTGGCTGATGCCTGCGGTACAGATGCCTGTCTGGTCTGCACATCTGACGGATCCACGCAGGAACGGAGCGGCTGGGATTGGACAGAGGGACGTTCTGTACACCAAGACTTGGACTGCTGATTTGCCATTTGTCAGGCCGAGATTAACGCCAAGGACAGAATACCACAACACAAGCTGCATAACCCAGTTACACATTACTGCACAAGGAATAAAAGGCAAGCAACAGTGAAAGAAATTGCTTCTAGGATGCATTTTATATTTCATTTCCTTGAGAGCAATTTCAAGTTAACATTCAGAATAGAGTATTAGCTTGTGCCTACTGTTTGCTCTATTTTAAAAATAGCTAGTAAAATGAAGGCAGTAATCTACCATAAACATTTCAAACAGTGGTACAGTGGTATGCTTTGCTATTGTCATATGACCTCATTAGTTTAGATGTGAGCGACGTCCAGTCATCATAATGTAAAACAGATATGGTTATAATTAATATTTAATTAACTTTTATGCAAATATATCTTCACAACTTTGCTTTAATGTGACCTTGTTGCAGATTACATGTATTTCACTGTTAAAAAAAAACCTACTTGTACTTACAAACTTCAGTTGCTGTCTTAAATTAAGTATAATAAAATTGGCTGTACATGTCATTTCAACTCTTAATTAAAATTACATTAAAGTGCCCCTATTATGGGTTATGAAAGTTCATATTTTGGTTTTGGGAGTCCCCAACAACAGGCTGACATGCATCCAAGGTCAAAAAACACTTTCATTTTCTTATAATATGCATTTATTTTTACCTTATTTGCTCAACGACTCCCAAATGATTTGTTTAATGATTAATTTTTCCAAACCCCTCCTTTGATTGGTCGATTTCATTTAAAGCAGTGTTTGTGAGCTTTTAACGCTCCAAAAGCGGTACCTAATGGCAAAGAATGAATTTGCATTTTCATTCAGACCAACAAGAAAATCCAAGTTTTCCCAGGTCTGCGCACGCAACAAGTGGGCGGGCAATATGCTAATGTTTCACTTTGACGTCAACATGAAGCGGCTTGGGATTCGTTTTAAAAATGACTCGTTTCAATGATTCAGAGTCGACTCTTTCTTTTAGAGACAATAACTTTATACACGGTGCACTTTCAGATTGAAAACTTTGCAGGATGTTTTCATTCACTTAGAGCTGTGTTACACACTCCATAAAAGCTCATTTTCAAAAATCCTTAATAGGGCACTTTAAACTGACAATTAATTTTAATCTTACAACTTAAGTTGAAATTGGTTACATTAAGTTATAAGTAATGGAAAAGCATATTGCCATGATTTATTGATCATTTTTACAGTGTAGTAATAACAGTAAATTATGCATAATAAGTACGTTAAGTAATATTATTCAGTTCTTATTTGTGTAATTACACTGTAACAAGGACACAATAAAATAAAATGAGACCAAAATAACTTTGAATTGGCAGTTGAATTGGATAAATTACATTTTCATGATTGATTCTTAACATACTTAAAGGTATAGTTCACCCAAAAATGAAAATGCTGTCATTAATTACTCACCCTCATGTTCTTCCAAACCCGTAAGACCTCCGTTCATCTTCGGAACACAAATTAAGATATTTTTGATGGAATCTGAGAGCTCTCAGACCTTCCCATAGACAGCAAGGGTCCTTACACGATCAAGGTCCAGAAAAGTACCGAGATGATCGACAAAGTAGTCCATGTGACATCAGTCTGTCAAGTGTAATTTTACGAAGCCACGAGAATACTTTTTGTGCATAGAAAACAACAATAACTATTTTATTACACATTTTCGTCTCTACTATTTCTCTTGTGGACGCGTGTTCACGACTACATGACGCAAGCGCGTGGTGGCACAAGCGCTGATCCAGATCCAGCGTGATGACGTTGAACACATGCCTTGTGTTCAACGTCTACACTTTTTTGAAATTACACATAAAGATAAAAAGGACTCTCTTACGTTCAACGAATTTCATTTAATATAAATTTAAACTATAATACATTGTCTTTTATTTGCAGATAATATGCAGTTAGGTGTCTGAAAACATTACATTCAGTTTGTGCTTAAGTATATTCTTTTAAATTATATTATTTCCGTAATAAATACTCTTTTTTTAAAAGTATGCTAAAGAATACTTTCTTCACAAAGGTAGTCTATATATAATGTGTGGAAGTTTTCCACTTGCTTCTTACGAGACCCAGTCACTGAATTTCTGCTTCAAAACAGGACATTATCTTGGATCATTCGTTGTTCCAGATGGACTAACATGAAAATTAATCCAGACCGTTGCAGAATGAATGCGAGTCGTATGTCATGGAAAGACTGGATCGACCCAGTTCAATTTCCAAATGTTCCGTTTGATTATTGCAGCCATGAGATCTCTGTAGGTGAAAGCTTGAGTCTACAAATAAAACCCAGTGAGCTGTTTGGCACGCTTATGAAATACTTGCCACTTTGAGTGTTGCCCTGCTCTGGCCTCGCTTCTGTAGCTGGCTTTATTTACTGCCACAGTCTGCTTCTTTTTGCCTGACCCTTCTTTGGGGCTGTTAAAATTGATCAAAAGCTGGTGTGCCAGACAACTGGGAACGCTGTCCCACACTGTGACACTAAACCTGTCTTTCTCCTGACGACATGTATAACAGGGGTAAAAGCCCTGAATCTGGCTGAAGTTGCATTGCGGTCAGGCCACTCTGTCGTGAGATGTGTAGCTCTGACCCCCTTGTGACTGTGGCTATTTTTGGCCTCTGCTTACCGTGAAACCAGCATGGAGTTCCTGAGCAAGCCTGTTCTCCGCAGGTTTCTTTCTGTCAGGGTGGATTTCCATTAAACAGTGTAAAAAATTTTAAAAACGCCTAACTAATCCACACAGGGCTTCATTACAGCTGTGTGTAATGCATTGTCCAGAGGAGGATGGGGTAAGCGAAAACGAAATCCCTCATAAAACTCATATTAACAGCTTGTACATTTCAAATATGTCAAGGCCTATAGTCTACATGTGCCAACATTCACACTCATCAACATTTAAAAAAAAAAAAAAAAAAAAAAATCTCTTCGCAGTATTATGACGAAAGGTTATATGATGTAAAAAGTGTTATTTCCTGTCATTATCCATCTGCTTGAGTGAGACTTCATGTGATGTTTCATATAACTTTTATGACAGCCAACCAGCTGCCAGCCACATTCTTTAAAGGCTCTTTGATGCTTTGGTTCTGTTCCTGTTATCGGAACGTTTTTTTTATTCATCTGAAGAAAAGGATGTAATTTCAGCTGTGTTATGTTTTTAGTTACTTTATTCAAGGAGTTGGAAATCACTGAAGTTAAATCATTTGGAAATATTTTATTTTTTTTTTTTGTCCATACATTTTTCCATACATACACACTATAACTTACCCAGAATTGATGTATACAATAAAAAAAAAAAAAATTAAAAATAAAAAAAAAATCAAAAGACAGTTTTATGCATACTATGATCTTATTATGTTGGTTTGTATTTAAGCGTATCATCATGCTTCTGAGACCCAAACCTTTTTAATAGTAAAGCCTCTAAGAGCTTTTAAAGGTGCATTGAGTAGCTTGCTGCTACTGAATTGAAATTGAGTACTTCAGTGATGACATTTTTTTGGGTCCAACCCTGGTTCCCTCAACAAAACCAATAGAATTGTTCCACTGACTTTTGGATTATTTGAAAAAATAAATACAATGACCAGAAGTAAAAAAGCTTAATGTAGGCTATACATGAACTACACTACGATTGCATGACTTCAATAAGCTTCCGACAATATTTCAGCTGAAAGTTTGAATTAGAGTAGGCTAATTTAATGTGAATATTACTGATACCTAGAAAATGTGTTAAATATCTTGAGTTTGCGTTAACCATAGACCTTATTCAATCAAAAACCCATTCAAAAAACCCACTTAGTTCAGGAAGATGGAACCGGAAGTGCTAATTGTGAACTCGTTTCCAGGTTTTGGCCTAAAATACATAATCCCTGCAGCACTATTCTACACAGTCATTTTAATAGGCTAACCCATTTGACTGGGAAATTAGTTTGAGGACAAAATATTTTCTAACACAGATTTCACAATGGGTTCAAGTTTTTTCACACAATGTTGATCAACAGAAAACTGCTTGGATTGAAAACTTCTGGGTGAGCAGAGCTTCATAAATCGACACATTAACAATTTTTTGCGCTGTTTGTAAATATGATTGGTGTACACTCTCTTGAGAGGAGCTCTCAATATAGTTTTCTATAAAAAGTGTTTTAATTATATAAGGTGTAATTCGTCATGTAGAAATGACGTGACTTGATTAAACGTCGCAGAGAATCCTCACGCTCAATGGCTGCCGTCTCTGTAAATACACTAGTACTGTATAGTGTTTTTGGTGATGCAAAGAGCAAAATTATCGTGCTTATTATCATATTTACCAGTGGAGACAACAGTAGAATAAGAACCTGTACGGCCAAAGAAGCAGAAAAAGGTTTGAGGCCAAAAGACAGAAAGATCGAAAAGGATAAATAACGAGTCAGTACGACGTCACATGGTGGAAAGATGACGAAGAAAATCCTGAATAGCGATGCTCAACGTGGTTCTTTTTTGTTAGACAGGTAAGGGAATTGTGTAGATCGCACTATAATACGAATCAGTATTTAGTTTAATACAAAGTTTAATAAAAAACACTCCGATAGAGTACAGTGCAGTGTTTAACACCATATAGAACAGCAATGTTAACGCTAGCTAAAGAAATAAAAGTTTAAGCTGCCAACTTCTTATCTGCAGAACAACGCCCTAGAAACCACCCATAACAACTGGCTAGAAGACACTCAGATCCCTTTGGAAACTGCTTAGAAGCACCTTAGCAAACACCAGAATAGAACAGAAACCATCCAGAATAGCCTATTATACGCTTGGCAATAATCTGTCTGTCTGTTCAGTCTTCACCAGATCCATATAACTATCAAACTTCAAAACTTTCAGGCGGTAGTAATTTTTTTGACACACTTTCCTTTGTGAGTTTTCATTCTACACCTGTAAGGTTTAGCATGGCATGTTCCATCACACTGAGGAGGATGAGAGATAAGCTGTGCCAAACAGACTTGTATTTCCAGGTTTGCTCGGTGGGACGCTTTGCACAGATTGTTTGAATTTTATGAAAGAAGTGATGTAGATGTGATTGACATCTGGAGGAAAGATCTGTGGAGAACTAGAGTGGAGTGGGAACGGCTGTCTGCTTCTCTACCTGCCTGTAATGTACTGTTATATAGCAAACAGCAGTACAGTATATAGTGTGCAATGCTCTGAGCTGTAGACGAGCCTCATTAGCATCATGCAGAGAAGCTGCGATGTTCTCCAGTGGGAGTTTTAATAAAATCACCTTCAGAATGATGATGGATGCCATGTACCACCACCAGCACAAATGTTTTCATTTGATCGTTTTAGAGCATGAAAATGATTTTCATAGCCAACGTAATGTCACAGGCGCTCAAATTATATTCACACTACTGCCAATGCGGTGAAATGCATGACATTTGGAGAGATGTAAATGACTTCAATGTTGAATGTCTAATCGTTATAAACAAAGCACATAAAGGCTGACGCTAATTAGAGCTGTCGAGCAGCTTCATTAGCAGAAATCCACACATCTAATGTTGCCGTATTTCCCCTCCTACTAGGTTTATTTATAGACGACGTCAATAAACCTCATTTACAAACCCAGCTTTGTCTCCCAGGCTCCCTTGGAGAGTCCCAGTGCTTCATTTGCTCAGGCTAAAAATATTTCCCAGCTAAATCGCTCGTCTTAATGCAAAAATATGCAGCTCATTGGTGATGACAATGTGTTTCTTTTTTGCACGTATTTTTGTGAAAAGAGGAAAACTCTTTCGAGAAAATGACTAGCTGTGCAGGCCATTTACTCTGTCTTTGGGCTCCTGCAATGCAGTGCAATATCTCTGTGCCTCAGGCTTGACCAATCAGAGTGAAGAGCTGCCTGTGTCACATCACCTGGTTTTCATTAATACGGAGACAACAGACATGCTGATGGCACCCACAGGACAAATACAGCAGACAGATGGGAACAATAGAACAAGCTCTAGCTAACGGTTTGGGGAGGGATCCAAAATAGGAGGGAAAGACAAGCTTTCAGTCTGAGCGTGTAAACAGACTGCTGTGTGTGTTGGTGCCTCGCTGGTCATCCATCACTTAAAGGACGCTCATCGCAGTTCAGACATCATGGATGAGCAACAAAATGGCCCTGGAAGGAAAGATGGAAAAATATGCATGCACTTAATGTGGCCGCCGTGTGAAACCGCAACAAGAAGGTCTTGTTCATTTTTATTAGCTGGCGGAGCAGTGAAAACAAAGCAATCCGTCAGATAGGAAAATGTGGCTGTAATGTGTGCTGTTTGGAAGGCCTCATTTCATTGGCCGGCATTATTGCAGTAGCACTATTTTTGCTCCTTGCCTCAGTCAATAAAAAATAGCTTGGCCAGACAATACATGTCTGTCCAGTGCAGCTGTCGACATCAACAACAATTCCTTTTATTATTTTTGTGCAAGCACAACATATATAATCTCTGGAGAATAGCTTTTGTAAGCAGTCCACCGGTCTTGCTTGGCTATTCTGAATGTGAAAATGTGGACACATTCAGTTTTGGACACTAATGAAGCCTTCAGAATTTGGTTATGTTTTGTTGATTAGAGACTATTAGTATTATCAAGTTCAGTGAAGATTATAATAAGGATTTATTTTAACAAATTTCTTTAAACAATCTATAATTAGTTTATTGTAAATTAGCCACTGTATTACCATGGTGACTTGTAACTGCGCTGGAAAACATCCAGAGTAATATTATTAGAAGATGCATCTGCACTCAGACCATAACTTTTATATTAAATCTAAATCTTAAATCTTACATTGAATCTAAATATTTACATATAAAAACATTTTAATATACTGTATCCAGATAGAGGGAGAGAGAGAGAGAGAGATTGGTGGATGGATGGATAGATAGATAGAGGGTAGATAGGCAGAGAGATGGATAAATGGGATAGATAGATAAAGGGTAGATAGATAGATAAATGGACAGACAGACAGATAGACAGATAGATAGATAGATAGATAGATAGATAGATAGATAGATAGATAGATAGATAGATAGATAGATAGATAGACGAATAGATAGATAAGTGGATGATAGATAGACAGCTTGATGGATGGATGGATTATAGATAGATAGATAGATAGATAGATAGATAGATAGATAGATAGACAGATAGATAGATAGATAGATAGATAGATAGATAGATAGATAAATGGATGGACAGACGGATGGATTATAGATAGACGAATAGATAAATAAGTGGATGATAGATACAGACAGCTTGATGGATGGATGGATTATAGATAGATAGATAGATAGATAGATAGATAGATAGATAGATAGATAGATAGATAAATGGATGGACAGACGGATGGATTATAGATAGACGAATAGATAAATAAGTGGATGATAGATACAGACAGCTTGATGGATGGATGGATGGATAGATAGATAGATAGATAGATAGATAGATAGATAGATAGATAGATAGATAGATGATAAATGGATGGACAGACGGATGGATTATAGATAGATAGACGAATAGATAGATAAGTGGATGATAGATACAGACAGCTTGATGGATGGATGGATGGATGGATGGATGGATGGATGGATGGATGGATGGACAGACAGACAGGCAAATGGATGATAGGCAAGTGGATAGACAGATGGATGGTTGGATGGATAGACCGCTGGATGGATAGATAGATATATAGAAAAACAGATGGATATAGAGTTGGACAGATTGAGACAGGTGGAGAGCAAAAGATGGACAGACAGACAGAAGAATGCATCATAGGTAGATAGACGGAAATAAAATGTACCTTCAGTATAAAATGGTGGTACAGAAAGTTCTCATTGAAAACCAGGAGGGAATTAAGATCAGTTCTTTACAGATGGGCATCTTTGTTCTCTCATATTCATTTCCAGATAGATGTGAGTTAAAGTGAAATCACATGGACTGAGGGCTCCGCAGTGCAGTATATTCTCTCTTCTCAAACAGCACTCATCAGCATACTATCAATGACATTCTGCTTGATAATAAGAGGTTTAGATTCAGAGGAGCAAACTTTGAAAACCACTCGAGAGCTCAACTAAGCCTAATTCATTTTCCAAGGAGATGTCAGTTTGATCTGATACAGGAAGTCAAAATATACTCCAGGAGGTATTACTGTCTCTTCTTGTTTATTTGTTGTCTGTATGGTTCCAATTTCACTTCTCTCCACCGTGTGTGCACTTGGAAATAACTCAGCCGAATATCGAGCCATCATCACAGAGAGTGGGATTAAAAGGCCTCAGTTTAGAAATTGAAAATTGACCTCTGCTTCTTTAACTCTGAGCTTATTAACATTTCATTACCGTTAGTCTGTCTCATTCTCTATACTGAGAAAGGTTCAGGAATGCAGATATTCTATTCACTGGGCTTTTATTATTACGTTCAGAACAGCAATAGTAGGTCCTGATTGGTTGAGGATTTTTTTTAATAATTTACATTGCTACTTAAATGTTGTACATTTTTAATTGCATTTTAAAAACAAGCATTGGTCAGTTGATTTTTATAATCCATCTGACAACTGCTTTGTTTTTGCCAAAGATTTTCTTTAACAATTTGTCAGTCATGTTAAAAATGCTATTGGAATGTTTACACATGGGTGCAGCCCAGAATTTCTGACAGAATTTTAAGACATTTGATGCATGATGGCTGCCAGCAAAGGCACACGTTGGAGATTTTAGCTCTGGTAGAGGGGTGTCAGTTCTTTTTTTATTTAATAAACTCATAATTGATTTTTTAATTCCTTTAACATTGCATTTGTAACAAAATGGTGCCTTTAAAAGTGCAGGTGCCCTGGGTCTTGCAGCACCATAATCTTTAATCCTTACTGAAATGCTCTCAAATAATGCCAGTGCTGGTACAAGCAACAATGCAAATGGCTTAGGCGGTCTCAAATGCACTACTATGTTGCTAACAGCATCTCAGTGGCTGATGTAAATAGCAAATAGATCACATTAAACACACACAGAGCAGCATTCTCCTCCCCTCTCATTCATTATTCACAGCTTGTTATATTCTGGGTGATTAAGGAATTTCTGCTCCACATTCATGGCAGATAGTTCAGTTGTTTATCCCAGACATGAATCAAAAAACATGTCAGACACAACACTACGATGCAGCTTTGACAGATTCAGAGACGCAGATGTGAAAGGGGTTGGGCAAAATCACAATTGGGCAAAATTTCAGTTCACAAGGGTGAATTGGAATCGAATTGGCCACTCCTACAGGCTGTTGAACTGGAATGACATTTATTGCATTTCAGTAGTCCAAAACAACAACAAAATTCTTGAATGTTCTGTTTTCAGTTCTGCATTCAATGCTAAATGACGCCCAAAGCTGTTTACACTCTTAAAAATAAAGGTCGTTTATTGGCATCTTTGCTTTAATGAAGATGATTGAAAGGGTTAGTTCACCCAAAAATGAAAATTCTGTCATTAATTACTCACCCTCATGTCATTCCAAACCCTTCATCTTTGGAACACAAATTAAGATATTTCTGATGAAATCCGAGAGCTCTCTGACCCTCCATAGACAGCGACGCAACTGAAATGTTCACAGACCCAGAAACATAATAAGGACATTGTTAAAATAGTCCATGTTACATCAGTGGTTCAACTGTAATTTTATGAAGCAACGAGAATACTTTTTGTTCACAAAGAAAACAAAAATAACAATTTCTGCGATTATCAAGAGTGCCAAGATGCATGTGCGAGCTGCTGCTAGTGTAGAACACGCACCTGCTGTGCCTTGTTTACGAGCAGAGGAATGCATTTCGTAAAATTACGGTTGAACCACTGATGTCACATGGACTTTTTAACAATGTCCATACTATGTTTCTGGGTCTGGGAACATTTCATTTACATTGCATTGCTCTCTATGCAGGGTCAGAAAACTCTCAGATTTTATCAAAAATATCTTCATTTGTGTTCTGAAGATGAACGAAGGTCTTTGGTTTTGGGACGTCATGAGGGTGAGTTTTCACTTTTTTCATTTTTTTTTTTTTCATTTTTGGGTGAACTATCCCTTTAACATTCCGTTCCACAAAAGGTTCTTCATAATGGAAAAAGTTCTTTAGATATTTAAAATAAGAAGGAAAAAATGGGTCTTTTAATAATTGTTTACTGAAAGGTTCTTTGAAACCCAAAGCCTCATTTTGGAACCTTTATTTTTAAGATTATAGTAAATGCATTGATTTCTCCAAGTAACTGCCTCTGATTTTGGATAGAAAGTTTTTAATTGATTTTTTAAAAAAAAAAAAATCATAATTTACATAAGCAGACCTTTAACAACAGTTCATCAAGACACAAAGATCATTTTACATAGTTACATACATCATCCACACAACATGGAGGGCCTGAAACACAGCAAACTGTCCAAAGAGCTTCAGCTGTGCAACTGTTGTCTATCAGCTCCAGCACTTTGGCCATGAATTAAATCATTTTTCAGAGCAGAAATCGTCTTCACACACTCTGGCTTTGATGGGCGCAGAGGGCCGCTATCACACATCTGTGTCCCATATTCAGCATTCCGTATTTTTAACCGAGAGGCGCGATATTCCTGGATATCTCCCAGCCTTCAGGGACGACGCCACTGACAGATAAGTTACGCAATCGGTACAGAAGTCTGGAAAGAGCGTTTTCAAGTAAATACATCTGATGCGGTGCCGCGTGTAGAGTCTCACTTCCTCTGGAGAGCGGCAGCCATCTGATCTGAGGCGGTACGGGGTGTAGAGCCTGTTGTTTGTGTCTGTGAGGCTCTGGCTCTTGTCGCTGACTCTGGATCAGTCCTCCAGAGGTCCAGAAGCCTCAGTGTCAGTGCATGTGACTCTGCAAGTCACACTGATTTAAGAGCCTCAAATCCGCAGAACTTCCAGCGTTTCTCCAACGTGGCTCCAACGCCGCTGAACTCCTGCTTGAACATGTTGGGCAGCCGGACCATTAGTTTTTCAAGTTCACTGGCTGAGATCTGAAAAAACGAGACATGAGCAAAGCAAAGTGACACTTAGATTGTTATTGTAGCTCCATGTTGAACATTTTGTTCATAAACAGGCAAAATTGCCCATTGCGTCCTCGCCTCTGTTTGCTTAAAAATTAATCAAAGGCACTAATTTGTTTGTCAGTATGTTTGTCATTTGCTTCCTACAAACAGTTGCTGTAGTTCATTTTTTAAATTGGGAGTATATAAACTTTTTTTTTTTTTTTTTTTCCAGTTTATAATACTGCATGTTTTCTCTACTCTTAGTTTTCTCTAGTCAGCTGATCTGATATTAAAGAATCCATCAAAGCTGAAAGAGTTAGGAACTTTTTTAAGAGACTTCATGCAATTAAAGATGATGAATCAATGATTTGCTACTTGCTGTCGGTAATCAGAGGCAGCTGGTATTTATAATTTAGAGAGATGGACATTATTATTCTAGAGAAGATTTTATTAGGCAATAAGTTGTACACGCCATAGAAGATGAGTCATCAATTCTTTTGGTCTGTTTTTCCAGACTGTAAATTTTAAATGTGTTTATCTGCTAAGTATTTAAAAGATGGCAGATGGTGTTTAAACCCAAATGTCAAATTTTTGGTGGCCAAAATTATTAGAACACTAGTATTTTCACCAGCTAAAAAAAAAATGGTTTTAAGTCAGTTATTTCTATCTTTTGCTGTAGTGTGTCAGTAGGAAATATCAGTTTACATTTCCAAACATTCATTTTGCCATTATTGTAATAATCCAGTGAGATTTTAAAAAATTTTGATAAAAAATTTTGGCCACCACTGTATATTATTAAATTAGTATATGCTGCTAGATATATACTAGACTCACATACTATTTTCAAAAGATTTCTATTTCAAGTACATACTGTTCTGTTTTTGATCAAATAAATACAGCCTTGGTGAGAATAAGAGATTCCCTTTTTTTTACTATTACATTACCTTATATTATATTATACAGGCTAATTGGTCAATTTCTGTCTGAAATCTTTTACTCAATATGATTCACAGAACAACTTGCTGCTTAAATATATTAAACAATATTATACAATAGAATAATATATACTGTACTATTATAAAAGTAACTTTTGTATTCTAGGGCTTTCTGTCTTTTATTTATAAAGACAGTGAGAGTGTAAACAGGAAACAATGGGAGGAGGAGTTGGATGAAAAACTGTTGCAACCATGCAAAATGTCAGAACACGTTCGGTGCCCTCCAGGCCACATCTGACACACGAAATTTGCATTTTGTTGTAGACTGGACACCAGGCTGCTGGGATACAAATAGCTGTGCCAGTGCTGATCACACCTGGATGCAAACAGCCCCTCTGATATTTCATGTGGTATTTAAGGGTCAAAGAGATAACGAACATATGGCTCATATAACATATTGACAGAAATGTGATTATTTCTAATCTTTTGTTAATCCTGCATGCACTCATTGCCATGATGCCAAAAAGAATTAGAGATAGTTCACCCAGAAATTAAAATTCTGTCATTTACTCACCCTCATTTACTCTCTGATGCACACATGCTTCTGTTTACCATATGTGATAAGTTCTATTTATGTGTGTTTATATGTATATTAAAGCCTAAATTAAATATTTTAATCATATGAAGTCTCGGTAGCACTTTAGTATAGGGACCAATTCTCACTATTAACTAGTTGCTTATTAGCATGCCTATTATTAATATATTGGCTGTTTATTCTGAATGAGCATATTCTACATCCTTAATCCTACCCAATACCTGAACTTAACAACTACCTTACTAACTATTAAAGCAACACTATGTAACTTTTTCTGTGTTCAATTTGCAAAATGTGTATAATGAGCGAGTACATCATGAATTCATTTTCAAAACCTCGTTTTTGTCTTATCCCGAATCACTACGGTACACTTATAATAAGTGCTTGTATTTGGACTATTGTAGCCTGTTTGGGTCGTTGCCGCTGGGGAGTAACACATACCTGCGTGAATCGCCATAGACATAAACTTAGAGAAGTAGCTCCGGTTAGAATGTTCTTCCGTGGGATCTGTTTATTCTGTTTATTAACCGCTAGAGTGCCAAAAGTTACACAGTGCTGCTTTAATAAGCAGCAAATAAGGAGTTTATTAAGGCAAAAGTCGAAGTTAATGGTTTGTTAATAGCGAGAATTAGACCTTCAAATTAAGTGTGAGGAAAGTCTCTTCACAAGACTTGGATGAAACCACCTAATCCATATGGATTAGTTTTATGATGCCTTTATGATCTTTTTGGATCTTCAAAGGCTTGGTCTTCAAATGGACTTTCAATTAAGAGATAAATCTCTCAGGTTTAATGCACACATCTTAATTTGAGTTTGAATTTTAACCAAAGTCTTTTATTGGTTTGGACATGAAGATGAGTAAATGATAACAGAATTTAGATTTTTGGTGTAAACTTATCTTTGAATTAAAACACATAATCACCTTTGTATCAAGTCTCTGGATGTAAGACCACAGATATTCAATGTTGGCTCCAAATGGGTGGACGTGGAGGAAGGTTGATATGATTCCTGAGTAGAGAGACAGACAGCAGAGCAGGAATGAACATATGTTGCCTCTGACTAGTAGGCAAGGCAAGAGATGCAGTGGCACAGTCATAAATATGCCGCCTGGGGCTGAAGCACCATCCCTCCCCCACTTAAGCTGATTACTTTAGAGAGGTCCCGCAAAGGTAAAGCACTGATGCAGAGGCACAGGATATAGAGTCTTGCCTGAAGTGCCCGAGCCAATATTTATTTCCTTGATTTATATGTCGTAACACTGCCAATTACCAAGGAACCTCATTCAATTCCCTCCGCAAGACCTACTTTCACAGAGCCGCACTTGGGGAGGGAAGGGGAGTCTCGAGATGTCCGTTCTGATTGTAAAATTCAATGCAGAACAGCAGAGTCGACTCCATATGTCTCTGTTCTGCTACACCGCGTCGTGCTTACCGAGATAAACATATCTGTTTTGCATACTCGTACGAGAAATCTACCCAAACAAACTCATTTGAATGGCCTACCGGAGGAAGCTTATACAAAATGATGTTTACACAGCAAGCTAATCCAATAACTGCATTAGATGTCCTCTTCAGAGCTAACAGTCTAGTACAGGAGCGCCTGGAGACTTAAATAATTTGTGTTCTTCAGTCCGTCCCTTCACTTTGTTCTGCTCAAGTGAATTTGGCTTTTCTGACTGAGGGCCTCCAAGCCTGGCTGACGCTTTCTACTCTTTCAATGCAGTATATGTGTCCTCTTGTATTGTGCAGCCATTAGATAGGGCGAAGGCTGTGTGGTCTTCTCTGGGCTAGAGCCAATGAAGCGCTTGGCAAAAAGAAGAACAGCTCCCATGAGCTCCTCCTAAGGATCATCATCCAAAAACATGACAGAAAGGCCGAGGTGCTGCAGCAGTGTCCCGTCTCTCTTCTCGCCTCTCCTAGTCATTGTTATCACAGTGGTTCAAACACGGGCCGGACAGCATTGCGTTCAACTGCTTGGCTGCTCCTGCACCTGCTCACCCTCCTTTGCTTTTAAGCTAGGACTCAATCCTCCAAGCCCATCTGGTATTCAAGCCCCTCAGCACACGGCTCAAGATGTTTTATAGATCAAAACGGCATGAAGTGGAGTTGGAATAATTACCGAGCAAGAGAGCCTCTTTCTCTGATCTCAAAGGACCCCAAATGACCACATCGTTATTCTTCTCTCGATGGTGGTAGAGTGCCGCGGTGCCATTGACTCCCTGTACACATGCATACAAAGGAAAACCACACATCAGGATGCAGAGGAACCTTCACAAAGCAGATAAGAGAGAGATGGGATCATGCAAACTGTTGAGTTGGTAGGGCATGCCTGCTAATCTTTACTGAGGATGCAGCGCATTCGGCTGCGTTCAGAGAAATCAATGCCTATTGACATTTAAGATGCTCTTCTTCCAAGATGCTGCGCAAGATGGCAGACCGTAAGTTACATAGAGGTTCAATCAAAATTATAGCAAACATCCTTGCGCTGTGCATTTTTAGAAACCCTCAGAAAGAAAACCTTCACAGTATGTATAGGCTATATGCCATGCACTTTCAAACCGAAGGGATTTTTGAGCCAAATGGATTTTGAATGTGGTTTCCAAAAGACAAAAAATGATAATTAAGTTCCATGATTATTGTAGGATGATGTAAAATGATTAGTGCCCCAAATTTCGCAGCTTTTAAGCTAAAATATATGCTTTAGCCTAGATTGAGTTTTTGCAGACAGGGGGAATCAGTCTCAAATTTTACTGAATATTAATTTTTAGCCCTCTGTCAGTTGACCAAAATCATGCTAGGTAATCAGTCTCAGGTGCAGCATGTTTCTTTGAAGGTCTAGACAACAGCCTCTCATTCACTGTCAAATGTATACAGATAAGGTGCTGTTTTAGCCTTGTGGTGTCATTTTTAAAGTAATTTGTTTTTTATAAGCTAAAGAATATGTGAAAGACTGAATCAACTCAGGATTTATAGTTCTAATATTATTATGGAATAACGAGAGTAAACATGTTAATCATGTATGTTTCTGCTTCAAATCATAATTTATAAGTATATAATTTGATGTAAAGACACCGTATTGCAATAAATATTACAGTGAAAACATAAGTAAAGTTTTATTAAATGTTAGAAAATAAACATTAATTGAAATAAAATAAAATGCAATTGATTTTTTTTATTTCAGCTAGCTGCCAAGACAACAGTTTTTATGTTCATTTAGTTTACCTTGATGTACTACAATAACTAAATTGAAATAAATTAATAAAAATAAATATTTAAAATGAAAATGGTAAATATAAATATAAAGATTGATTCAAAATATTAATAAAAACATTAATTATATCACAATTATACTAAAATAACACTGAAACTGAAATCACATGGCAAAAAAAAAATTACATTACAATCTACTGTGGCAGACACTTTATCTAACATTGGGATCAACCAGTTATTTAAAAATGTACAGTATCTTATCAGTGTGTTTATTATGTTATCTGTTACAGCAACTTTAATATTTGATTTATATGTTTATAGATTTAAATGGATAGTTCACCCAAAAATTTTAATTAAATCATCATTTACTCACCCTTGTGTTGTTCTAAGACCATATGCCTTTTTTTTATTTTTCGGACCACAAAGAAGAATTTTTATTTATTTATTTATTTTTTTTAAATGTCCCACGTGTGCTTTGGGTATACGATAGGGTTTGGTGAAAAACAAACTGAAATTTAATGTGTTGTTTAACAAATATCACACGAGTATCACACAAAAATCAAGATGAATAAAAACACGACATGAAATACAATCCATGTACTTTCTTCTGAGGTAAATATATCCTCTGTGCTCACAAAGTTATCGCATTCATCTGTCAACTGTCAGTTCCGGTCCAGAGATATTCAAGTCAGAAAGTACACAGATACTTTTTGGGGAAATTTCAAGGCTTTGTTTAGTTTCGCATTTTTTATTCATCCTCATTTTTCACAACTTGTGTGCTTTACCTGGGTGAGTCAGAGTGAACTGCTGCGCTAATAGAGTCTCATAAACGCACAGTTGTGCACAGAGACCAACAGCCAAGTCAGGATATTTGTTAGATAATATGTTCAATTATACCCACAGAACACTATAGAATATACAGCACGTGTTGCATGGGAACACTCTGTGATACTTTCACGTCTTTTTTAAAAGCTTGCTGCTAATCACCATACACTGCCATTATATGGGCAAGCACAGTGTGAGATTTTTGTAGTCCGAAAAAGAAAGAAAGGCGTACGACATTAGAAAAACACAAGGGTGAGTAAATGATGATTTAATTTTCATTTTTTGGGTGAACTATCCCTTTAATAAATGTGATAGGAATATTTAATAGATATAACAGTCTCTTTAATTGATAATTTATTTCAAATTGATTCAATTAAAAAAGTGCAATTCTGTGAAATTCAATTCCTGATTGCAAATATTGCACCTTAATAAAAGTTTTCTGACACTCTCTGCAGCACTCTTCAGTTTGGGAGTCTTTATTCTATGCAGAAAAGCAGAGGGAGCCCATATTCTCACAGAACATACAGATCAGCAGTCTAAAATTAACTTCTGCCAGAGAGCTCATGGTGTGAAGAGAAATGAAGGGATGATGCAATGTTAGCAGTTCACACGCCTCTTTTGATGGTAGTGCAGACTAATCTCACTGGTGAACATCAGTGATGTGAAGACTTACCTTTTCATGGCCTTCAGAGTTGTGGTTCGTCAAGTCTACCGATTCCATGGCGTTCAACAGCTGTCAAGAAAAAAACAGAAATACTCACTTCCAGACCCAATCCTATTTTGCAGTGCAGCTGTGAAGGAGCTCTGCAGACAGTGTAACCTCTGGGAAACCTCTGTCTGGCCTTGAGTGCCAAGTTGATACTACATTTTTTATGGATGCTTGTGAGAAATGGGGTAATGAAACACATTTGTGATTCCATACATTACAGTCAGGGTGTCTGTAGAAGGTCACAGCAGTTTCATATTTATGAAATATGGAAGCATACCCCATCTGGTTCTAAAAATACTGTACACACATCTTCCATCTGCAAGCAGGTTTGTTTAGGAGCACAATACAGTATGGGCTCCACAGGACCTCCACGACTATTGATGTTCCTGTTATCTCAGTCAAATAACATTCATGCAAACCAACATCTGCTGTTAGGAAAATTGAGTAAACAAGGCTGGTCATTATTCTCTGCGTCTGGTCAAACCACTGCACTGGCACGAATGATAAGGTATCATGTTGTGCTGTTCAGCAACAGAGAGAACAGATCATCTGTCCTCAGTGACAACAGCTCTATAGATCTTAATCAAGGCAGACACCACATTTAAATTGACATGGATGAAGAAGCTGTAAATGACAGACAGTCTGTTCAATAGATACGATAAGGTTCCCTAAGGTCAAAGGTCACATCTTTCACAACTCAGTTGCTGTCTTTCAAAACCTAGTGAAGCGCCCACAGAAGCAGAATGTTAATGCCCCTTTGTGAAAAATGACTCTTTAGCATACTTCTAAAAGAAGACTTATAATGGAAATAATATACTTTAATATGTGAAAAAGTGTGAACTGAATGTAATGTTTTCTGACACTTAATTGCATGTTAACTGCAATGAAATATACATTTATTGTAGTTTAAATGTATAATAAAGGCAATTAGCTTTACTTTAGATTGGTTTTAGAACTGCACAAATGTATTGAATATGCAAATCTTAAGTGTGTATTTAATGTGTGTGTGTGTGTGTGTGTGTATATATATATATATATATATATACACACACACACACACACACACACACACACACACTTTTTATATTAATGAAACAAAAGGCCACTTAAGTGTACTTAAAGAAATTACACTTTCATGACTGTTTCTTACCACAATAATAAAAAAAAAAAAAATTGCACTTTGTAAATGTCAAATTTAATTGAACAATTTTTTTTTTTACTTTAAAGTACATTTTGAATCATTTAATCATCTTATGTTTGTAAAAGTACACTTATTTTGATGTTTTAACTAACATAATACAGCACGTGAAGTACTTGATTATAATTTTAACTGTGGTGTGTTATGCAGTATTATACAACTTAAAGTTAATATGTTTTTAACATGTTTAAATTGCAACTTCATTACAAATAATTTAAAAATAAACATATTTAAACACATGACATACAAGTTTCAACAGAAATTACATTAAAGCATATTTTGGTTTACCATAAATGCTTGTCAGCACATTCAACAGTACACTTTAACAATATTTCAAAGACAATAGAATAAGGAAATATATAAAGATGTACTTATTAATATATTAAGTTCTACTTTCTACTTACTTATGAACTACTTACTACTAATTCTGTAAGGTAATTGCATTTAAATTTAAACTATAAAATACTTTTTTCATTTAAATGCACTCAGTTAAGTTTTTCAAAAACATTCAATTTGCACTTAAGTATATTCTTTTAAAGTATATTATTTCTGTAATAACTACTCTAAAGTGTACTTCTTTTTCAAGGGAACCGACTTTTGTGTGTGGCTGAATCCTTTTTGGAGGCCACTGTACATGTTTCCAGCACATATAGATATTGTGTTGTATCTATATCTTTTTCACAGACTGGACATATGTGACTGTATGTTGTCTAGTGTAAAAATGAACAACAACCTGGCTCTCCAGCGTAGCCTTGTTCCCCTTCTGTAGCCACAACAAAGCATATTCATCTTGAGACCAAAAACTGTCCTGCTCTTTTTCGCGTGTAGCTATTTATGTGTCTTCAGGTGTGTGTGTGTGTGTGTGTGTGTGTGTGTGTGCACCTTGTGCTCCTGCTGCCATGTTGAGTTGTGTTTCTCGCTGCATGCACAGGAGGAGTGAGGACAGTAAGTGACCCCGGGCTGCAGAGCTTCCCGCTGTCACACATGAGGAGGCAGACACTGCCAAAATGCAGTATATCTGAAGCGAACAGTGCTCTTAATGGCTTACATAAGGCTTTGTGTCCATCTACAAAGTAACTCCCTACCAATGCTGGGAAGTAGCTAAAGGCTACTTTTTCCAATGAGCAGAGACACAATTATGTATTGCATGTGAAGCTTTACAGCCGAATGAACTGATCAAACAAGCGTGACTAAAATGTTCACAACTTCTCTCAAATGAAGTAGTGGGAAATCCAAATAAGTGAACTGGTTCATTCAGATGGATAATGTAAAACAGATGAGCTCAAACTAGGGTTATGCCGATAGACGATAGTATCGTATATCGACGATAGTCAGAGGTGGCTGAGGTGGCCTGTGGCTGATGCCTTTGACGATAGCAAGATTATTATTATTGTTATTATATAATTAATATTAGGGCTTATTTGTTCCATCAAATTCTTTTTCCACTTTTTTACAATGTTGCGCGTTATAATCAATCACACGATTCTGTTGAGTTTAATGCATCGGCCAATCAGAGGAGTTCAGATTAGTCATCACTGAAACACCGGAGTTTCATTGTTCAGTGCGCACTCACTGACTGAACTCTGCTCTCTCATGAATTCTCTCGTCATAAACTACATGTGATGTAACTAACGTGTGTGTTCTTTAATGTGCGCATTGTCAGTAAATCACACGCAGAATTTTCCCCTTCCCATAGGCGCTTTTATGGAATTGCGCTCTAAAGCCCCGTTCACACCAAGAATGATAACGATATTAGCCTCCACACCAGCGGACGATATCATCTATTTGTTCTAAGCACATGCTCGTCTGCTGCTTTAAATTCTCGAGCTTGTGATAGCAGGATGGATTCTGATTGGCTTTGTTTTTATCGTTCATCGGCTGGAAAAAGATCGTTTTGAAAATGATTCCAATGATATCGTTTCTCTGTGCCTTATAGCTGGGGTGTGGGCTATTCTTTAATGCTGAGAACGATCTTTATCATTATCTTTATAGTTATCATTTGGTGTGAACGGGCCTTAACGCTAACTTGCCCTATTTAGTAAATCTGGCCCGTAAGGTGTAGTTAATAGATTACAGAAACATTAGGCTACTTTTTGCCGTACCCTGAAGTTGGTTCACTCTCTGGCTATGAATCCAAGTTAGCAAATAATTTAATAAATTAGCATGATAATATCGTGTATCGCCGATCTCACTTGCTAATGATAGGACGATATGACTATGAAGCATATCGCCCAACAGCAGCCAAATCTTTTTACTACGAAGGACCACATATCGAACAGAATTGAAAGCTGTGGGCTGACAGTAAATGTTGCATTATATCCAATTATATTATAGAAAAAAATAATTTAAAAAATAATAATTTATAGTCTCTACATTCAATGCAAAAAAAGTTAAAACAAAAAGATACATTGAAATAAAGACATCCCTCAATGACATGTATTTCCCCCATATTTACCCACTCTTGTGATATGACAGATATGACAATTTCTTGTCTTCTTTTTGGTAGAGCTATACTAAATAAAATTTCAATACGCTTTAAAAAATGTGTCATGCTAGCTGTTCAATTTAAACTTAAATATATAAGATTAAATGGTTTCGGGTCCACCACTCAATTATGTTAAAATTAGTTGGAAGAACTCAAAATAAACTCAATGTAGTTTGTTGGTAAATGCTGTTTAATACTGTCAACCTAATTGGCATCCTCATTGCTTTCTACCGTATAACTGCTCTGATTGCAAAATAATAAAGTCTTGCAAAATATTAAGCTTGTAGTGTAGCTTTAAATTAAGTAACAGCAGCTTCAAAGCAGCTCTCCCAACACTGCTCCTCATAATCATTGTTTGTGCCCTCAAATAACACTATAATGCATATGGAAATGCAGATTATTCAGCAATAAAGCCATGAAGTCTGTCCAACCTTTTCCCTGAGGCTGAGGACCTCTCCCTCTAGGTAGCGCTGCTCATCTTTGGCCTGCTCCAGCTCCAGCTCCTTCCCTTTTAACTCTTCCTGGAGCCGAAGCAGTTGCTGTGGAGACAAACAGCATCGTGAGCAACAGAAAGCAGATGGCTGGAACAATGAGCAGCGTGTGGGGCTGCGTGGTGCCCTCATAAACAAACACCACATAAACATCACTGAACAGCAAACGACAAAGATAATAAAGAGGAGGTGGGGTGAGGAGGTTGACTGAGTCAGACTTTTATGTCTGTTCCAAAGTTCATGCGGTCAGCTTTTTATAGCATTTATTGAAAAGAAAAGGATAAGAATGGAATTTTAAAATTAAGCCTAGAATTTTCTTAGTTTCATGTTCCTTTTTACCCCTAATCCTCCAAGGGGGACGTAACATACGATAACGATAATAATGGCGTGCAGTGCTCACAGACAACAATAACAACATCCATTCTCGCACTTTTCATGATTCAGTCTTTTCCAGATTCATAAAATCTAATCCTGTTCTTCACTTAGAAATACAGGTAACACTTTAGTATAGGGACTAATTCTCACTATTAACTAGTTGATTATTAGCATGCCTATCATAACATATTGGCTACTTATAAAGTACATATTCTGCATGACCATATTCTACATCCCTAATCCTACCCAATAGCTAAACTTAACTACCTTACTAACTATTAATAAGCTGCAAATTAGGAGTTTATTGAGGCAAAAGTCATAGTTAATGGTTTGTTAATGGTGAGAATTGGACCTTCATATAAAGTGTGACTGAAATACACTGTTCAAACATTTCAGGTCGGTAAGATTTTAAGTCAAAGTACAGTAAAATCTCTAATATTGTGGAAAAATTATTAAAATTTTAAAGAACTGTAATTTATTCTTGTAATGCAAAGCTGAATTTTCAGCATCATCACTCCAGTCTTCAGTGTCACATGATCCTTCAGAAATCATTCTAATATGCTGATTTGCTGCTGTAGAAATGTATGCTATTATCAGGGTTGAAAACAGATGTGCTGCTTAATATATGTAAATTAGGATTCTTTGGCGAACAGAAAGTTACATTTTAAATAGATTTTTTGTATCAATGTGAAAGTTTTTACTGTCACTTTTGATCAATTTACTGCATCGTTAATGAATAAAAGTATGCATTTAAAAAAAAAAAAAATCTTACTGTCCCTAAACAGTAGTGTATATGTGATTACAGACATAAAATAAGTTTAAAACTAAAACTTAAAAGTTAGTGTAATGAAAAAGTTCTCCATCCATTAAATTAAATAATGACAGTCAACTGCACTCTATATTATTTTGAACATCATCTTTCTATTTCCACAAAAAGGATACTCATTTCTTACAGTAGTATTGATCTTGTACATAAAAGTTGTAGAGTTGTTAGATGTAGCATAGCCCATTAAGGTCTGTGCTGTGCGTGAGTGGGCGGGCAGTTTGGGTGTTGGGTGCAGGGATACAGATTAGGCAGATGGAAGTGGACTGAGTGAGTAATAAACTACACGTTCTGTTGTGCAGCTACATCCTGTGTTGTATCAGTTCTTGACACAATCTACATGGTGTCAGAAGAATTTAAACATGGCTCAGGGTCTCCGCCGCATTGATCCGCTAATTTTTGACAAGCATATAGCTGACAACTGGAGCAAATTTGAAAAAGAATGGTGCATATATTGCAAGGCTGGTCTATCAGATAAATCGAAGAAGATGCAGGCATATTTAGCAGGTCCCGAAGTGGTGGAAAAATCCGAGGCTTTCACATTCGCTGAAGGAGAGGACAAAGAAGATCCCGATGTATTACTGCAAAAGTTTGCCGAACTCTGCTTGCCCACAAAGAATATAATAATGGACAGACACATTTTCAACACCACTAATCAAAAGCCTGGTGAGTCCACTTAGTCGCATGTTTCTACACTCAAAATACTTGCCAAAAAATGCGACTTTGGAATTTTAAATGACGAGCTAATTCGCGACCGCATCGTTTGTGGGATTGAAAGCGATAGTGTGCGGAAACAACTGCACCGTGAGAAAAAACTCACCTTGGACTCAGCGGTCAATATATGTTTATTACATGAGCAGTCCGAAAAGAGCACAAAAGAACTGAAAAACGAGGCTGAAGTATGTGCTATACAAGATCGCTGCATCAATTGCAACAGATACCACGCTCCTGATAAACTTAAGTGCTTTGCTTTCAACAAACAGTGCAACAGCTGTGGAAAATGGAACCACTTTGCAGTGTGCTGCAGATCGGCTCCATCATCCAAAACAGTACCACAGTCCCAAAGTCGTGATTACCATCCTAAGCGAACTACAACGCAATTCAGAGGCTCTAAGTCAAACCGAGTTAATGAATTGGGCGCAATCCTGAATGCCCCCGAGGACACTTTCTATTGTGAGACAGTGGATGATGTTTCTCAAAGAGGTGAAATATTCACAACACTACATCTGAAGCATGGATCTGGCCAGTTAAAACTGAAAGTGGACACAGGTGCAAAATGCAACGTTATATCCACCCAATAGCTACACCTCATTGTACCCTCAGCTCACATAAACACTAATGAAAATGTGAATCTCATTGCATACGGTGGGCAAACTATCAACACTGAAGGCACCGCAATATTAGACTGTGAACAAGGCCAGCTCAAATTCCATGTTGTAGATCGCAGTGTGAGACCACTGCTTGGATTGCAAGATAGCATAGCAATGGGCCTGATACAGTTAGGACCACATGTGCATGCAGTGCAAAACCAAGAGCCAGAGGTACGGGAATTTAGCGACTTGTTTGACACCACAGCGCTTGGTAAACTGCCTGTTGTTTATCACATGCGATTAAATGAGTCGGTAGCGCCCACTGTATGTGCACCCAAGAAAGTGCCCATTGCAATGAAGGAGAAAGTCAAGGCAGAACTCGAGAGAATGACTAAATTGGGCGTCATCGCCCCTGAAACCGATGCAAAAGAATGGGTGTCTACCATGGTCACTGCCAAAAAGAAAGATGGCTCTGTAAGGATATGTATAGATCCAGTATACCTCAACAAAGCACTCCTGAGGCCACATCATCCATTAAAAACTATTGAACAGGTCACTGCTGAAATGCCGGGGGCCAAGGTTTTTAGCATCCTTGACGCAAAATGCGGATTTTGGCAAATCTCTTTAGATGAGGCATCATCTAAGCTGACTACATTCATGACCCCCTTTGGCAGGTACAGATTCTTGCGCATGCCTTACGGGATCTCCACCAGTAGTGAAGTGTTCCAGCGAACCATGGAACATCTCTTTGATGGACAGCCATGTCAAATCGTGGTAGATGACATCCTTGTTTGGGGGGGCACACTGCAGGAACATGATGAGCGACTGAAACAGGTACTTCACAAAATCCGTGCATGTAACTTGAAATTAAACCCTGATAAGTGCAAATTTCATGTCACCTCAGTTCCTTATGTAGTCCACCTCCTGACTGCTGACGGCATCAAACCTGACCCTGACAAGACTAGAGCTGTCCGCCAAGTGCCAAAACCTGAGGACAAACAGGCCTTGCAACGGTTTCTTGGTATGACGAACTATTTGCGTATGCGAATTGCATGCGAATTGCAAAAGCAGACTCCAAATCATCAGTCCTCATTCTGCTGGATCTATCTGCTGCGTTTGACACTGTTAATCATCAGATCCTCCTGTCTACCCTCTCATCTCTGGGCATCACTGGGATTCCACTTTGCTGGTTTGAATCCTATCTCACTGGCAGGTCTTTCAGGGTGGCCTGGGGAGGTGAGGTATCCAAAGCACATCAACTGGTCACTGGGGTTCCTCAGGGATCGGTTCTTGGACCCCTCCTCTTCTCCACATACACGACATCACTGGGTCCCATCATACAGGCACATGGCTTCTCCTACCATTGCTACGCTGATGACACACAGCTCTATCTCTCTTTTCAACCAGATGATCCAACAGTAGCTGCACGGATCTCAGGCTGCCTGGCGGACATCTCGACATGGATGAAAGAACATCACCTACAGCTCAACCTGGCAAAGACTGAGCTTCTTGTCTTCCCTGCTACTCCAACCCTACAGCATGACTTCACGATTCAGTTAGGTTCATCAACAATTGCCCCATCAACTTCGGTCAGAAATCTCGGTGTAATCTTTGATGACCAATTGACCTTCAAAGAGCACATTGCAAAGACCGCTCGATCTTGCAGGTTTGCACTACACAACATCAGAAAGATCAGGCCCTTTCTGACAGAGCATGGTGCACAACTTCTTGTCCAGGCCCTTGTCATTTCTAGGCTGGACTACTGCAATGCTCTTCTGGCTGGACTTCCATCAAACACAATCAAACCTCTACAAATGATTCAGAATGCAGCGGCACGTCTGGTCTTCAATGAGCCCAAAAGAGCCCATGTTACACCTCTCTTTATCTCCTTGCACTGGCTACCAGTTGCAGCTTGGATCAAGTTCAAGACACTGATGCTTGCATATAGAACAACCACAGGCTCAGCACCCGCCTACTTCCACTCAATATTACGAATCTGACCTTCCCTGGATGTTCACTGCTGCCGACATATTTGAATGGCATGGCAAAATGCACCTGGTTCTAGTGGACTCATGTTCTGGTTGGTTCGAGCTCGACCATCTACCTGACATGAGGAGTGTCACCGTCATTGCAAAACTCAAGAGACACTTTGCAGTTCAAGGCACTCCCCAGACGCTTATGACAGACAATGCATGGCAGTTTGTCTGTAGCGATTTTTCTGCTTTTGCACGTGCATGGGATTTCGAGCACATTCGGATCAACCCTCGCTACCCGCAGTCCAATGGCCAAGCAGAGTGTGCAGTGCGATCCGCCAAACATCTGCTTGAGAAGTGTTACAGAGAGCGTAGTGACATACAGGCTGCCTTACTCCATCTGCGTAATCTTTCACATGCTGACCTGCCATTTCCTGCCCAGCTCCTCTTATCCAAGTGTACAAGAACTTTTCTTCCGGAGTTGAAAGACAGACTAAAGCCCTCTGTATGCCGTGACGTCAAGGCTATGTTAACCAGGAGGAGAAAGGAGAGCAAAGCATACTATGACCGCAAAGCCCACACCCTTCCACCCTTACAACAGGGACAGACAGTAAGGATGCAGACAGCTCGGGGTTTCGACAAACTGGCGGTTATTCAGGGCCTGGCTTCTCAGCCTAACAGCTATGTGGTAACATTTCAGGGCAAACAGTACACAAGAAACCGACGTCTCCTTCTCCATGTTCAAGAGCCTGCACCTACGGAATGTGCAGAGGATGATTATAGCCCCCTTTCACCAGCTTCACCCCCTACAACCCCCCTGTCATCTGCAGTGTTGCCGTCTCAGAGTGAAGCACCTACCACTGTGGCCCAGACTGCCCAGCCTATAGTGACTCGTTCAGGGAGAGTCATTCGCCCCAACCCATGCTATCAGGACTATGTAACTGGTTAAGGACACTTTCTTTATATTTTTTTCTTATATACCATAAAGTTACATGTCATGCTTTACTTACTCCCCAACTAGTTTGGCCTAGTTTTGAACGTTATGTTTTGCATGCTTAGTTAATAAGTGTTAGCTTAAGGGAAAGGATGTAGAGTTGTTAAATGTTGCATAGCCCTTTAAGGTTTGTGCTGTGCGTGAGTGGGCGGGCAGTTCGGGTGTTGGGTGCAGGGACACAAATTAGGCAGATGGAAGTGGACCAAGTGAGTAAAAAACTGCACGTTCTGTTGTGCAGCTATATCCTGTGTTGTATCAGTTCTTGACACAATCTACAAAAGCCTTTAAAGCAACTGCACAATGTAAAGAGAGAGAGAGAGAGAGAGAGAGAGAGAGAGAGAGAGCTCACCGAAGCCAGTGCTAATGGCTGCACTATGACAGTCTGCGTCATGAAGAACACTGTGTCCAATCATCATTTAAGCTGATTTGACAGATAATTAATGGAGGTGTGAGTGTTTGTGTTCCAGATGGAGCGCTGACGTGAGAGCATACTGAACACTTACGCACTGATCTTTTGCGTATGTTTAAATGTGTCAAAAGTAGACTATTTAGGAGACTCTTTAATCTCAGCGTTTCCTTAAATATCAATAACGTGATCTTTCTCCAACATCGACTGAGATTGAGTGAACTGTTTGTGTTAAACATGGGACAAACATGTTTAACATTTTTTTTTTTTTTAAAGCAATATGAAGAAAAGGTTTTGATCTAATTGGTCACTTCATGAGTCATGAGTTCTCCTTCATGACTGGACAATAATATCAAACATGCCGCATGTTGTTGGATAGTCAGCAGTGTCAGCAGGAAGTTGAGTCGTAGAGGCTGTTAACACCCACCTGCTGAGAGACTCTGTCCCATTCACCCACAACAATAAAAATATACATTACCATTCAAAGATTTTTTTCTTTAAAGAAATGAAGACTTATATTCAGCAAGAATGCATTAAACTGATCAAAAGTGACAGGAAAGACAATGTTACAAAGATAGTGTTTTCAGCAGTGCTAATAATAAATGTTTCTTAAGCAGCAAATCAGCATATTAGAATGATTTCTGAAGGATCATGTGACACTGAAGACTGTAATGATGCTGAAAATTCAGCTTTGCTTCACAGTAATAAATTCCATTTTAACATATTCAAATAACAGTTTTTTTATATTGTAATATGATTTTACAATATTAGTTTTACTGTATTTTTGATCAAATAAGTGAGCCTTGGAAAGCATAATAATTCGAAAGGGTGAGTTAATGCTAAAATTAAAGTTTTTTGTTTTTTGTGCAAGATTAATGTTAAGTGGGAGATTTAGTAGTTTAATGTTTTACCATGCTATATTAGCTTACTCATTCAGCATGTGCTATACTAATCAATGAATTGTGTTAATAATTATCAAGTTAGCATTTACTAAATTAGTTAAGTTTTCACTAATAAAAATATTCAACCTGGTCTCATGAAGAAAACGTAGCTCTGGGAACTTTTTTGCAAGATGTGAAATACGTACCACCATGTACGTTTCGTGACATATTCGACCAGAGGTGGTGCTAAAAGAGTGTTCGTTTTTTTTTCTCCCGGAACAGATTAATGTACATATGGTACGTTTTATGTGACGTTGGTTTTATAGGTGTCACCGCAGTTCTGACTTGAAATGTCCATTGAGTGGCGCTATAAGTCTAATGCTCCTTGACGTTTTAAAATAACATACCATCTGCACTACACCTAAACCTAGCCGATAGTATGAACAAAAGTGAATGTGACATAAAAATGCAATCGTAAGCATGCCGTTTTAGCTTGTTTTTCGATCTCTCATCTTTCAGTTCTTTCATCGTGAGTCATGTTTTTGACAGGATTCGTACTCAAGGATTCCGCATCCTAAGTCCAATTCTGTGCCGCTGAGCTACGGATCAAGCTTGTTATGTCCGGAAAGTGAAACATATGGAGCTGTAATCATAACTGTGTACAAAAACGATTACAAGTGTTTCCAGAGGTATGTTTTCGTCATTTACATTTAGTCATTTATTAGACACTTTTATCCAAAGCGACTTACAAAAGAGGACAATAGAAGCAATCAAAACCAACAAAAGAGCAACAACATGCAAGCGCTATGACAAGTCTCGGTTAGCCTAACGCAGCACACATAGCAAGTTTTTTTTTTTTTTTTTTTTAAACAAGTAGATAGAATATAGAAAAGAAAGCTAGTGTTTTAGTTTTTCAAGAAAAGCTAGCAGTTAAGAATAAATATGCAATTGATAGAGGGTCAAGTGTGTGTGTGTTTTTTTTTTTAATAAAAAGAAGGGAGATATTTAAAATAAAATTAGAAAAGAGAATGCTAGAGTTAGAGGGTCAAATAAAGATGGAAGAGATGTGTTTTTAGCCGTTTCTTGAAGATGGCTAAGGATTCATCTGCTCGGATTGAGTTGGGCAGGTCATTCCATCAGGTGGGAACAGTTAATGATGGGATGGCACAATAATGTGGCGTTCACTTGCAGAACGCAAGTTTCTAGAGGGCACATAGGTCTGAAGTACTGAATATAGGTAAAGGGGTGCAGAGCCAAAGGTGGTTTTGTATGCAAACATTAATGCCTTGAATTTTATGCGAGCCGCTATTGGTAGCCAGTGCAAATTGATGAACAGAGGTGTGACGTGCGTCATGAGATCAGGTAGAATATATTGTAATAATGTAGTTGAGAGTACATGATAATTTTAAGATAAATGTATGAGTTAGCTTACTCTACTTAAACTGTCAATTTCTTAACATAAAATTTTTAACTCACTTTTTTTTGTTTTGCTAACATTTTTGAGTTTACAGTATATAGCAAATATCAACTGCTTATCTCTTAAATGTTACTACATCATTGGTAAGCTTGATTTAACTTGATTACAACTTGATTTTAATTGGCTTCTTTCAAAATCACGAAAAAACTTTATATTAGCAAACACACATTCACTATTAACTAAGAATTTTCCCGCAATAAACTCCCAATTTGCTGATAATTGATAGCAAGTAAGGCAGTTACTGTAGTAGTTATGCTTAGGTATTGGGTAGGGTTAAGGGATCTAGAATATGGCCATGCATTAATATGTTCTTTATAAGTACTAATAAGCAGCCAATATGCTAGTGGCATGCATGCTATTTAATGGTCAATAGTGTTCCCTAATCTAAAGTTTTCAGAACAGTAGTGTAGCTTATGACTAAAAATAAGCTGCAAAATGACTAGCAGGATGCTGTATTACCTGCTGCATGTTCTGCATGGTCTGCTGCAGGAAGTGCAGCTGTTGTTCTTGCGTGTGATCCTCCTCGGTGCGGTACGTCTTGCCCTGCTCCTTCTTCAGCAGCTCCACCTCGTTCCTGTAAGCGTCCAGCTGCCAGCGCAGACTGTCATTTTCCTCCCGCAGAGCACACGTCTGCGCAGACAGCACTGTTCTCAGACAGGAAGGAAGAGAATGAGACAGGAAGTGAGCTTGGATTAAGGTCTTTATCTCATCTGTTGCATAGATGGGATAAATTCACATTTTTGTGCCTGGTAGACCACCTTCAGTCAGCTTATATTGAGCTAGTTATCTGTCCTAGCTTTAGTTTAGTAGCTCGCACTGACCTTTTTTCTTCTAGTAGGATGCAACATATGATCTGTTGCTTAATGCATGCATCATATAAGACAAGTTCTAACATCAATCCGTCTGGTTGAATCAGCATATACGTGGCAGGCTTTAGAGCAAGCGTTATGATTCAGAGCCCAAATTGGCGGTGAAGTTTGCATAACAACTTGGTCACTGTGCTGCATCTCTGCTGTGTCAACAGAGAATCTCAACCATTAGATATTCCTTCCTGCCACTGAAAATACTACTTTTATTGAGCCAGAGCTTGTGTACTGTGACAGGTCATGAAATATCGCTGAGCTCAGAATCCCCTGACACTTCCTGCCGCCGTTCTCTGCTGAAGCAATATCATTCATAATCAGATTTGCTGTGGGATACATGCAGGAAGGAGAATGTAATCACTCATGTTGATATCTCAGCACAAATGCTGTTGTACTCAAGGTTATCTGAAAGATGTGATTTGTTTGAATAAGGCTAATAAATACATGTGGTCATGGAGGAGCTGATTTGATTAGAGACTAACAGGGTGATTGTGTTTGACATGAAACCAAGTTTATTTTTTTCATTAAATCAAGAATTGATTGGGAGTTATTAGCAACCTGATACTTTACAGATGGACTTTTCCTGGTGGACCAGCGGACTTTACAGTTTACAAAAGCTCTATTCATTAGTTAATTCATTAGGTATTATGAACTGACAATGAATGATTATTTACAGTGTTTATGAATAGTGTATAAAACATGTCCCTAAAATGTCCTAAAGGACCAGGGCTACGCTCAGACTTCATGTACATCTTACATTCACTGATCTTGTACATGTGTTTCAATGCTTTGCTAATGAAAACTGCATTGGATTGTGATGTTTAGCTGGCAAACATAAATTATGTATTATTGAAGTTATGTGAAATTGTGATAACCTTGAAAGCATCAGTTAGAATGATTTAAAAATGATAAACAAATCAGTTTTGCACCATATGCGGTCTTTTTCCAGCATTGTGTTACATTATGGCTGTAACTTTCTCGCTATTGTTGCAAATTAAATAAATAATGTGGTTGAGGGCTGGTGGGAAAATACTGATTTGTCTTTTTCACAAATTATTATTTATTTATGAATTATTATTTATTTATACACTAGTGTTCAAAAATGTGATGTCAGTAAGATTTTTTGAAAGAACATGATATTTCTATTCAGAATGGATTCATTAAATTGATCAAATGACAGTATAGACATTTATGTAAAATAAATGCTGTTCTTTTGAATTCTATATTCATCAAAGAATCCTGAAATAAAAACACTTTCATACCTTCAATTTTTGACTAATAATGATAAGAAATGCTTCTTTAGCAGCAAATCAGCATATTAGAATTATTTCTGAAGGAAAATTGCTGAAGATTAAAGTAAACAGCTTTGCTTCATGGGAATAAATTACATTTATAATATATTCAAATAGAAAAACAGTAATATTTCACAACATTACTGTATTTTACTGTACTGTTTAGATCAAATAAATCTTGAATGGTACTATATGCATGTATTTTTTATTTATTTACTAGCAGAATATATATATATATATATATATATATATATATATATATATATATATATATATATATATATATATTGTTGAGCCCTAAAATTAAATGTGATTATGTAGGCATTGAACAAAGGTCTCTATGGCACTGTATTACATGTTTCTCTTATCAGCTAATTAACAATGACCTTTATTGAAGATTTATTGTTCATTTTAAATGCACTGTACAGTCACAACCAGTGTATATGAACTAGATGTTAGGCCATCAAATCTAGGGTTGTTTTTAGGCACAGTCAGTTCCTGCCTAATGAATCATGATTATGATAATCAGCAGCTGATCACAGTCCTACCTGTGTCCTCCATTCTCATCTTTTTGCAGGGGTTTTCCTCCAAGTCTTCATCTGACATCTCCATTTCCTCTTCTCTTCGTATTCCCATGATCTCTTCACTCTGAGCATTTCTCAGCTCCTAATGGAGCACAACACAGAAATCAAACGAACACACACACACACATCCCATTACTGGCTTCTGTCCAAGACTTTGAATGATTAAAGATTACATTTTGCACACATTAACATTTCCTCTGCTCTGAGTAATTCTACAAGGACACATTTTTATACTTCCATTCGCTGTGTAAATGTGGCAGTGACAAATATGACAATCACACATACCAATGAAATGTTTTTTTTTTTTTGTTTTTTTTTGCAGTTCTACTATAATAAAACTCTAATTTAAGCTGGAAACTTTTGACAGGATGAAAAAACAGGCAATGATTTGGCAAGCACAGGCCCTGGTGATTGATTCCTTAACTTAAAAATACAACCCAGAGGGAAAACCGAGGCTCTGCCATCTCAGTGCCGTGCAATAGTGAAAGTTCATTTATCTAGGTCTGAAAATGGAGCGTAAAAATCACATTACACAAACTTCCAAGCCCACTGATCCTCTGATAGCCATTATAGGGATCAGCACAAAGGACATTTAATGCCACCACTGTGAAATCTTGCAGATCTGACTCTATAAAGGGAGTGCGTTTGAGCTTTGCTTTATCTGTGATTGAATACATTATACTCTAGCACTGTGTTGCCTGATCTTTCATCTGTTTCTTGAAAGCTATAGTATCAGAGGAATACAGGCCGAGTTCTGGGTTGTTTCTGATATCACATTTCTCTCCAATTCTCACAATTTAGTTTTACAGGGTTCACACACCTTTTGAGCAAAGAATATCCATTACTTTTCCAGTGGCGTTTCCAGTCATTCTGGAAAAACCAATAAAGTTTTTATAATTTTTTTTTTTATAAAGACTGCATTCACAAAGAGCCATATCTGGCCAACAAAATAAGGGAGACTGAGGCTAGTTGTCACTCTGTCACAAGGCCTATAACTCCGTAATAATAATGTTTTGAGTCAGAAGTTCAAACGCATTGTTTCTTTTCCAGCAGTGATTGTGTACAGTATGTTGGTTTAAAAACTAAATTTAAATATATATAGTTGCAATTTTCCAAACTAATATTCCAATATCATACTTTTTTGTAAAAACTGTTGAGTAAATAAGTAAATAAAACTACATCTGTTTTTTTTTTTTTTTTTTTTTAAATAAATTACAGTTTCTGTTAGCCAAAGCAACAGCTTATTTTGGTCACACTTTATTTTAAGGGCCAATTCTTGCTATTATCAAACCATTAACTACGACTTTTACCTCAATAAACTCCTAATTTGCTGATTATTAATAGTTAGTAAGGTAGTTGTTAAGTTTATTAGGGATATAGAATATGGTCATGCAGGATGTGTGCTATTAAGTACTAATATATACTAATATGTGCTAATAAGTACTAATAAACAGCCAATATGTTAATAATAGGCATGCTAATAAGCAACTAGTTAATAGTGAGAATTGGTCACTATACTAAAGTGCTACCCTTATTTTTGTATGAAAAAACAAACAAACAAAAAAATCTTGTGCTTAGTATGTTGTTGGTTTTACCTTTTTGTAAGTTTTGTCATGTTACATATTTCATGGGCTCACAATTGTTTGTTCTGTTTAAACAGCCTCTTATATACTATTTAATGGTAATTTCCCACTGTGACAACATAGTGTGACAACATGTCCAACAACTGGGGCATGTTGTCACAAGCTTATCATTTGTTA
Source organism: Spinibarbus caldwelli (assembly GCA_039654775.1). NCBI lineage: Eukaryota > Metazoa > Chordata > Actinopteri > Cypriniformes > Cyprinidae > Spinibarbus > Spinibarbus caldwelli. The sequence goes on along the minus strand of CM077232.1, from coordinate 27,556,608 downwards.
AATGAATGGTATCTTTTTTCATGGACAGAAAAAACAGAACACAGTAAAGAAAGCAAGAAAGAAAGAAAGAAAGAAAGAAAAGTGCAAAAGTGTGCAACTAGCCTCTGCCTCTTTAAAGCTGAGCAAAATGAGAAATATATAGCATTCTTGATTTCTATGATTTTTCAAGACTTCACACTTTTTTACAACTCTCTGAAGTCAAGTACAGGAAAATCTGGAAACTCTGTACTTAACTTTGTATTGATATTTTAATATATTTGATAAATCCACAAACAGTGCTACAAAACAACTTTTCACAGGGGTGGCATCTTAACTGGTTTTCACTTCTCACAGCACCAGAGACTCTGCCACAATGCTGATGTCTTACCTCTTGGCGACTGTGAACTGAAATGGAATCCTTTCATAGACTTGACTTAAAGCAATTAATCAATACAGTCAGTGGATTTCTAAGATTATGTTTCGGGCCTCACATCACTGCTCATGATATACAGTCATGGAAAAAGTCAGATGGCTGGAGGAAAGACTGAAGCTGGAGTCTATCACCAGCGAGGGATTTTTATATTTCAAGGTTCATTGAGTATTCTGTTTGCGCTAACATCAATTTTGCATACCGGTGACGTTCCATATTATGAATATGGAAATTCCATGTTGTGCATTCCAGAGAATTCAGGGGTTTCTATGCATAGACACATACAGGCACATTGTGAGTTAACACACACCTCACTTTTCCTTCCTCATAGAGACCTAATTCAAATTGGATGAGTTATTAACAATTAATTCAGGCTAATCACTGATGAGCATCATTATAATCCTGCCAGTATCTGTTGCCATGGCAGCAATGGAGGTTCTTTCTAGGTGGTAATTTCAAAGAGAGCTCTGCTGCACAAAAGAGCAGAGGCTAGAAAACTGGGATGTTTTTTTTCTGTGTGAGGGCCCATAAGTCTGTACAATGAAAAGCCACAAGATACACTGCCATATAAACAGCTGCCGTGTCAGTGTACCATGTAGAGCAGGGGTCTCAAACTACATTACCTGGGGGCCACCAGCCAGGCGGTGTTCTCCTTCAGAGAACAAGCTTTTTTACAACCACGAATCTGAAATATGTATATTGAATATAGTAAATATTGGTGCAATGCTTTGGCTTTCAAATACATTAAGGCCAGACTACACTGTTGAAAAAACACCATATGCTGGTAAAGTATGTTTTGAAGCATGGCAGCTGGTTTAAGCTGGTCCTTAGTTGGTCATGAGCTGGTTTAAGCTGGTCCTGAGCTGGTTATAAGATGGTTGACCAGCTCATGGCCAATTAAGGACCAGCTTAAAGGGGTCATGAACTGAGAAACCAAAATTCCCTTGATCTTTTGACATATAAGAGGTCATTGTACTATAAAAACATCCTTTAAGTTTCAGAACTCAAAACTTTGTTGTTACTCTAAAAACAGCTTATATTGAAGGCAGTCTGCCAAAACGACAGCTTGTGGAATGTTCTACTCTGTGATGTAATAGTGTGGATAAGCACTGCCTCTGCAGAAGGAGATCAACACTTGCTTCTACATCACTGCCTGTTTAGCCCCTCCCACAGATTCACACATGTAGTGTTTATGAGAGAGGTGAACGCGCAGGTCTATGCAGAAACCAAATGATAAAGATGACTCTGAAGACAGACTCTGCTGTGCGGTGCCAAGTTGTGGAAAAACAGTGTTTGCGTTGCCTTCCTTATGATCCCAACGTTAGGAAAGAGTGGATGAACTTTATTTTTAAAGAAGAAGAACTTGGTCCTTTGTTCACTTTATGTTATTGTAGATTCTTTTATAATCAAGGCACAATTTGATGTGGGATTTTCAAAAAGATTGAAACTAAAGGATGATGCTTTGACGACTATATTGGATCCGACAGTAATGTCGCAACACACAAGTGTGAGTAACTGTTCAATACGTGGTCACTATTGTTTTGTCTGTTAAACAGATCGTTTGATATAAGTATTTATGTGTTTTAACCTCAATCACTGCAGTGTCCATCTGTGAAGGACGTACGCTGTCAAACATACACAAGTGTTAGCCAATCATAGCAGTGGACGTTTACTTCCGAGTCTACAATCCATGACACCTAAAAGAGCATTCTGATGAGGGGGTTAAAAACAGCACAGAAAATAGCATATTACTTCTAAATTATGATGTTTTTTGATGTAAAAATCTTGATAACATAAGTGGACCTCAGAGAACAGAACAAAATAAAAAAACAGAGGCAGTTTATGACCCCTTTAAACCACTTCAAACCAGCTGCCATGCTTCAAAACATACCTAACCAGCATATGCGGTTTTTTTTTTGGTTTTTTTTCAACAGGGTATAGTGAAAACTGATTTGTAATGACAAAGCTTGGCCCATAGTTTGAGACCCCTGATGTAGAGTCTGCATGACAAAAGGGGAGAAGAAATACCAACCTCGCACTGCTTTCGCCAAATGTCTATGTTCTTGCGCTGCGCTTTTGAGAAATGGTCCCATGCCTTTTGCCTGGTGGCAGCGGTGAACACAGCCGTAATCTGCTCAACTTTGGTGGGTAAGGAAGTCAGACAAGACAAGCCATTTATGTAGAGCTCAGCATCTGCGCCAGCAGTCAGACGCATCAGGACCCTCGCAACACTTCTCTGAGAGGCCCCTGATCGTGTCTGTTGTACTTACATCTCATTAGCTGCTGTTTCAATTCCTTAGGACTGAGGAAGGCAACAGTCTACAATGATGGATTTGCGGGAGAAGTATTAATAAAGTACTGAGTGTTTGATGTCAAACATTGATTGAGGGTTTAATTCAAAATGGGTATGTGTGCAGTTATTATTTTTGCATTAGATGTTGGATTTGCATTAGGATTGAGATTTGGACCAATTGTAAACTGTTGCCTGCTATTTATTAATTTGACCAAGTCTACTGTTTAGTAAACAATTATACGATCATCTTCTTTACTACAACTCTAAAATACATTTTCTCTTAGTATTTCATGCACAAATGGTGTCACAGTGTGTTTCTGTCAAGCTGCAATTTCAAATCTCCATCACACATATTCATTCAAGCAAATTACATTTCTTGAGTCTTTGTTTGAGTTGGGATATTGGCTTCTCACCTGTCCGGGCCGCAAAAAAAAGATGAGTGAATCTGATGTTGGCCTACCTTTAAGTTAAGTTGAACATCTCCACATCTGCTATATGGTCAGAGTGCTTCCACTGAGACTGTACTTACCCAGGGCCCTTCTATGGGCTATGGCTACAGTCACACTGACATAGGCAGCTAGGTCTCAATGCAATCATATCTCCTAGTGTGCATTTGTGTAGTGTATATCTGCAGTGTAGTCTTGTGAACTGTGTAAAGGAAACAGTGCGGCTCTGTTCCACGACTAGTGAGCTGCCTTGCTTTCTAACAGTATCCAAAATGAAATAGAACCTCATAAGTGAGGGACTATTAGTTTGACACATGGAGTTTCAGCACATAATTGAATCTGCCTTTAGCATTTTGCTAAGCTAACAGCAAAATAAACACAAAATTAGTAGTTGTTACACTGTGTTTTAGAGTACTTGATTCTGATTGGTCACTCTTAGCATTCAATGGTCAAATATTTCCTAATATTCACAGTCGTCATGACAATGCTGTGTATCAAACAGAAATCGCGGCTACTTTCAAGTCACTCATATCACATCAATGTTCCCACAATGTTTTTATAACCAGTAATCTTACTGTGTTGTGTATAATAAAAGGTGCAGTTATGAATTATACACAGAGTGAATGTTTTTGAGTTTGAATGGTACTGTTTAGGCACGGTTCTGTTTCAGCATTGTTTTAAGGCCCGCGCAGACCTCTAAAAAGAACACAGCATAAAAATGATGACATACTTCTGGTCTCTGTGAATACAATCAGAGACAATGATTAGCCATGCAATTTCTATTTCTATGGAAATGACTGGATTTCAAGCATGAAATTTCCTAGAGCAAAGGTAAATGTGACGCAGCTTAAGATGGATTTTGTCTCTTCTTCGCGAAGGATATATGTGTTGGCTTTTATAATGCCAACCTTTCATGACCTCACCTGTGATGCCTTCTAATGCTGCCTATGTAGGCAGCTCTCTAGGTTTTGGAACAGAGCCCGTGTCTTGCCTGTTACAGTTAGGGGCAGTGTAACGTATATGGTAGTTCTGGACATACAAATACACTCTTACTAGCAGTACACTCATATCAAGATGAGTGAGAAAAGTACAACAATCAGATCAGAGACTGAGCCCACTTAAGGACGGCTATATCATCTTGCTCGGTACAAAGGATGAGCGGTTGTCATGGCAACACTAGATGAAAATCTCATAGTAACCAGTTGGGATACAAACAGTGAAGGCAGGAGGTATCTTACATTGTGTGAGAATGGCAAGCAGGGAATTCTTAAAGTGTTCTTTGGCCAGCTCCATCTCCTCCTCGTGCTGAGCTTTCTCGTTCATTAGGCGCCGCACGTGGCTGTTCGCTGACTGGATCATGGAGTAGAAATGATTCACCGAGCGTCGGTTCACCTCGCCTCTGTCGATCCACGAGAACAGCACTGCCGTTGCCTCGCTGAACTTGTTGTCATCTGGAGAAATGAATAAGGAAAACTGTCATTTTTACTTCATCTACTTATGACAGAGACTGCTGTAACACTTACTGTGCAGGCTTAACAAAGCCAGTGTACAGTTCAAAATCCCTTACATGAGACACATTTTTAACTCTAACTTCCCTCTAAAGCTTTCAAGGTACATACAGACTCCTAGAAATAAATGTTCTCTATTGGTATCTCTCTGGTTCCATTAATAATCTTTAAAATCTATGAAGTCTTTTCATTAGACAAAAGCTCTTTACAGTAGAAAAAGGTTCTTTAGAATATTAAAATGTTCTTCACACTAGGACAATAGGAAAATATATAATAGGAAAATAGTATTTTTAAAGGAGACCTATTGTACCCCTATTGTACATATTTTTACAATATGTAATATAAGTCTCAAGTTTCAGGTCAAAATACCCCACAGATCATTTATTATATCATTTGGAAAATGCCTATTTTGAGTGGAAACAGAAAAACGCTGTTTTCATGCATGTCTCTCTAAATGCAAATGAGCATTCTCTAAATGCTGCTCCCCAGCCCCTTTTCCAGAATAGGGATGTGCCTTTACAGCTCGTTCCTCAGATATTCTGCCAAAAAAAAAAACAAACAAAAAAAAACATCTGTTTGGTTTTGATTAGCATGTCTATCACACTGAAATCATGATTTTTAAATCGTATTAGTTTAAACTTCTGATATACGGTTTTCTGAGCACACACATCTGAAGCATATGCACAGAAAGCGGCTGTCACGCGGCATGTGAGTACTAAACTAAGTTCTCTTGTCTTCTCTTGTCATGTCTTATTGTGCTTAAACTGTCAAATACACACAAGTTTATGTTAAAAACACACGAGTTACAAAAAACGTTGGTTATGTCTGTGAAGGTAAATAGCTGGGAAAGAAATTGCATGTTTATATTAGATCTGTGTGGCAGCAGCGTAATATACAGTAAATAATTCAATAAATCCACTGCTCTCTTGTCTCCTCTGAGGCTGGGACTCTAAATCAGACAGAACAGAACAGTTAGCATGCTTTGCTTGAACTTAATTAACCCTTAGGATAGGAGGAACCTATGCTTGTATGTCTCACACACACACACACACACAGAGAGAGAGAGAGAGAGAGAGAGAGAGAGATCACACACACACACATACTTTACATCACACAAATGCACATGCAGAACATACTAGCAACACTTCAGCATACTTTAATTCACAAATAATTGTATATCAAAAACGATTTACTGCTGCTACTGTTTATACTTTTTGCAATTTATTCTATTCCCTTTTGTGCTATTATTACTTGTTTGCATTCATGTGTATTCCAATGTTAAGAGCAGTCAGTGAAAAAATATTTTGCTGTAATGTTTACATCCTATACTGTGTTCATTAACTAGGATGTTGCTGGAATCAGTACAGCCAGAGACCCCTGGTCTTCCAATACCAGTGCAATGAGGAAGGATGCTACGGTAGACCTAGCAGAGACAGGAGACAGGAGTGTGGTAGAGATAGGAAAAACCCAACAGACAGACAGTGACAACAAAGAACAACATACTTTAGAGAATGACAGTAACAGCAGACAAATGGCATAAACAGACAGCACACAGACTCTACAACATCTTCAGATTTTTTATTTGGTTTTACTCTGTGTAAATTTGTTATAAACATGTGCTCTTTAAAAAGTAGTAAGCATTGTTTGCCAGACACATACATTAAATGTTTAAATATCTGTTACATATACGGCACTGCTTATATTATTTCACCAACTGTACACAAATGTAAGTAGTGAATGCGCGTGTCCGTGGGTGGGGTTGTGTGGGTGTGGTAATGTGGGCCGGTGTGGCCACAGTGCCAGGGCTGAATTTTTGTCCCAGTCCGCCCCTGGTCACGTCTCTGTTCTTCCTTTATTATGGGCTATTGAACTTGTGTTGCTGTGTTCAGTTACTTCCGTGGGTATAGACCCCGGTGGCGTAGTCTAAATCTAGTGTGATCGCTGAGTATTGCTTGGTTACACTTTGCTGAAACTTCTGCGTCTTCATGAAGACTGCAGGTCATGGTTGCTTAGCAACGGCAGATGCCTCCGGAGTGCAAGCGCCCAAACGCTTTGGGGGAAAAAAGGAGAAAACGGTGCGCCTAGCGTTGTCCATGCATTTCCTAAGGCTGCTTAAATATATATTTTTAATATACCTTTCAGGCTGTTCCTTCTTAGTCTTACAGTTTTCCGCTAGTGAATAGTTTTAAAAAAATCATGTATTGATGGGATTTTGAAAGAATGTTCAAAATCCAGCAGTTCAAAATTCAATAACCTGATTTAAGTAGCTGCACACCTGCTGTCTATACATATATCCAACCATTCATATTGTATATCCTGTCTAGTAACCACACCAGCAGCTTTCTATAGCAGCCACTAAAACACCCTAGCAACAAAGTTTTAAAATTCAAATCTCTCCTCAAACTACATAAGGCCTACATCCCCTTCACACTTCAAAATCTCTCCTCCCAAGATTTCACATTATACAAAACTCTACCTTCAAACTTGAAGCTTTTTCCAAACTGCTCAAGCATTCAGTACACAAGATTTATAACCTTCACAATTCAAGACTTTACTACACTTTCAGACAAGACTTGTCTTGACAAACTTTCCTTTTTCAGTTATTAAATGGAATTTTAAAAGAGTCATGAACTGAGAAACCAAAATTCCCAAAATCTTTTGACATATAAGAGGTCATTGTACTATAAAAACATCCTTTTTTAAGTTTCAGAACTCAAAACTTTCTTCTTAGTCTAAAAACAGCTTAAATTGAAGGCAGTCTGCCAAAACAACAGCTTTTGGTGTTCTACTCTGTGATGTAATAGTGTGGATAAGCACCGCCTCCACAAAAGATGATCAATGCCTACTTCGACATTGCTGCCTGTTTAGCCCCGCCCACTGATTCTACATTACTGCCTGCTTAACCCCGCCCACAGATTCACGCATGTAGTGTTTACGAGAGAGGCGAACACGCAGGTCTACGCAGAAACAATTTTACATGGGATTTTCAGAAAGATTGAAAATAAAAGACGATTCTGTGCCAACTATATTGGATATAGTTTGAGGAGAGATTTGAATTTTAAAACTTTGTCGACGTAAGGAAGACCCTATCTAGGATTAACCCACGCAAGGCTGTGGGTCCCGACAACATACCTGGCCGTGTACTGAAAGACTGTGCTGTACAGCTGACAGATGTCCTAACAGATATCTTCAACACCTCGCTGAGCCATGCAGTCGTCCCTACATGTCTCAAATCCACAACGATCATACCGGTACCAATGAAATCACCTGTGTCCTGTTTAAATGACTACCGTCCCATAGCACTGACTCCAATCATAATGAAGTGCTTTGAGAGGTTAGTCATGCACAACATCAAAACCAGCCTCCCCAACACACTCGATCCGCTCCAGTTTGCATACCGTCCAAACCGCTCCACAGACGATGCAATTTCCTCCACCCTCCACCTGGCTCTTACCCACCTAGAAAATAAAGACTCTTATGTTAGAATGCTGTTCATTGACTTCAGCTCAGCATTCAACACAATAATCCCACAACAGCTCACAAATAAACTAAACCTACTGGGCCTTAACAATTCCCTCTGTAATTGGATTCTGGACTTTCTAACCGGAAGACCTCAGTCAGTTCGTGTCGGCCACAACACCTCGAGCACTACCACACTGAGCACAGGTGCCCCACAAGGCTGTGTGCTCAGCCCGCTGCTCTTTACGCTGCTGACCCACGACTGCACTGCCAAGTTCAGCTCCAACCACATCATCAAGTTCGCTGATGACACAACAGTGGTAGGTCTCATCAGCAACAACGATGAAATGCACTACAGAGAGGAAGTGGCACAGCTGGCTGAATGGTGTGGTGCAAACAACCTGTCCCTCAATGTGAGTAAGACAAAAGAGGTTGTGATGGACTTCAGGAGAAACTCCGCTGATCACCCCCCACTGACCATCGACAGCTCGCCTGTGGAGAGAGTCAGCAGCACTAAATTCCTGGGGGTGCACATCACAGAGGACCTCACCTGGACCACCAACACCATGTCACTCTCCAAGAAGGCACAACAGCGCCTACACTTCCTCCGCCGGCTGAAAAGAGCAAGTCTCCCTCCACCCATCCTCACCACTTTCTACAGGGGCACCATTGAGAGTGTGCTGACCAGCTGCATCACTGTCTGGTACGGGAACTGTACTGCAGCAGACCGCAAGACCCTCCAGCGGACAGTGAACACAGCTGCAAGGATCATCGGTGCCCCTCTCCCCTCCATCCTGGACATTTTCCTCACACGATGCTCCAGCAAAGCCAACAGTATCGTAAAGGACTCCACACACCCCTCCCACAGTCTCTTCCAGCTCCTACCATCAGGTAGACGGTACCGGAGCATCAGAGCCCGCTCTGCCAGACTGCTCAACAGCTTTTTCCCCCAGGCTGTGAGAGCCCTGAACTCAAATCACCCCGCCCCTCTCTGAGACCCCATACAAACCCCCTACCTCCTGAAACATGGACCATCTGGAACTTATGGAACTTTGTTTGTGCAATCAAAGGGTGCTACAGGTGAGTGGGCCTGTACAAACCACCTATAGTAGCACACTCTCTTCCTCTATGCGCACTAGTCACTTTTCACACACACTGCTGTGTGTACACAAATCCCACAAAAAGACTCAGTAATATCAGTAATATATGTATGTTTACATGCTCATGCACTACAAATCATCCTGCACTGTTCCCCAGCCAGCTGCTTGAACTCACATTGTCTCTCTTTGCACATGTACAGTATTTATCTGAAGCATTCGTATAGTTTGTATAGTTTGTATTTTTTAGTTTGTATAGGTAAATTTTTTATATAGATAGTATATTTATAGTCAAAATCTATCAGTAGGATAGTTTGTGTATAGGTTTATATTGTTTTACTTCATTGCTGTATGCCTGTATTTATGTAGCACCGTGGTCCTGTGAGGCACGACATTTCGTTCCACTGTATGCCCCCGCATGTAGCGGAATGACAATAAAGCTCAACTTCACTTGACTTGACTTGACTTGACTTGACTTGGATACGACAGTAATGTCGCAACACAAGTGTGAGTAACTGTTTTCATTACGAGATCATTATTGCTTTATCTGTTAAACAGATCGTTTGATATGTACTGAGTATTTATGCGTTTTTAACCTAAATCACAGCAGCGTCCATCTATGAGGAATGTATGCTGTTAGCCAATCATAGCAGTAGACGTTTACTTCAGAGTCCACAATCCGCCACACCTATTCAAACAGAGCGTTCTGATGAGGGCGGTAAAAACAGGATGGAAAATAGCCTATTACTTCTAAATTATGATGTTTTTTTTATTTAAAAATCTTGATAACATTATAAGTGGACCTCAGAGAACAGTACAAAATAATTAAAAAGGCAGTTCATGACCCCTTTAAGAACTAATTTTAAATGATTAGTTTTGCCACCTCTATTGAGGAAAAGAAATAATAGGGAGACCAGGATTGGACCTCACGTCCACATGCTACACTAAACACTAAGCCACGGCTCAAACTTTAGGGCCTAATTTAAAGACTCTTTCCGTGCATTCTCTTTTTCTATTGGACAAGAACATCATCTCATCAGTGTGTTCAGTCACGGCTCGTGAATCAGTAACTAACCCTGCATTTTTCCTGTCTAAACATGAAGTGTAATTTCAGCCTGAGTAGCTGAGACATGAGGCATTGAGTGTGGCCTCTCCCAAGCTTCAGTAATCTGCTCCCTGTGGACCCGTGTGAAATACATTGCTGAAATTGGAAGAATAATTGAATTTTGCCACAAAGTCAGTGCAGTAGGGCTGGGAGTAAATTCGATCCCTTCCTTAATGTGGGTGGAATGGAAACAACATCATTCCCTGCATCTGCACACTTTTCACCAGACTTACTGCTTCTTCTCACCACAGTATAACCGATTTCAAGCCAAGCAGGAGAATGACATCACGAGAGATGTATCAATTACACTGAACCTCCTTAAAATATGTGCTCAACTCATTTAATTTAAATTTTAGATTTGATACCCGTTTTAGTCCTTTTATCAATTAAATAGATGTTATTCCCATGTGCAGTTGGTAAGAGACCCAAGGGACTCTGAGCGTTCGAGATCAAGAGCAGGTATGTTATTAAGGTGGTACTCAAACTTCCCAGCTAATTAAAGGAAATTGAATTCTCCTGACCCTCGGGCAAAAATGCCATCTGACGAGAATAAAAATAATTTCCACAGTCAAATGAGTCTGCTCTGCCAATCTCACGTCTAATGAGAGCCTCCACAAGCAATGCAAATGTGAAATCTCCACACTCTCCCTCGAAATTCCCAGCATTCAGTCATCCGACCTCTCCGTAACTCAGACACTATGTAAGCCGCCACGCTACTGCCAATTCAGTCAGCGTCAGTTATGGTCGGGAAATTAGCTTTGTTTTAAACATAGCTCATATTAATTTTTCCATGAAAGCGTAATGTGGCAATGAGCATTTACTTGCCAGAAAGCATTAACCAGGGGCTGTTTGAATGAATAGCATTAAAGTGTTTCCAAATGCAAGAGACAGAAAGCAGCAATGGATAGAATTAAGAGTCAATAGTTTAAAAAAGTGCTGAAGAACGGCCAGATTTGAAGATGAGGGAAACTGTGTACTTATATTAAAAAGGGCTTTTTAATGTACATGTACACTCTTACACTAAGGTATTTTTTAACTATTGGACATTTTTTTGATCTTCTAGTGAATAAACTATTTTAAAAATACTCTTTATATTATTTGTACACTATCAATGTCTAATACAGTATATACTGTTCCATTTTTGTTCTTTATTTCTGAAACTTCATTTCAATAATCTATCTGTCAATGCATTATGCGGGTATTACCTGATAGAAAATACATTTTAAAAATTTTGAAATAAAATGGTGACTCTTGCTAAAGCTAATTTCATAGCTAGCCACATTTTATGAATGCTAACTACACAAAATGAATGAATATTTTCACATTTTTTACATAATTTGATTGAAAATGACAATAAACAATACAAATTTTCACTTCACAATTAATTTTTACCTTTCATTTCCTTACTGTCACTGTATCTACTTGATAAACAAGTACACTAACTTTTGGTAAAACTTTATTGACGTTTTTAATTTATTTATAATGTATATTAATGTACAGTGAATGTAGAATTGTGACTTGGAATGCTACAATTAGGGAACATTCATCATTTATGTAAAACTGATATAAAACAATTTCACACAATAAAATGTTATTTTACTCTTTGATTAGATTGTTATATATGCAATTTTATAGATATTTATTTAGATAATTATATAATAGCTTTTTTCTTTTTTGTAAAAGGTAATATGTAATTGCTATTTTTAATGCTGCATTTCATATTTTGAAGACTGAAAATCTGTGTCTCAGGTAAAAATAAAATTAAAATAATAAAAATCTATGCATAAAAAGCAAAACTGGTGGAAGCATAGTAAAGTTTTTATAGACAGTTTTAATGTAACCTTGATATAACAAATAAATCTGAAATAAATTAATCAATTAAAAAAATGATAATGATTGCACAAATGTGCCCAAAAACATATCCAACACAAATACCAATGTTCATTTGCATGCTGTTGATACTTAAACAAGTCAAGTACCTCTAGCTAGTAAATAAATATTTGGAGCATAATTGCTTGAGTTTAAACACAGGTTTCACTGGAGAGGCAACTGGATGTCAGGCAAGAGCAGAACTGTGCCAGACACCTGAATATTGAAACCCTGTCTGAGATGTTTTGTCTGTTGCCTCCTGGGCTCAATAAACATAAGAACATACAGACAGAGCTGGGGATGCACCATGCAGGGAGAATGGGAAGTGCTTGACATGGGAAGTGCTGTGATTGCTGATGAGGTGGAGGCTGCAGTCAAGTCCCCATCATCGAAGTGAAAGCAGTCTCTCCAGAGAGACAAGAGCTCAGAGAGGCATGGAAACCACCGAAGCCAGCACAACTCAACCATCACTACCTTCCTGGAGCCGCTAGCTGTAATTAAATCACAGCATGGGAAAACAGCTGTCAGCCAGGAACCGGCTCTGAAATTAAAACGTGAAAGGTGACGTTATAAATATGTGTGAATGTCAAAGGGGTGTGATGGATTGGTGTAACTCTAAGGTGGAAACACAGCATGTGGCGCTTTGAAAATGATCCTGTATAGGGAGTCACGTGACGTGCCCATGAACCTAGTCCAGGGGTGTCAAACTCAGTTCCTGGAGGGCCGGAGCCCTGCACAGTTTAGATTCAACCCTAATTAAACACACCTGATCCAACTAATCAAGTCATTAAGGCTTATTTGAAAACTACATGGTATGTGAGTTGGAGCAGGGTTGGAACTAAACTCTGCGGGGCTGCGGCCCTCCAGGAATTGAGTTTGACACCCCTGACCTAGTCGCTCCGTACGTTTGGCCCCTTTTTGCTGATTTTTTTTTTTTTGTTTTATTTTAAGTTTTATTCATTAATAATACTCTCCCTGATGGCATACAATCGGAAACAGCAGGAGTTGTCACCGTCGGCTTCTCCAAGAAGAAATCCAAGCCACCGACCGCGAGCGATATGGTGGACAAGATGGCGAACACTGTTACACACTTTGAGGACATTCTAAGAACTGAGTTGACGGCGATGTGGAACGAGTTCGCTTCTCACATGTCAGTTATTCAGTCGCTATGCTCTAAATGGGATCTTCTTACAGGGGAGATGAGAGAACAAAAGAAAGTTGTCGCAGATCACGATAGGCGAGTAGCCGCGCTCGAGCAACAGGTTGTGGATCGCAATAGGCGCAGCAATCTGCGTCTGGCCGGATTGCTTGAAGGTTCAGAAAAGGACGACCCTATGGGTTTTTTGAAAAGATCGCTACCGACGTGGCTCTCGTCTCTGGCGAGCAAAGAGATTGAAGTGGAGCGAGCGCACCGCGTGTACACAAGGCTCTCCTCAGATCACGCAAAACCACGGGTTTTCATCTTTAAGCTGTTGCGGTACACGGACAGGGAGCTCATTTTGCGGGCCGCCAGACTTCACGCCCCGGTGAAAACATCCGACGGAGCAATACTGTCTTTCTTTCCAGATTTTTCTCCGGTCACCGCAAAAAGAAGAAGTGCATTTGCGCTAATTAGGAAGGAAATGAGAGAAGGTGGCATCCAGAATTTTCTTCTTTATCCTGCAACGCTGAAGGTCATTCTCAATCAAGGTGAACCTAAAATGCTATACTCCCCAGAAGAGGCTAGAGTTTCTCTCAGATCCCATTCATCCACCAACTCTCAGTGAGCTTCAGCTGGACATTTGCTGTCTAATCGGAGAAGAGATGCTCTAAATGGTTAGGTGACTGTGTCTTTCACTGTTCACTTTAATGTTCACTTCTTAATTCATAGTTACTAGAAGCTTTCATTGTGCATACAGTATCGCTTACTGATTATGATGTTATTTATGTTTTAGTTGTATTCCTTCTCTCCCTCCCTCTCTTTCTTTTTTTTTTATTTTCATTTTTTTAAATAGAGATACCACCTAGTCAATATGTGACTATGGGGCCAATGTTGGTGCTTCAGTGATGTGCAGGTTTTTGTTGATACCACAGATCATATTAAGCGGTGCTGGCAGATCAAGGTTTGTTCTTGGTTTGATCTGCCATAGTTCATGGGAATGTGTTTATGGTTTTTTTTTTTTAATAGTGACGGGAAGGGTGGGGGGTGGTTTAATGGTAGACTCAACTGGTTTTATTTTCAAACTTGTATTTTGTCTTATTATGCAGTAATTCTGTTCGATACCTATGACTGACCTTAATATTCTGAGTTGTAATATTAATGGCCTAAATGGCCCTCACAAACGTACAGGTTTTCTAGATTTTTTGCGAAGAAGAAAGATTGATATAAGCCCTATTCGGACGGGACTAGTTTTCTAAACTACATTTGAGTTTCGATTCTTGTCACCTGACGTCTGCGATTTTCATGTACCAATTTGGATGGGACTAATATCTCCGTGTTTATTACAGAGGTGGGAGGGTCTGTTTTGTTCATCTGGGCGTTTCAGAGATCACGCTCTCTGTATGCGTGCATTGCGTATAGTCATTCGGATTGATTACCATTAGTATAATCACAGTTTTACTACAAATACCATGGCGAAGCTATATGGCTAGTATAGCAAAACCATGTTAATGTGTGGTTACTTTAGTTTTACTTTAGTTATTTATTTGTAGTAAACCCGTGTTTAATTTTCATAAAGGTAGGCTTACATATGTAATTAAAACATTATGTAATTGAGTGCAGAAATGAACACGAGTAATTTTGCTGATATTACAATAGCCAGTCTTAACAGTTTACGCGATCTGGCTCTTGATTTTATTATTGTTATTGTTTTTTTGCAAATATATCAAACATGCGTGCGGTAAGAGCATCTACGGTAATTCACGTTGGCTAAAACACACAAGGAAATGTGTTGTGAAAAAAATATCACCGGTAATCACAGACATTGCATTTGGACGGGATTAGTTTTCTCAGAGGATCACTGAGTTTGCTGAAAAACAGTAGGTAATTTGCTCTGGAATTATTACAGAGGTTGTGTGAGAAAAACACAGACATGGCAGATTCGGACGGGATTAAAATCACCAAGTACGTCTGTGAAACACAAATTTCTCTAACAATCCCCTGTAAAACTAGTCTCGTCCGAACAGGGCTATAGTGTTAGTTCAAGAATCCCATTTGAAAGAGGAGAATATACACGGGTGTAATAATAAGTTTTATGAAGTGGTATCTCACTCATCTTTGGATACTAAAACCAAGGGTGTCCTAATATTGGTGCGGAGGACTTTAAATATTACTATTTTAGATAAAGGTTGTGATACAGACAGTAGAATAACACATATAAAAACAATAGTGGAGAATAGGAATATTGTATTTCTTTCAGTTTATGCCCCTTATACTCCTGACCATACTTTTTTCTGTGTTGTCAACCTATCTCTTGAAATTTTCGGATTTTGAAATTGTATTGGGTACAGATACAAATTCTGTAATGTCGCATATCCTAGATAGATCTGGACCAAAGGAATCAAACTCTCAAGCTTTTTTTATGAATATGAATCTGTCATCTTCTCCTAAGTGTAATCTCTGTTTGCAAGTATCTTTAGGCACGTTTTCGCATTGTTTTTTTGGGAGTGCCCCTCTCTATCACCTTTTTGGTCTCAGCTCTCACAGGACCTGTTATATTTGTTGGGTACTGAGATATGTTTGACTCCGCACCATTTTTTCATGAATGACTTTTGGGACTTCACCTTGTCCGTCCAACAAAGATGTTTACTGTTAGCTGCTCTCACAGAAGCAAAAAAATTGCTAGTCAACCGTTGGAATCCTCCTCACACAATGGACAGACGAACCTGGACTGTGTATTTGTTGGACATTGTCTCGATGGAACTCTCAACTTCTAGTATACATGGATCCAATTTGAAAACTGTAAATTTATGGCATTCAGCATTTAATGTTGTGTCATCTTTTCTAAAATCCTTTTAAAATTTATTGTATTGTTATTTATTTATCTATTAATATTAATTAATTTTTATTATTATTATTATTATTATTTATTTTTTAAGTCTACCAGGGGGTGGGATGGGTTCTAAATTTGCACAGCTGCTTTTTGTTTTGTACTACTGTTCCCAGAAGAAAATGCAATAAACAGTTGTTAACAAAAAAAGAAAATGATCCTGTATAATGAAAATTTGACATCTTGTGTGAGTGTACAAACCTATCTAGATTCAGCTAAAAACATTGTTAAATATTTTAAACCTCACACTAACTATCCTTGTCTGTTTGAAAACAGTAGGAGATCTGCAGAATATTTACAGCCAATCACTGAAAAATGTTGCTGACGCAACACTTACAGTATGTTCATGTAAAGCCATATAAGAGAAAAAAATTATAGTCTATCACAAATTACTTAAAAACTTCAGATTTGAAGCACATCTAAGTACCCTAAAAGCAAATGAAAACTATTTAGTCAACATTGGGGTACTGAGTGTTCACTGTTTAAATTATAATCTATTATCTTAAAATAAAAGAAACAAAACAAACATTTACATATGTATATAAAGAACAAAGACACACCAGATAGATAGAAGACAAGAAGGATAGAGAAACAAAACAATTAGTCCCCTAACAAAACAAAAAAATAAAGCAAAACAAAAAAACAATCCCCAAACAAAACTAAACAAAAAAGAGAATCAGTCCCCTAAACACAACAAAACAACAAAAACATAAAAATAAAACAAATAAAAAAGTCACCTAACAAAACAAGACAAAAAGCAAAAAATCAGTCCTCTAACACAAAACCAAAAATCAGTCCCCTAACATAAAAAAACAAAACAAACAATCCCCTAACAAAAAACAATCCCCTAACACAACAAAACCAAAAAAATAAATAAATAAATAAGTAAAAATTCAAACAAAAAAAATCAGTCCCCTGACAAAAAATAAAAAATAAAAAAATAAAATAAAAAAATAAATCACTCCCCTAACAAAACAAAGCAAAAAACAAAGAAAAAAATCAGTCCCCTAACACAACAAAGCAAAAACAAAATAAATAAAAAATAAAACAAAACAAAAAATCAGTCCCCTAACACAACAAAACAAAGCAAAAAACAAAGAAAAAAAATCAGTCCCCTAACACAACAAAGCAAAAAACAAAGAAAAAAATCTGTCCCCTAACAAAATGAAACAAAAAAAATGACAAAAACCAGCAAAAAAGTCACTACCCTAACACACGCAAAAAAATCAGTCCCCTAGCAAAACAAAACAATCAGCCCCTAACTATGTCCCATTTTGGTTCGTATAGACAATAATGACATTAAAAGAAGAGAAAATGGGATATTTAAGTGTCACACGTTTCTCTGGTAAAGTTTCAGAAGAAAGATAAAATGATCTGAGCTGCTAAAGCTCTGTACTTTTACATCAAAGCTCTGTACTTTTACATCATGTCAACAATTTTAGGAGAAACATCTGAGAAAAAGATGAAACTCAAATGACACACCACTGAAAGTGCATTACCACAGGTCAATGCTATGATGCTATGACAAAGCAATTTATAAGCAAACTCTTGCACAATATCCGATTTCTAGACTAGGACCAACCAAAGCACATTTAAGCACCCTAAAAGCAAATGAAAACTATTTAGTCAACCTTGGAAATCCTTTCCCCCAGTTTCACAGACAAGGCTTAAGCTTAGTCCCAGACTAAAATGTAAATCTGAGCTGTTTCAACTGAAAGAAACTTGCATTGGCTGATCTTTAAATATATCAGTGCCTTTGTTTTGTCTCAAGATGCACACCAGTAATGTTTTTTTTTTTTAATAAGCCATGTTTATAAAAATTACTCAAATGTCTTAATTGAACTATGGCCTAATCTTGGCTTAGTCTAACCCCTGTCTGTGAAACCAGGCCATTGACTTTCCAGAAGCCTGGTACTGAGTGTTCACTTAATTGGCAATCATTGGTCTTATTGAAGCTGATGAATGGAACTAGCTGATCATATAAACACACCAGTCTCACAGAATAAACAACAGCTGGGGCTGTTCGGCTGGCAGCTGCAGATGGGAAAGAGGACTGAAGCGTAAGAGCCTCGAAACTATGTAGCCACTCATTAATGTCCGTCACATCATCAGAGATCAGCTGAGGACAGCTGCAATACGTCTGAAGGAAGGCAGACCTGGCGGTGTAGGTCATCTTACCACATTCTGCCTTTATTAGAAGCATAAAAGTTCTGCCTTGAAGCTTTTCCTAAGAACCCAAATTTCTCTGGGCATTACATTAATGATGACAAATCTGTGCTTTAAAGGCTAGTTGAGACCATGGCCCCACAGTCTGTGGGAAAGCTTACCTTTCAATTTCTCAGCCAAAAGAGCTGCCTCATGCTCAGAGTAGTGCATTATGGGAGGAGGTGATGGAGGTCTCAGCCGCTCCTCCTGGATCTTCCGTCGGTGCCGCTCCTCTCGTGCCAGCAATCTTTGTTTGCACTCCCACTCATACAAGTCATCTCTCGCCTGAGCAAAATCTACATGTATGCGGCCTGAATCCTTTTTATCAGTGCTGGAGCCAATGCGCATCCGATAGCCTAGGACAACAAACATTATTCAGCAAACAGAGCTCTCGTACAGGCTGCTTGCATATATCAACTATCAGTTCACTAGAACAAACATATTGAATGCGAGATAGGATTTGCTCATTCTGAGATGTTCCTTCCTGCAACATAAAAAAAGCCCCTGCTGAACAAAACATTACAGCTGGTCACCAGCCTATGTTGCATGTACAGGTGCATCTCAATAAATTAGAATGTCGTGGAAAAGTTCATTTATTTCAGTAATTCAACTCAAATTGTGAAACTCGTGTATTAAATAAATTCAATGCACACAGACTAAAGTAGTTTAAGTCTTTGGTTCTTTTAATTGTGATGATTTTGGCTCACATTTAACAAAAACCCACCAATTCACTATCTCAACAATTTAGAATACTTCATAAGACCGATATAAAAACATTTTTAGTGAATTGTTGGCCTTCTGGAAAGTATGTTCATTTACTGTATATGTACTCAATACTTGGTAGGGGCTCCTTTTGCTTTAATTACTGCCTCAATTCGGCGTGGCATGGAGGTGATCAGTTTGTGGCACTGCTGAGGTGGTATGGAAGCCCAGGTTTCTTTGACAGTGGCCTTCAGCTCATCTGCATTTTTTGGTCTCGTTTCTCATTTTCCTCTTGACAATACCCCATAGATTCTCTATGGGGTTCAGGTCTAGTGAGTTTGCTGGCCAGTCAAGCACACCAACACCATGGTCATTTAACCAACTTTTGGTGCTTTTGGCAGTGTGGGCAGGTGCCAAATCCTGCTGGAAAATGAAATCAGCATCTTTAAAAAGCTGTTCAGCAGAAGGATGCATGAAGTGCTTGCAAAAAATCATCACCATTACAAGAACCAAAGACTTAAACTACTTCAGTCTGTGCGCATTGAATTTATTTACTCGAGTTTCACAATTTGAGTTGAATTACAAATAAATTAACTTTTCCACGACATTCTAATTTATTGAGATGCACCTGTATGTTGCAGCATATGCATCAGATGTTGCATATACGCTAGTACCTAGCTGATTGGGAGCTGATTTAAGCTGGTATTTTCAACAAAGAAAAATGCAAGATGTATGTATTTTCCTACTGTGTTACCATGCATTATTATAAAACAAGAGAAACACACACAAAAATTACATGTATAAATAATAAAAAAAACACATCAGAGAGGAAAAGAAACAAAACAATGCTCCCTAACGAAAAAAATTAAATAAAAAAACACAAAGGCACACCAGAGAGGTAGAAAAAGTAATCAGTCCCCTAATAAAACAAAATAAACATTTTCTTGTATAATTAAAAACACATCAGAAAGGCAGTCATTGGGCAGTTGTGGCCTAACGGATCGAGAGTCGGACTTGTAACCCGAATGTCGCGGGTTCGAGTCTCCAGGTCCGGCAGGGATTGTAGGTGGGGGGAGTGAATAACCAGCGCTCTCTCTACCCTCAATACCATGACTGAGGTGAGACCCTTGAGCAAGGCACCGAACCTCCAACTGCTCCCCGGGCGCCGCAGCATTGGCTGCCCACTGCTCCGGGTGTGTGTTCACTGCTGTGTGTGTGCATTTGCATGGGTTAAATGCAGAGCACAAATTCCAAGTATGGGTCACCATACTTGGCCACATGTCACTTCACTTTCACTTTCACTTTCAGAGAAACAAAACAATAAGTTTCCTAATGAAACAAAAACAAAAAGGGAAAAAAAAATTAATCGAAAAAACAAACAAACAAACAAACACAAAGACACACCAGAGAGGTAGAAAAAGTAATCAGTCCCCTAAAAAAACAAAACAAACATTTTCTTGTATAAATAAAAACACATCAGAAAGGTAGATAAACAAAACTATAAGTTCCCTAACGAAACAAAACAAAACAAAAAAACAAAAAACAAAGACACCAGAGAGGTAGAAAAAATAATCAATAATAATCAAATAAACAAAACAAACATTTTCTTGTATAAATAAAAACACAACAGAAAGGCAGAGAAACAACAACAAAAAAAAATAGTTCCCTAATGAAACGTAACGAAACGTAATGAAACAAAAAACAAAGACACACCAGAGAGGTAGAGGGCCTTATCCACCATGAACTCCTCACTAAAACGAATGTGGCAGAAGTTTTTCTTGCTCTTGCGGATTGCGACAATCTCGCCACACTGGTCAAACACTTCTTTGATGATCTCTTCTGTTGCATTCTCTGGAAGGCCACCAACAAAAACTGTCTTGCACCCTGGAGGTCTCTCTCTCGTGGAGGGAGGAGGAAGATCTGCAGAATCCACAAAGATGTCTTACTGCACTCAGACTGCATGACTAAACATGACTTAGATCAAATGAACTAATTGTTTTCACATCAACTATCAATTTTTATATTAAATAGACTCTAGTTTACCATATTTTCCAGAAAAGAATTTTCACCTAACTATAATCAAAATTGAGATAAAAAAAAAAAAACCCATAGATAAGTCACATCGATGTATAAGTCACATTTTATTATTACATTCAGAATACAATGTAAATTGTTATAATAATATATAAACCATGTAGCCTACAGGCACAAATCTAAATGTGTCCATGTTTTGTATGCATAATAATTAGTGTGATTGCATTATTTAAGTCACTTTGGAATACAAATCGCAGCATGTTTCAGATGATAATTGAAAAAAAAAACACTTATATTCCATAAAATACGGTATAACAGAGTTCAAAAAGTCAGATGCCACACTGGAAATCTGGCATTCAAAACCTTAGAATATATGAAAGGTTCTTCTTCCCAATTGAATTATCATTACTTCCATTAACAAAACAAGACGAAGAGTATGAATTGAATTGGAGTAATTAAATTCTAATGCACCATGTGGCCTATGCGGGTGAAGTTGGGTTCATTTAGATTTATAGTATTTGGGACAAAAGCTCTACAGATTTAATAATTTGTCTTTCTCTGATTTTCCACATTGGAGAATTAAATAAACACTGTCCTGTGGTTGTTGCGATTTCAGCAACCGTAAAACATTTGGCATAAAGTTACAGGTCCTTCAGAGGAACATTTTACCACACAGTTACAGGTCATTCAATGGCACAGACTGTACTTCATATATTTACCATGACATCAGTAGAAGTAAATAAGGGTTAGCTACGTTCATCTGTGCGCCTGCTTTTATGGTGAAAGCTCTAATAGTTGTGCTGCGGTAGGTTGCTGTAAAACGCTTACTGGGATTCTGCGGGAACAGTGTGCAGCTCTTGCAGTGGATGATTTCCTTAATAACAGGAAGTTCTGCTACCACAGGATGGGGCGGGACCAGACTGATGCCAGCCATCATGGGGTTGATTGGGGTGATGATGCCAAGGTTGGGGTCAAAGCCCTGTATACAGATGGAGTCTGGAGAGGGAAACAGAAAGACATTGATTTGGACCTCAGCACTGGAACCATCTGAGCACAACCACAAAGAAGCCAAAGAAGTAAGAGCAAAGCTGGTGAAAGACCAGCGGAGATGAGAAGAGACCAGGTCACTGCTCTCACTACAGATAACAAAACCCAGAAAATCTACTAAAGATTAGTTTCTTCTTCAATGAGCTTTCATCACACTAAGCCACACAGTATCTGAGACCGGAACGCATTGGATTTGTGCAGTAAACCGTGTGCACTGTAAACCATGACAGAAGTGCTACACCTGCATGCACTCTTTATATTGTATATACATGTTTGATGACAGCAAAATATCATAGAGAAAACAATTAAATCTGTTCAGTGTCAAAATTTTGCTTAGTTCCCCTGCAGTCACTAATTTTATTTATTCCTTAAAGGTGGGGTATGTATTTTTTCAAAAACGCTTTAGAAAACAATTCGGGGCCGAATACCAAAACAAACTTGTAGCCAATCAGCAGTAAGGGGCGTGTCTACTCATGATGCGGAGGAGAGAGCGCTCAGTGCACATGACGGATATTAGCCGAGCCGAGCGACAACAGAAAGATAGAGATGGCAGATAAAAACCAAAAGAGGAAAACTTCTGCAGAACAAAAGAAGGCTTACACCGTGTCTACACCGGACGCTGCGCTGCAACAGCTAAAGTCTGTCTACACTGGACGCGACAAAGAGACCTCTGAAAATCATTTGAAATGAACGCGGCAGCAGTTAACTGTCGGGATCCAGTGTAGACAGTATTATTAGGGATTATAAAGAGTTCTATAGTATTTTGTGGCTCCGCGCCGTCCGGTGTAGACACGGTGTTACAATAAGGCCAGAAGTAGAACCTGTGTAAATATCGGATCAGCTTTCCAGCGCTGGAGAGAACTCAAGGACGCCGAGGTTGTTTTGTTTCTTCTGGATAGCAAAACTTTGGTTTTGCTTTGTTTCACAGAACTAATTGTTGCCTGGTTTGCATACATATGTGTGGGGCGGAGCTATCAAAATAGGGGCGAGATCCTTTTGGGGTAGGGGCGTGTTTGTTTTGGTGATTTCAAATATCAACATTGGCTACCAGAAATCGCTTACCCCACCTTTAAAACTCATCTATTACAATCATGTTATTCATGTCTTAAAATGGCTTCAATATAACACCCTAACCTCATTTATTATTCTCAGAACCATGAATATGCAAATTAGCCCCCATCTCCAAGGAAATCGTACTACCTGCTCCACATTTACTTTAAGCTTTCATATGATTATGCTTTATGTCTGCTCTCAACACAACCATGTATGAAAAACAATCAGATTTTGTGAAGCAGCCTGTTTAATAACGATTTTCTCAGTGTCCTGATCATGTTGAAGGACTAGGACGTATCAGAAGCTAATCTTCAACAGTTACATTTAAAAATTCAAAATGCATTCATATTAACACTCAAAAGTAAGATTACCGAGAGCTTGCTTTTGCAATCCTGCATTTAAAAAACTGAAGCCTATCTGTAAGCTAGCTTTCACTGTATGTATCTAAAATATGCTTGCACTACTACATTGTAAAAGAATATGTATAATGTTCATTAAAAAAAGAAATGTTGACATCTATGAAAATGAGAAAATATGTTTTGTCTTACTAATAAGGCCTCTTAACTAATAAGGTCATGTTCAGTTCATTATAATAACTGTGTTGAGTCAACCACTTACAAGCACTCAGTAATTTGTTCTCATTAAAACAGCTTGACATACAGAGAAATGAATAGTAGTGTGTTTAATATATGTTTAAAATCTTAACTCATATGAGACGAAGGTTTCAGATATAATAATGGCTTAATAAAAGCTTTTTTATTTTATTTTATTTTTTTCACACATGCACACAACTCCAGTCTATCAATTAACATCTTGTGAAGTGAAAAGCAGCTGTATGTTAATAAGAAACAAATGCATCATTAAGGCTTTTTAACTTTAAATCGTCACTTCTGGACAAAATACCAGTCCATAATTCATAATAACGCTTCCTCCAGTGAAAAGGTCCATTCTCTGTTGTTCTCTAACACCAAAATCCACCGACATATAACTGTTTTGGACAGTTTTTGCTTGTATGCAATGGTGTGTATCTGTGTAAATCTGGGCATATTTCTCTCCTGATTCAGACAAGACAACTTTTTTAGAAAACAATATTATGGATAGAGGTCTCGTATTGTAGCTGTAAGCAATGGTTTGAAGATTTGTTTGCTATAAACACACAGCTGTTCACTTCACTAACACTTCATGTTAATTGATGGACTGCAGTGGTGTGGATTACTTGTGGATTATTGTGATGTTTTTATCAGCTGTTTGGGCTCTCATTCTGACGGCACCCATTCACTGCAGAGGATCCATTGTTGAGCAAGTGACGTAATGCTAACTTTTTCCAAATTTGTTCTGATGAAGAAACAAACTCATCCAAATCTTGGATGGCCTGAGGGTGAGAAATTTTTCAGTAAATGCTCATTTTTGTGTGAAGTATTCCTTTAATGATGGCTGACTGTGAAGAGGACTATCAATAGGACTGATAAAACTAAAACTAAACTAAAAGGCTTGAGCTTAACTTAATTTACAGTTATCAGTAGCGTGACAGTAGGTCAACTGCTTTCAAAACAGCATAGATTTTTCCCTCCTAGGCAGATTTAATATAGTTTGAAGTAGAAACAAAAACTCTTTGTTAGTATCTTGCATCTTGTTTAAATTTAAATTATGTATTATGTCTGGCTTGTAGCTTGACAAACTACAGTTTCAACAGTTTCACCAACACCGCTCTCCTAAATATTATTCAGTTACTGAGAGCTCTGTCTTTTCACAGTGCTGTAATATTTCAACCTTAATCAGGACAATCCCGCTTACTTTGTCCTGTAGTGACATAATACAATGGAGAACACTAAATCTAACACGAGAGATGCTTGAACTGGAAGAAAATCTTGAATCCCTTGCTTGGGAAAGAGATGATGAAAATTATGATCCATAAATCTCCTAGCGGCTGCAATCATGTGAAACGCATCAGGAGATCCATGCAAAACCCAAATCAAAATGTAAACAGGTAAATTACACACACACCTTCACATTTATGGTTTCATAATGTTGTTTTTCTTCAGTCAGAATGATTCAAGGACTACTCAATCCTTTGGCTCACAGCTCTTGTTTTTTTTCCAAAAACCTGCTTCAGGTTTTATTTGTCATTATTATCTGATTTCCATTAAATTTGGATTCACTATACGAAGTCAGCAGCTTGCAAAACATTTAGTTCCTACAGGACGCAGCTGCTCATCATTTCAGAGGTGAGACGGCATTAATCAGAACCCATCACAAACACCATTACTAAATGCAAAGCGCCAGCCCCTGCAGCCCTGGGCCCTGCAGTCCAAATATATAATCCGCAAGGAAATTTGTCTCAGCTGTTTTTTACAGTCTTGCTTTTTTTGGGCTTGAAAGATTTCCAGTCATTGCTCACCACAGCTAATATGCATAATTATCCAAAGCACCCGAAATGACAGTGAATAACTCTAGCAGCACTGAGTCACACAACAAACCTACATTTAACATGTACTGCTTAGTTTCTATTAAAACTGAAGCTATTTGGTGTTTCTTTTCTATTAAAAATTGTGATACACATATTTTTAAAAAAAATCTTCAAATTTTCTTTTTTTGTAGGGTTGCACAATTTGGCCAGTTATATCACAATAGTAACAACAACAATAATGATGATGATGATGATTATTATTATTATTATTATTATTATTATTATTATTATTATTATTATTATTATTAAATTAAAAGAGTAAACAAAATAAGAAATGTTAATATTATAATATTTTACTGTAAAATAAAAAAAGTTAATTCATTCATTCATTCTCCAAATTTGTTGTGCTTTTTTGTAGAGCTGCACAAAAGTTGCCCACAATAGTAATAACAACAATAGTAACAACAATAATAATACCAAAAATAATATAATATACTTATAATTATAATATTGTTAGATGTGTAGATTATATTATATTATATTATATTATATTATATTATATTATATTATCATTCAATTAAATTATTAAACAAAATAAGAAATATTACTACTGTAATATTTCACTGTAAAAAAAAAAAAGACTAAAATTACAGTACTAATTTGTATGGCTTTCCTAATTTCTTCATTTTCAAACATTAAATCATTGATTTAATTCTTCACTCTGAAACATGCAGTGCACGTGTTTATTTAAATGAAATTGCAGATTTACAATTTGATAATTCACTAAGCCCAATTGTGAATTTGATTTTATTTTGATTAGTTGTACAGTCCTAGTTTGTGTAATTTATACATGTATAACAACTGTGTTCTTATTAAGAATAATGTTTTCAGACACTGAATATTGGCAGATAATTATTGATAACATACTGTATATATAATGTATATAATATAACCAGGAGATATTTAGAATACTGTCATCAGACATTAAAAAAGATATCTTTCTATCAGTACTTTTCCCAAAAAATAAATAAATAAATAAAAGTGAAAAGCTCTCATTGGGTGTATTCACATACATGTTTCTAGGTTAGTGCTTCCATAAACAGCACTCATGAAGATGTTCCTTTGTCATTACAGTGCAATAGTTAAATAGGTCATCGCGACGACACGCAACTGTTACTGGTGGAGCCTGGTTTGGGTTTTATTCTCCCTTTCTTTCTACTTCTTTTTCTTCTAAGCCACTTAAAGCAGCCTTGGTGAATCTTGTGTAAATCTGTGCATTCATACGTTCAGGGCTTACACCATTTCTGAACCCAAATCTCCCAGCATGCTCTATGTAAAACTCTCACAATGGAGCCGCAACAAAAGCAACTCCTAACTGCGGGAAAATCATCTATATTTAGAGTACTATTCATTGTTGTGCTTCATCAATCCTGCAGGATAAAGTCATCTGAAAAAAAAAAAAAAAAAAAAGAATTCTCACAAACCATGTCTTCTAATGAGCTGGTGCAAATAAACATTTATAATCAATAGAAAATGTGCTGAAATACTGAGAATGAAACTGCCTGCGAGGACAAGTGGGCATCTGCTCTGCGAGCAGCAAATTTATGAGCAGATACGGGACAAAATAGAAGCTGTGTGTGTGTGTCATAAGCAATATGTGTGATGTTGAAGTGTGCCTGGAAACATGCTGAGGGAAATTAAAACAAAGACTCAGAGGTTATTTCAGCATAATCTGTTATATTTGACAGAAACCAGGCAAATCTTTTCCAATCATTCCTTTGAAGCTGGAATATCTGTCAGTGTCATAATAGCCTTTCTGGAGCCAGAAATGATCCACCCTGTTTGTTCTCAAAGGCCAGCATGTGTGCTTGTGTGACAAAATCCTCTTTCAGGTATCTAGAAGCATATCGCTGGAAGCCTGCGTGTACTACACATGTGAAAGAAACACAGAAAGAAAGAGGATACCGTATGTAAAATCCTTGTGTGAATTGCCGGAAGTGTTTCTTTCAGCTTTGGCATATTACCAGAGGCTTTAGCTCAGAAGCTGAGGATAATAATTTTAATATTCATTCTTAGATGATTTCTGAAATCACCCAAGAACAAATTGACATTGAGTCAAGAAGACATTGACATGAGTGTCAGTGCTGGGGAATAGTTAGCAAAAAATGTAGCAATGCTACTAACTTTTTTAATTTTACATGATTAAAAATGTAGCTTGTTTTTGAAACAAGCTTTATATATGCTACTCATCATATGTTTAAAAGAAATTAATACTTTTATTCATTAGGGATGCACTGAATTAATCAAAAGTGACAGTAAAGGCATTTAGAATGTTTAAAAAGTTTACTGTCTCAAATAAATGATTTTAAAAGACTTTCTATTTATTAAAGAATCAGGAAAAAACATACTGTATATAATGATTTCCACAAAAAGAGAAGTAAAACGGTTTTCTACATTTATAATAAGAAGAAATGTCTTGAGCAGCAAATCAGCATATTAGAATGATTTATGAAAAATCATGTGACACTGAAGACTGGAGTATTGATGCTGAAAATTCAGCTTTACGTCACAGGAATAAATTACATTTTGCAATATATTAAAACAGAAAGCCGTTATTTTAATTGTAATAGTATTTCGCAATATTACTATTTTTACAGTTTTTTATCAAATAAAAATAGCCTTGGTGAGCATAAGAAACTTCTTTCAAAAACATTAAATCTCATCGAACCCTTATGAACGGTTTATTAATTTTGAAAACTATATTACTTTTTTCAGAAAGCTGGGCTGTTTTTATAGCCACATTTGTATTGCAAGCAAATGAGGAGAGAAATATTGCACATTTGCATTGCAAGCAAGAAAGGAGAGAAATAATCAAACACACTGAGCAAAATATTTACTGATGTTCATTACTGTTTGTATGTAGTATTATGTATTAGTACTGTAGTTTTAATTTAACTAGAGTACTATCACCCAAGCTCAAATTATAAGTCATATCATTGGATAATAACATATTTAGATATGACGATACTGCTCACTTAAATAGTTTCATTGTAGTTGGCAGCTTTGGTTGAAGCTTACTTCTTCAAAAGAGTAGCTTGACTATAGTTTAACTACTTCCACTCCCACTCATGAGTGCTGTCAAAGTTAGAGAGGTGAATTGCCAGTGTATGGAGAAAACAAACTGTCAAGCACTCCATTAGTCCACTCACTGCATCCACAGCTTATTTGAGATAAAATCATGATTATAAGAGACCATTTCTGTGCAAATGGCATTTATAAATGCAGTAGAGCTGTTATGATTGCAGATGGCCGCTGATGATCACTGGCCAATCAGAGACAGCAATGTCTAGCTCTCAAACAAACATCTCTACAAAGCTTCAGTCAGCTGGGAGGATTGAGACCAGCGCTTAGGGCTCAAGGCAAGAAAGCGGTAGGTGCCACCATCACGCCAGGATGTGAGCTTTTCAGAGCCGCAACAATCCAGTATCTCAGCCGAAGAATAAAGCTCAACAAACTGTAACATGCTTCAATGTAAAATCCAATGTGTAGTGTTGCTTCTAAAGGTCACATATTTGGCTGGAGAGGCTGGCGCCTGTGCTGCTTGCCAGAGGGGGAAATATGGGAACCCCGGTTTAATATCTGCTTTTTATTCCCCCTGCCGTGAAAGGGAAGAACAGGGAGAGCTGTGGATGAAACAGCAGGATTAGCACACTGGAGGAGGGCGCAGGGCTTTACCTGATACCAGCTGCTGCCCGGTTAAGCCCATCGGCACAATGCCCAGGTTGTTCATGGCAGTGGCCCAGGCGCCGGGATCGGCCACAGGAACGTTTATGTGGCTCTGCTCAGTTCCCAAACTGCCGATGCTGTCTGCTGCTGCAAAAGACAATACAGTCCATTAGGCCTTCATGCAAAATGACAAGTACCTTTAAAACACACACTGGCTAAACAGCTGCACTGTCACTCAGCATAATGAAGCTGCTATGCTTTACATCAAAGACCGGTTGCATCAGTTGTACACAGAATAGATCCAACTCATGTTCAGGAGTGTTCAGTTAAAGCTTCAAGGGGTCTAAACATTAGCTTCCTAGCAAAGGTCCAGACAATCGGGAGAGAATGTAAAAATTCTTTCCAAAAATGCTGCTTTGTCAACTATTAATTGCTTAAAAACTGCATTTGTTACTCTAAGAACTTATATCACGATATGAGTGATTTTATTTCACAGTAACATTACATCACAAAATAGTTATTTTTGCTTTAAATGAGGTCTCTATGATATCAAAATTTTTGATTTTTTTTGTCACCAGTTTTTTATATGATAAAAAACTACAGTATATCTTAATTTAAAAATAAAAAAGCCCACTGAAGACAAGTAAACAGTCAGCGATTAAATAAGAATAAGAAACTGTGCATACATTGTATGAAGTAATGAAATGTATAAAAACACTCTATATATTTCTTTTTATTAAATTTACAAAAGTGATTTAGTCAAGAGCAGTGCGAGATTTTTTCTCTTTTCTTGTTTGATTAACATGAATGACAGACAGCAGGAATATTAAACTGCTGTCACTTTAAGAGCTGCCCAGATCTAATATACAGTACTGTTACACATGTGTTTTCTGCTGTTTGCTTTCACTTAAGACCAAAATTACTGTGTTTATGAGGATATTTGCAAAGATTTTGACACATACAAGTATGTGTATTTAACCAGTCAAGGCCATAAAGCAGCAAAAATAATGATCAATACTCTCGCACTCTATAAGCACTGTCTTTACATATAGCGAAATGAGTCCTCTTTCGCTGCTAATTGCATTTCGGTGGCTTAAAATCACTTGTTTTTAAATGCATAAAATGTTTGCAAATTATAAGTTTTCGTGACCATGTAAGCACAGCAGCGTCTTGAGTGTGTAACCACGATCGTGTTAATCGTGTCTACCGGTATTTCGCCCACCCCTAGCATATGGGAGACTCACAGATTTCAACAGAGACTTGTGTTAGCATGTTGCTAAGGTAATAGCATGATACTCTAATGATATGACGTGTGTTAGCATGCACATAGTTTTAACAAGTTCTAACTATTTTTGTTTCAAAATGTTTATGTTGAAGTAGTGAGGGAAATATACACAATGCCATTCAAAAGTTTGGGGTCAGTAAGATTATTTAATGTTTTTTGAAAGAAGACTGTTATTCTCACCAAAGCTGCATTTATTTATCAGTAAAAACAGAAATATTGTGAAATATTATTAACAATTTTCTATTCTCCAGTCTTCAGTGTTACATGATCCTTCAGAAATCATGCCAATACGCTGATGTGCTGCTCAAGAAAAAATAATGTTAAAAACAGTTCTGCTGCTTTAAACATCGGTGGAAACTATGATGCATTTTTTTTCTTCAGAATTCTTTGATGAATAGGAAATTCCAAAGAACAGTATTTCTTTGAAATTGTATCTTTTGTAACATTATAAATGTCTTTACTGTCAATTTTGATCAGTTTAATGCATCATTGTGGCATAAAATGAATTCATTTCTTTCAAAAAAAAAAAAAAAATCTCACTGACCCCAATATATCTTGGCTTTATTTTTTTCACTGAGCACGTTGTCTTCTCCACAAAGGACACATGCGAGGCTGCCCTAGAATCTGCCATAACGAGGTTTCTCAGAAGACAGCATAATCATCCAGCCTACGTTTGGAACGGTTTTCACATCATTAGCGAGCGCATGACGCCTTAAAATGCTGCCCACGTAGGCAGCTTGCTAGATTTTGGAAGCATGTGCGGTTTGACCGGTCTGCTAAACAGGACAAGTACTGGACATAATTAGGGGAGGTTAGTTACCGCTAGCCATGGCCCGTCGTCAGTGTTTGTTTCTCTGGGTGCCACTGCTGTCACCAGAGCCCTCGCTCTTCCAAGACAGCCGGCCGGGGAGAACGAAGCTCTCAGGAACTCATCACAGCATTCAGAGAAACCTGCAGCACACACAAACGAGAGCCGAGATGGCATTCAGAGCACAGCCACACTTTTATTAGGACTATTTAATGCGGCTGAGGAAGGCCGCTCTGTTCCCAGCGCTCCAGCTACAAATGCCTTCTCTGATAGAGCCAGGCTATAAATAGTAATGATAATCACTAGAGGAGAAATATCACAGTAACTCTCATTATCGTTTCCTAATGTGCAAACTCTTACCGTCACACCAGGTCTAATAGTTCCTACATCTGCGGTAACAAGACTGCAGGAAATGCTTTCAAGGACATGTAGCTCCTTAAAGCCACTTTGAGACATTCTGTCAGTGCATCCGCTCTAAATGACTTACAGCTGACCCATCAGTCTTCCATCAAAATGACACATGTCATCCGCTGATGGGTCACAGTGTGTGTGAGTGAGATCTGACTCCCTCCTGCCTGTGTTTCCCCCTGAAAGATCACATCCCCTCCTCCTGCTCTCTCTATCCTCGCGCATTATATCATCCTGGAAATCAAAGTCTGGGAGATGGGGCCATTAAGCTGTTTAATACAGGTTGGAATAATGGATCCCATACGCGGCGGGCGCGCAGTGCTCCATCCCCGGCGGGGCTGTGAGAGTGAAGTATCATCAGTATGCCAAACTCGTTCCTCTCTGCCACTCTAAACCACAGCACATTATTCAAATCTGACACGCGGATATCAACTTAGGAGCGATGCAATTCCCTTTAATTGAGAAACAATCATATCACAACTTTGATTAGGCACAGTGGTAATATGTTTGCGTTTTATTTGCAGGAAATGGATATCTGGTGAAAAAGCATGTGGATTTTAACTCCTTCGGGAATAATAGCTGGCATCTCTGGTGGAAAAATATGGAGAACATAAAACGTGGCAGGTGCTCCATGACGTGCAGTAGCGCTCAACACATTTAACTCTATAAAGCCTACTAGCATATTTGATACACGAATTTCTAAGGCCTCTAAATGATTAACACTTTGCTAAAAAGCATCTTGAACAAAATCTACTACATGCCTACTGTCGTCTGATTGATAGTTTATCATTTTTAGGAAGTAAAAAGTATAATTGTAAACATGTTACCCTTCAGGTTGTGGTTCATATGTCTTTCTGCTGTGAAATATCTACTGATTTTTATGAAGTAAACATAATTTGTTCATCTCTTAATCATCATTGTATTGTACTGCATTATCTGTTTTGCCTCCACAATAAAAATTAAATATCATCTTACTAAGACATATTATTGGGAGATATAAAGTAACAACTGATATTTATATGCATTTTATATAAGTAGTCTGTTATACTGTTATAAAAATAACCTGAATTTCATCTTATTTCATTATTCCTTATCAAATATGATACTCAACAAAAACACATATGAAAACTTTTTTTTTTTAGATATTTTGTATTTAGATTTTCCACACACACACACACACACACACACACGCGTCAGGCTTAAAGCTTAAAGACAGGGTTAAAGTCTGCATGACATGAAAATTGACCTTATTTACTTTCTTAATACGTTTCTTTTTGTGCAGGATTCATAAGTGCATACTATTGTGCATGACACTGCATGAATGTCTTCATAATATTTAATCAAATTTAAAAAATTTGTTCTGTCTGTGAAATGACTTTTCTTGTAACACCAATTTACATGATCCATTCATAAGAAAATGGGGATTCAATCAATTCCTGATACATAAAATCAAGTCCTGCCCTACATTTTGTCTTGTTGAATATCCTGTTTCACTCAGAAATGTGCCACATTAGAATACAACATACAGCTTTTACCTTAATGCATACATAAATACATAAGATGAGACAAATATTGCTTGACTTGTGTATTGCTCAAAAGCTCATAAGGGACATAGCATGCAATTCTGCATTTTGCATTGTTTTTTATTGTTTTCATGTGTCTTGTCTTTTGAAGTGTTACCCGCACAACACGGCTTTGTTAAAATGTGGCTGTCAAGGTAAAAGGTGTTGAACATTAAAAAAAAAGTGTCTAGAGCTTTTTTTCCCGTTCCACTGCACTGTTTATAAACACAAAAACTTGATCTGTGTGAAGTCCCCTAAGATTTCTTGGAGTTCTCATTTAGGCCTATGTTTTAATTTAATCTTCAGTTTCTGCTGAAATTCTTCAGGAGGAATAAATGAAGTTGTTGACATACGGTATGAGTATGGAAAGTTGTCCAAAAGTTGCGGTTGGTGGTCAGTTTGTGTGTAAATGTATGTTTTTGACCAGTAATCATAGGATTCATGCCTTGTTGCCTTCATACCACTTTAAACTGCCTGCAGAAGCAGCATTTGTCCGTTTTCAAATGCAGCCAAGATCTCATTTGTGATTTTTCTATTGTGTGGGTGAAAAATCCAAAGCATGCATACTAAGCAAGAGTATAAGAGTATATCTCCCTCCCTCATCCCGATCTCACTGCGGGTAATGTGTCCTTAGTGTGAAGGCAATGTAGCATCACAAACACAGCTCAATATAGCATCATCTCCTCCCTCATAAGGTCCAGAAGACAGCGTGGGGTAAAGCACAGCCAGCTGAAACACACCAGAACTGCCTAAACACTTCTTCCCATCTCTGTGCTTCTCTCACTCTGGTCATTACCAACAAACCTCATGGACTCACTTCCCAAACCCATCCGACTCACTTTCACATACCATGAAATTTACACCCCAACCCATGTTGCTTTTATAATTCATGGGCTCAATTGACATTTCTGAATCATTTAGGTGGCAACCACTTCCAAACAAGTGGGCCTTTTCAAATTTGGAGTCCGTTATGATCGGAATGTGAAAAAACTGAAAGGAAAGGGACCTTAAATGTGTTATGCATGTGCAAGAGGCTTGATAGTTTCCAAATGCTTCTCAGGAAGTAAAATTGATAAATCAATTTGATGTGAATTGATTTTTATTACTTTTAACTTCCAATTCCAGAAGATTCCAATTCAAGATCCAAATAGTTGTTGTTTTTCTCTCAGCAGTATGTCAAGACTCATCTGATTAGCTGGATCTGGTTTTGTGATGTGTTCTTTGGTAAATGAAAGGTCAGTTCTCTATGTCAGGGCCAGATTATGGATGGGGCCGGTGGCCAGGGCCTTTGACTGCTAGGGGCCTTGAGATGGGAAGACTTCTGAAACCCAAATGTGTGTTAGCTCAGCACAAGTTGTGTTTATTCTTGTAATTGCAACTTTATTTATCTTTTCTTGTTATTTGGACATTACTGCACACAGCTGTGTGCTGACACTAACTTCAAGACAAAAGTCGGCACACTATGACTGCAAATAATAATTTATTAAGACATTCTCACAATGGTAATGTTTCAAGCCAGCCAGCTCTTCATTAGACCAATTACGAATGAATAAAGAGCAGGCTGCCTCAAAACATTACCAATGTGAAAATGCTTAATAAATTAAGGGGAATATTGTTTGCAGTCATAGTGGGTGTTTACTACGGAAGCCCGTTTTCGCCACTGAATAAAAAATTAAAAAGGTAATTGCGACTTTTTATCTCACAATTCTGACTTTTTTCCTCGCAATTGCGAGTTTACATCTCGCAGTTCTGACTTTTTTTCTCAGAATTGCGAGATATAAACTCGCAATTCTGACTTTTTTCTCGCAATTGCGAGTTTGTAGCTCACAATTCTAACTTTTTTTTTGCAATTGCAAGTTTGTATCTCGCAATTCTGACTTTTTTTCTCAGAAATGTGAGATATAAACTGAAAATACTTTTGAAAACAGGTTTCAAGGTGCACGTTTTTGAAAACAATAGCCTTATTGTCTCCAGGTAAACTACGAAAATGGCAATTTGTGAAAATGGTGATGTCGTGTATTACGTGTTCAGCCTATAGAAACAGTGACATCACCAGCTACATTTTTTTTTCTTTTTAGTTTCAAGTACAGACAACAATGTTGTCAAAACGATCCCCATACATTTTTTTTTTTTTTTTTTGGACAAGTATCTAAAATGAAGCTTTTTAGGTTATGTGCATTGGTTTTTTGTACTTTCATATTTATAATCAATCAATCGGTTTTATATTTTCCATTGTTTTTAATTTAATTACACCATTTCTAATGCTTTATGGAACTGTCGGTCATACACTCTTTATTAATGATCACAGTGTTGTATACACACTTTTTTTTTTTTTTTTTTGATGGCTTAAAAAGTAGGCAACTTCTGTTGCACTCTATAAAAGCATTTTTAGAAATCTTGTTCCATTGTTCTTCTGTCTACATCCATCTGATGGATTCAAAATGCCGAACGTTCCACCTCTGAGAACATCATGAGTATGTGCTTTCAGACATCCAACATAAGGGTGATCTATTTATTCGCTTGAGGCCATGGAATAGATGATACACGTCTCACATGCTTCTCGTCGTAAGACCAAATGCATTCTATGCACATACCAGTTTAAAAAGCTCAGCATAGCATGCTGTACGTCAGCAAACAGTTTCACCTACGCAGAACTTGCAAAAGATTGTAACTATATCAATGCTCCATCATAACCCACCCATGGTGTATCTAATGTTTTGGTGCAAACACATCATATGCTCAAGCTGCAGCCTGCACACAACATCAGATTTATGGCAGAATCTAATGTGCATGCTAAATGACACTAGCACACTTTCCAGACATAAACCCCAATGGAGGAATTCACTAAGCAGCATTATATGAAGGCTTGTTTCCAATATGGACAACTGTGACTTTTACCTCATAATTCTGACTTTATTTCTCAGAATTGTGAGTTTACATCAGTTCTGACTTTTTAAATTTACACAGTTCTGACTCTTTTTTTAATTACAATTGTTAATTTATTACACACAGTTCTGAATTCATATCTTATAATGCAACATTATATCTTTATTGTACATTACTTTTGTATTTATTTTTTGTACTTTGTATATGTAATCATCAGTTTTATATTTTTCATTGTTTTTTATTCAGCTGCATAATTTGTAATGCATGTCACTCATTATTAATTATGTTAAGTACACAGTGTTGTATCTTTCTCATATGTTGTTAATTACGCACAGTTTTGACTTCACAGCTCACTACACAGCATTATGTCTCACAAAGCAGATTTAAATCTCACAATATGTTTTATTCCCCCGGTTTCACAGACAAGGCTTAAGCTTAGTCCCAGACTAAAATGTAAGTCTGAGCTGTTTCAACTGAAAGAAACTTGCATTGGCTGATCTTTAAATATATCAGTGCCTTTGTTTTGTCTCAAGATGCACACCAGTAATGTTTTTTAATAAGGCATGTTTATAAAAATTACTCAAATGTCCTAATTGAACTATGGCCTAATCCTAAACCCTGTTTGTGAAACCAGGCCTATATCTTAAAATTGTAAGAATTAAAGTCTGAACTGTGAAGTAAACCCAATTCTGAAAAAAAGAAAGTCAGAACTGCGGCATAAACTTGTAACAATAAGAAAAGAAACCTGAATTGTTTGATGTTAACTCAAAATTGTGAGTAAACTCGTAATTGCAAGAAATAAAGTCATAATTGTACGATATAAAGTAACAATCACTTTTTTTATGTTTTAATTCTCACGATGAAAGAGCTGAAAGATGAGAGATCGAAAAACAAGCTAAAACGGCATGATTGCGATTGCGTTTTTACGCCACATTCGCTTTTGTTCATACTATCGGGTAGGTTTAGGTGTAGTGCAGATGGTACGCTATTTTAAAACGTCACATAGCATTAGAGTTATAGTGCCACTCAATGGACATTTCAAGTCAGAACTGCAGTGACACCTACAAAACCAACGTCACATAAAACATACCATATGTACATTCATCTGTTCCGGGGAAAAAGACCGAACACTCTTTTAGTGCCACCCAGTGAACATTTCACATTAATATGTCACAAAAACGTACATGGCGGTACATATTTCGCGTCTTGTGAAAAAGTTCCCAGAGGTACGTTTTCATCATGAGATCAGGTTGGCTAATTTTCATTCTACATTCATTAATCTACATTAATTCTCTTAAAAAATTATGTATGATTAGAACAGAGTTTAAAAATGACTGTTTTCAAACAAGTTTCTCAAACTGTTTGCAATTGGTTGGTTAGAATTGATAGTCCCACCCCTATATTCACACCATTGGTTAAGCCAATGCTGCTGTGATGGACTGGTTAGAAAGCATAAACAAACAGAGCAATGCTTTGATAGCAGCACATAGCCACAAAGTTTATGCTTTTTGGATAAATCAACCTACAAAAACGGCTTTCTTACAGTTGTCACTGCATATTAAGCCTGGATAGGAGAGAAAAATTAACATTAAGAGATATTACACACATCTATAAGTTAAACCTCTGGTTGTCTTCTCTTGACTTCTCACAGTGTTCTGGTTTTCCTTACTGTTTCGCTTGTGCACTGAGATTAGCCGCATATATCACAGCACTCTGAGAGCAGAGCTACGAAAAGACTGGCACACTAACACCAGCACTCCCTTTTACTGGAACAGAGGTCACAATATCATTCATACTTAGTGCAAATTGTTCCTAATTAAACCATTAGCAAGTCACCATTAAATCAAGGTCCGTTCGTGGAGAAAAAACACATTTGGGAGGGAAAAATGCCGAATTCATTTAAGCCTGTCACAGTCAACACCACACTGACTGGCTCAGAAAGCCCAATCCAGATGCAGTTAGTCAAATGACACTCAAAAAAGGTTGTATTTAAAAACCAAGGCAACTGCACGCAAGCTTTTACAACAATTTTACTACCACAAATTAACATCTATAATGCAACAGAGTTTGGCCTCAAGCTAAGCACAAGTAAATCTGCAGCTACAGGTGAATAAGGCTACTTAGCTTGAATGAAATGACGAACGCGACACTGCTTCCGAACAAAAGGAGGCAATTCTCCATCTGTTCATCCTGAACAGAGTCAGAGGAGCGCAAATGGCTGTATAGGAGAGGAGCTCTTAAGATCACTCGCCGTACGACTAGACCTCCGCCAACTGACTGAGGAGAACACGAAGTGCTTGCGCTGCAGCAAAGACACTGACACCACAACCAAGAGGAAGCGAGTGTACTAAAACTAAGCAACGACAGTAGCATTTGACTAAAGAGACAGATGTTTACGCTGGAGAATGTTTCTTTTGATTGTGGTTTCTAAAGCCTCTCTCTCTCCCTCCCACACTGTTCCTCGGAAGCATGCACACCTTTGCATTATCCTAATCCCATTAGTGAGATGAAAAAGCTGGAGAATCCTTCGGTATGAATTACAGAAATGTAATTCCGGCTGGAGCATTGGTTAAGATCCCGTGAAGCGCAGCTCTGATGGCTCTGTGTAATCTTTTTAGTGCTGTTGAGGATGAGTGGTCATTGAGATGGGAATGAAGGCCGGTGGGAAACCAGTCCATGTTACATTTATAGGATATATGAGATTGCTAATGGTACCGACCAATAAATTCCTTCCTGAAACGTGTAATTATGTCGGAGCCACATTTTTGGCTTTGAGTATCAATTGCTGATGACGCAAGTGCATTACCTCACTGTGCTTACTGTAAGTGATGTTGCTATCAATAAATTTTTAATCAATCTTAATAAATGATGTGTTGCACACTTTTGTTTGCAAATTGCTTGATGTTCATTAATTATCTTCTGCACAGTGCAATTTTTGATGATTTCTAGGCCAGCGGGGAAAACAGAAAGCATCAATTAGAGTAAAGAGAAGCATCTGTAAATTTTTTTGTGTGTTTTGGCTCTTTTTCATATCAGTTGCCCTGGACTGTATACTGACATCTACTGGTCTGGATGAATTAACATTATAATTGTGCTATTTGCAGTTTTCTCATACACTTAAACTTTTTTTTTTTTTTAATGTAACATTAAAACTTTGTACTTTGCATTGCACATTGCAACACTGCACTCTATGTAATTTTACTGTAAAATACTGTCAAATTTATGGTTTTTGCAAGCAAATCTATGAATTACCATATAATTTATGATGACATAAAAGAACATTCCCAGAAGTATTTGTTTGAAACATCACATATGATTATATTTTAAATTTAAATAGTATTTATTTTGTGTTTCTTCTCATTTTTTGTTATCATTAATGTACATTTTGGGTGTTTGGTAACACTTTAGTAAAGGGACTAATTCTCACTAATAACTAATTGCTTATTAGCATGCCTATTATTAACATATTGGCTGTTTATTAGTGCTTATAAAGCACATATTCTGCATGACCATATTCTACATCCCTAATCAATACCTAAACTTAACAACTACCTTACTAACTATTAATAAGCAGCAAATTAGGCGTTTAATGAGGCAAAAGTCGTAGTTAATGGTTTGTTAATAGCGAGAATTTAACCTTAAAATAAAGTATGACCAGGTGTTTTGTTTTACATTGTTTAATTATTGATAATTGTATTGTATTAATGTTTCCCTGATGGTATTTTTGTGTTTTTGCCATAGCATAATACCTGTAATATTGTCACCATATTTTTAAGGTGAATTTTTGACAACCACAACCGTTTTTTTTACAGTGAATAATAAAATAATTTCAACTTAAATCAATCTATAAGTAAAGTTATTAATGCAAACAAACTCATACTGTATAATGGTCTATTTTGTGATAATGACCAGCAGAAAGTGCATTATATCTTACATAAATATGGAGGCAAAACAAGTGTAAATGAATAATAATGTAGCCACCAAGGTCAAAATATACATGATATCCAGCCAAAATCCATAGTAAAACTGAAGCTCAGACACAAAAGATGAAAAACAATTATCTTGCAAGATGTTTCTCTCACTTTGTTCAACACATTTGTAGCTAAACAGGCAATAAAAATGAGCAGTTGTCACCAATGAGGACAAATGGGGTTGTGCTGAAATTCGCTGTAGAGATATCTTTGCTTTTATTTTTCTGTGTAAAAATGAAAAAGCCTACCGTGACTGACAGTTGATGCCAGAACAGAAGCCAAGAGCCATGTCTGATCCTCCCTGACTGGCCATTTCATCTCCCTGCCCTACAACTTCCACCTAATTGGCATTCACTATGAAGCATATCCATGTCTTTCAGCTGCCCTCTATCCACTCTGTCGCACCAAGGTACGATTTGTAGCTGTGTGTCAAAGCAGAACAGACATTCATCTGTGAATTATTTCTCTTTGTTCTCTCTCCGGGCAGCGCAGGGCACGTCACTGACAGCTCTGAGTTCAGTGTTACATGACAAACAGGAAATCAGGCCTGTGCATTTCTGTCATAAAACTCCTATATGAGGACAAAGTCACTAGTCAGCCATTACATTGCAAAGCTAATTAGTGTGTCTGTAGGGCCTGTGGAAGCGTCTGGGAGGATTTGGAGTGCCTGTGGATAGCCGGCCTGCCACTGTCAGACCAGAACGCTTCTCAACTGTTAATGAAGACAAATGTGAGCGATTGTGTTTGCAGACACCCAACACAAAGAAGCATGCAACGGAATCCAACTCCTCATATCTGCTCGCTCTCTTCCTCCAGCCTTTCAGCCACGATCCCTCACTTCCTAAAGCCATTCTGTCTGTCACACACTATTTTTCTTTCTCTGACCACTCACTCTTTGTCTTTTTCAGTAAGCCAAGCAAACTATCTTTTTCCATGAATATGCAAATCAGCTCCCGCCTCCACTCAATCACTCCAGATCAGACTACCTGCTCCACTTTCACTTGGTTAACTGAAGTAGTAAACTCTACACAATGGCAAGTGGCAGTATTGGATTAATTTTGCCATATATGTTTGAACCAGAAGCTGATTCCAAAGAAGAGGAAGATCGAATTATAAGGAGGTTGACTATAAATCTATGTATCAGAATAGTAATGCATTTTATGTAATGCTCTCTACAACATACACATCACATTAATTGATATCATTCGCCTTTGCTTGACTACGTTATCAAACAACTAATAATGTGTTGCTAATGTTACACAAATCATGTTCTGCTTTGACATCTCACTACCTTCTATAAAATAAACATACTTGGGTATACTCATCTAATAATATGGAAAGCCACACTCCACAGGTTGATGAAATTGGTTACATGTGGGATTTTCGCACCAAAGGAGCGTTTTCATAGTTCCTATAACAATTGGCGGAAGTACCTGGTTTTTGGCGTGTTAGCACCACAGGAACTGGGAATGATTTTAGTTATAGGAACACCTTTTGGGGGACTAAATTAGCTCCTACTTCAGAGTAGGGTGTAACCCAGCACAATAGGAACGACCAGTGATGTAAGTGTATGTTGATTTGGCAAATACATGCCATACGAAACACCAGTACTCACTATTTTCAAAAAGCCATGTAAACACACTCTTTACTCTTCACTCTTTTTGACATTACTGCTGGATCCAACATAGTCGGCACAGCATCGTCTTTTAGTTTCAATCTTTCTGAAAATCCTGCACTGAATTGTGCAACCCAGGCTCATTGGAAATACGTGCCTCTACATACATTTCTACAACACTGTAATTATGTACCTTACTGCACATTTCACGGCAGTTTCAAAGTGAAATGTCCAGAGAGTGGCGCTAAAGCACACGTTTAATACGTGACCATGGCATGTTTTTATTACGTTGATACAAGGTTTTTATTGTGCTGCTTGAGGTACGTATTGCGGCTGTTCAGAATTCAAATATTCAGGCAGTGTCGCTAAAGATTAATGCTCTATCAATTTGGAAATATCCTCTACACCAAACCCATACCTAAACCTACCCGATAGTGTTAACAAATGCAAAATTAATATAAAAACGCATTCGCTTATGCAGCCATGCTATTTTAACTTCCTTATGCGGATTTGAGTTGTTTTATCGAACTGAAGTTTCACGGAGATTCGCACCAGAGCTCTTCATTACCTAAGTGCAACACCGTATCACGTGAGCTACCGAGTAAACCTACTGAATTAGAAAACTCATGCATATGATGCAGTATATGTGACGACAACGGTCAAAAATATCAGCTTTCAAATCGTGCAGGATGTTAAAATTGTTTTTAAGTCATAACATAACATTCTTCAAGTAATTGTGTGAAAATTAGCCTTATTTAATCAAAACTCTGTACCTCTAAATTATACTTTGTGTGAAAAGGAATAAAACTTGTCAGAATTTTACTGACTCTGGTGTTGATTTCAACTGGAAACTGCAGTGG
Organism: Spinibarbus caldwelli; assembly: GCA_039654775.1. Classification (NCBI taxonomy): domain Eukaryota; kingdom Metazoa; phylum Chordata; class Actinopteri; order Cypriniformes; family Cyprinidae; genus Spinibarbus; species Spinibarbus caldwelli. The sequence goes on along the minus strand of CM077232.1, from coordinate 27,513,825 downwards.
ATCGTACATATAGGTAAGTTTTTTTTCAGTTTTGCAGAAATGTATGTAGAGGCACATATTTCCAATGAGCCTAGGTTGGAATTGTGCCTTGTTTGTAAACGAATCCGCTGTAAAATGAAGTCAACAAAGGACCGAGTTCTTACTGATGCAGTCTGGAACTTCATTAAAAATAAAGTTCATCCACTCTTTCCTAACACTGAGATCAGACGGAAGGCAAACACTGTTTTTCCACAACTTGGCACTGTGCAGTGTCCTGTTGTCTTCAGAGCCATCTTTATCGTTTGGTTTCTTTGTAGACCTGCATTTGCCTCTCTCGTTACTTACAATACATGCGCGAATCGTTGGGCGGGGCTAAACAGGCAGCGATGCAGAAGCAGGCACTGATCTTCTTCTGTGGGGGCGGTGCTAATCCACACTATTACATCATAAAGTAGAACATTCCAAAAGCTGTCGTTTTGGCAGATTGGCTTCAATATAAGCTGTTTTTAAGCAAATGATACAGTTTTGATTTCTGAAACTTACAGGATGTTTTTATAGCACAATGACCTCTTATATGTCAAAAGATCAAGGGAATTTTGATTTCTCAGTTCATGACCCCTTTATATAGTCTATAGGAAAAGTCCTACATCGTAACCAGTTTGCAGCATGTGATATCACTGGTGCTCTTCTGGTCTATGTTGTTGTGAGTCACACTGCAATGGTTCTATAATACAATTCAAACTTGTATAACATCTGACTGACCTATCCCGACTAATGAGACCATCCTAATGAGCAGTGGCTAATGAAACTGAGAGAGAGACTGCCAGAGGGCAGATAGGCAGTGGGAAGAATGCATAAAAAACATCACACTGCTGCCCACATCTCTCTCCAACTCTATGAACTATATTTTCCTCTCCTTTTCACATTCTCTGCAAAAACTAGCACAAGCCCTGTTGACATTGTGTCAAGAATGAACTTGACACAATGAGTTTGTGTGAGAACTTTGCAATACGTGATAGGGAGTTGTACAGAAATGTCACAGGCAGTCGACAGGAGCAGGGTCGCCAATCACTCTAACTTGAATTGAGGAGGTGTTTTAAATTTGAATCGAGGCAGCAAACAGGATGCAAAATTGTAATTTAAACACAGAATTCATAAAAAATACTATTTCACTATGGATTACCAATAAACATGTTATCATTCATTCATTAGTTTCCATAGAATTCTCTAATTTATCCAAATTTTAGTGTCTGTTATTTTTAAAATGCTGTCTGAAGATAATGCACTTTTGATGGCATTGTTAATTGTTTTGAGAGTACTGATCTGAATTTTGGTAAATATGTTGAATTATGTTTTAACATCCAAAAATGATTCTACATATGAATGAATAAATAGGCATTACTGGTCAAAATTTATGATATTTCATTGCTAAAACTAAAATGTTCTGTCTGACTGTATTTCTTTAAACTGTAATTCACTAAATTCCTTATCCTGTCATTCTAATTCAATATCCTGTTGATTCAAATTCATAAATGTAATGAGAGCCAGTTCTTACATTTCACCCAACCTAACAGAGAAAGTACATCGGGAAAAAAAAAGATATTGTAGCCATGAATTAAGGATTTATTCCCAAAATGTATTAATTTGTGAAATTTGTGATAAAACGAGGGAAGTTTTAGTTAAATTGTGGCCACATTGTACAGATTCCTTCCCTCATTTTAATTTAGTTAAATCATGGCCATGATTTAACTAAAATTAGGGAACAAATTCGTAATTCGTGGCCACAATATCTTGTTTTTTGTTTTTTTTTCCTGCAGTCATGTGTGAGGCTAAGTAGAAATGAGTGATATTTCAATAAAATGTCAACAGGTTTGAAATCCCCTTTGAAACCTCCAAAATCCAGTTGTTTCATGTCATTACTGTAATGTTTCCTCAGATTTTCGTCTGTGTAGTCTAATGTGACACTAAAGTAATGACTAAAGTCACATTGCACTGCAGGTCACCAACTTTACAGCTCCTCAAAATGATGACGTCTTTTACTTTTCCCCTCCCCCTTTCCCAGCTCTCCACTCATCTGTCCATTCGCTCCATCTGTTGCCCCTGTCCGTTGGCACCGACTGCTTAGGGTCGGCTCTTGGCTGAAGGTACAGCAGACTATCACGTCAGACATTTGCAAGCCCAGCACCTGTGCACTCATGCACTCATGAGCAGAGCAAACCTTTGGGATTTGGCCTTGCGTAGACAAGCTTTAATATTCTGACAGTCTAAGAGCATGTTAATCTATGTGCACATAAATTTAATGCGTGATAAATCCATATTTATGGGTCAACAGACTCAGCGTGCATTAACACACTGCAGATTACATGGTTTCAATTTTGAACGATATTTTAAAAGATTATCCCCACTCATTTTTTCCCTTCCCTTTTTAATGTTATTTTAATTTTCCTTTATGAGATGCCACAATGCAATATGTTGTTTTGGGTGTAGCATCTGCCAAGAGAATAAATATGCATTTTTTATGCATATTGCCGACCTTTTCACCCATTTTATTGATGGAGGCAGTATACAAAAACTAGATTTTTGCATTTTCTGAGGGAAATCTGAGTGATGCTTGCATTACCCACAATGCTACAGTGTTCTGAGTGGGTTTTTAAAGTGTCAACATGTGGTTGCTAACTGGCTCAATGGTATTCTGGTCCCCTGTATACTGGTTAGTTTCAACTGATTGGCAATAAAATGGGCAAAAATCTAACTGAATTGAAGGAAAAACTGAATCATACATTACATTGTATTAAAATCTATATTCAAATTACAATGAAAAAAAAAGGACAAAAAAATCAAATTTATTAATCAAAATTTCATGGACAATGATCTTCTGGTCCCCAGACAACCTATATACTAGATATTTTCACCTGGTGGGTGACAAAATGAGCAGCAGCAACAACAACAACAACAACAACAACAACAAAAAACTAATTGAATTGAAGGAAAATCTAATCATTTTACATTAAAAATACATTTAAATCAGTGGTCTCAAACTCAATTCCTAGGGGGCCACAGCTCTGTAGAGTTTAGCTCCAACCAGCCCCAAATCACACCTGCTTGGAAGTTTCTAGTAATCCTGAAGACCTTGATTGGCTGAATCAGGTGTGTTTGATTAGGGTTGGAGCTAAACTGTGCAGAGCTGTGGCCCTCCAGGAATCGAGTTTGAGACCAATGATTTAAATTATATTAAAAAAAGCATAAAAAAATCAAATAGCTTCACATCTGTCACGATTCACTGGGAGACGGAAGCCAGGAATGGGGAGACGAGGAATTCACAGGTAAGAGTCTTTAATAATATCCAACATAGGTTACAGACGGGAAAGACAAACACAACAGACGTGAAATGATTTTCAATACCGGACAGGAAACACAGGGCAGAACACACTATAAATACACAATGTAAACTAGATAATTAAACAAACACAGCTGAAACAAAATTAACTAATAATGAGACAATGACAGGAACAGGAAACAAACCAAATATGGGCATACAAGAGGAAGGGAAACACAATCCTGACAACATCAGCCACATTTCGGCAATAAAAGGTCATAAAAGGTCTACTGCCTGTTGTAAATGGTATTGCGTATGTATGTTGTCAATTTCAAATCAAGCAGTTTTCTGTTTGTCATTGTGGCGTATCCGCATGGCCAACTTGAAAATGTTGCAAAATCTGCGGGGAAACCTTTCGTCCTCACGTAAAACTGAATTTTGCCTGCAAAAAATCAGCAAACAACAGTAAATGTGACCGTACCTTTACACTAAAGGAGGGACTCAAACCCTTTTTCATCCGCATAAATGGTAAGAGAGGAATTACACACCAACATTTAATACTTAGTATGAGTACTGAGTAATAGTGTTGAACAAATCTGGCAAACACTCAAATGAGTGTCATAAACATATAAGAGTATGTGTGCTCTAAAACATGCTATAAAAAATTCACTCTGTCCCCATTCCTCTTCCCTCTCTTTTTCTCGATTCTGTTCCTCTCTTTATTTATTTTTTGGATGAAGCCAAATGGAAGAAGACTCACATCTCCATCTAACTAATCTCCAAACAAACTAATCACCTCCTCTCACCCTCTTCCTCCCTCAAGGCAGTTTGAGCACCAGTCACCAATTTTATCCACCGCTGGCCACACAAGCCATTTGGGGTGTTGTAATCACATCTCAGTGACTAGAAGCGTGAGTGAGTGTATTATATAAAGCGTATATAAAGAGGAAATTGAAGTTGGTATACGGTTGAAACAGTGCCTGTCTGGGCCTGTATGGGGGAATTGAGCTCTTTTCCAAAAAATAGTGAGCATCTAAGACCTTTTTTTGGCATCACTGCATATATCCTTGAAGGAGAACGCAATCAGAATGCATTGCAACAAGCTCAGGGAAAAAAAAAAAATCATCCAGGATGGCAGACAAGGAATTGTCTATACCAGATAGAATTTATTATGGTATAGGTTCATTATCAATATAGATGAAAATAGATAAAATGACCCAATATTTTTACCCCAGTGTTTTGTGCATTTTTGTATTGAGAGTACCACACTGTTAGGTTAGAAATGAAATGAACCATAAGTCATGTCTTCTTGTGAGGAGCACTATTTGTGTGAAGCCTAAAGTTGCTGCCTATGAAGAACATTACTTGAGGTTAGAATGCTGCTTATATAGGCAGTAAATAGCAAGGCAGTTCACTCGGTTTTGCAACTGTATGTTTGTGAGCCTTTGTGAAAAATGAATGTGCTTAACTGGATTAAATGTGCACTTGTAGTGCACTTCACATTGCTGACCAGCAAAACACAGTAACCAATGGTGTGAGCTTATTTACCTGACCAGAGATGAAGAGTAATTGGAGGAATATTTGTTTGTCCAAAAATCTGCCTGCTTTCTTACTATGTAATATGTAAAATTAAGAATGTCAAAATTATACCCAAAAATGCAGTATTCATAAAATAACAGGAGAATGTACATCAAATCTTAAAATAATATTTTTTAAAAACCATACTTAATGGGAAAAAGGCACTTAAGTGTACTTAAAGTACATTTTAATGACTGTTTCTTAACTCACTTCAGTACATTTTTAAAAAAGTGCACTTTGTAAAAATGTAAATGTTGTACTTTAAAGTACATTTTAAATCATTATGTTTTTTAATCTTTTTTTCAGACTTTAAAGAAGTACACTTATTTTGATGTGTTGACTAACATACTAAAGCACATGTGAAGTACTTGATTATAATTTTGACTGTAGTGTGTTTGAGTATATTTTAAATGTACAAAATTACAACTTCATCATTACAAATGTGTAATTACAAATATATTTAAATGCAAATATGTTACATACAAATTTTAATGCAAATGATAAAATATTTTAGTTACCATAAATGCTTCTCAATATATCCAGCAGTACACTTTAACAATATTTTTAGGTAGAAGTAATTATGGAATTACATAGAAGTAATTATGAAACATATACAAATTAAGTAATTATAATAATATAATAAGTATAATAAGTACTTATAAACATATATATAACATATATGGATGTACTTAAATCCAAATTAAGTAAAAATAAGCACTCTAGTTCAACTACTTGCATTTAATATGATATTATATAATAAACTATAATATATTTTAATTGCAAATATCATTCAATTAAGTATCTGAAAACATCACATTTAGCACTTAAGTATATTCCCTTAAAGCATATTATTTCTGCAATAAGTATTCTTTTTATAAAGTATGGTGAAGTGTATGTCTTTATCACAAGGGCATGTGTTTTTGTGTGTGTGTGTGTGTGTGTGTGTGTGTGTGTGTGTGTGGCGGCTAGCAGCATGTGTTGGGGTGATGCTTCTAAGTCACAGTGAAAGTGACCAGATGGCGAAAGTGAACTGAAGCATTCAGCATTCAAAGCCACGACTGCTCTGCATTTTAAACAGGCTGCCTCACCATGATTTCACATCACACACACACACACACACACGCACGCATGCACGCACGCACACACACGCACACACACACACAGGCAGAGCCAATTAGCATCGTGCTGCATTTCACACATTGCCTGTAAACCTGAGCCATGAATATTTAGAGACAGTGGTCCACAGAGACAGGGTGAAATAGCACAGGATGTTATTACTGCCTGAAAAGAGCCGCCATGGCCATTCTGCTCATCTAACCACCTGTAAAGCACGAGTGTATGTGCTCAGAACTAAAGTGTTGTTAAAGGTGAAGTGTGTTATTTTTTCCAATGTTTAAATACATTAACCTACCACAGTTTAATGTGCAGAGTCAACTACTGTATAATTAGGTAGACTGATTTCCCTGAAAAGTCTAACACTGTGGTCCTATCATAACATTGCCGACCAGCTAAATACAGTAACCAATGGTGTGAGATTGCTTCCCTGACCAATGAGAGATGGGAGCAAGACCTGTTTAGGAGACCTGTTTAAAGACAGCCCACTTGTCCAAATATGCCTGATTTCTTACTATATACTGTAATATGCAAAATTAAGTCAATTCATAAAATAATAGGAAATAAATACTAGATTCTGAAGTAGACATCCAATGGAGAGACCAAAAAGTGGATGATTAAATATTAATATGACAACAACAACAACAACAACAACAACAATAATAATAATAATAATAATAATAATAATAATATGCAATTTTTAATAATAATAAAAAATACAATTATAATATTTAATATTTTAAATAAAACATTTAAAAAATTTAAATGTTTGTAGGGTTGCAAAATTATGTAAAAAAATATTATTATTATTATTATTATTATTACTATTAAGTAATAGCAATGGGCCTTTAAAGCTCCTCTTTTGTTGACAACAAAAGGTTTGGTTTTTTGTGTTTTTTTTTTTTTTTTTTCAATTTAAAATGTCTGTAGAGCTGAACAACTTGGTCAAAAAATATCAATATGACTGTAAAATAATAATAAAAAATAATAATACAGACTTTTACATTTTATTGTATAATATAATAATAATATTTTATTAATAATAATTATTATTAGAATTATACAATAAAAAGGATCAATAGTAATAATATAGAAATAATAACAGGAAGCCCCTAAAGTTTCTCTTTTGTTGACAACAGCTGGGTTTTAAGTGCTTCTCATTACAAGTTTAGAACATGGCTGGCACATGTTGGGTTTCAAAACATGTTATAAGTGACCCAAATTTAGAGCAGATGCAGAGATGAGTTCATGGAGCAGCATTTACAGTGAACCCAAAAACACCAGTATAAATGAACACAGTGCCGCACTTCACTCTGAAACACAGAGCATATGTTTATTTAATTAAATTGCATCCTTTGTGATCTGACACTCACACTAAGCCATATCGCGAGTTTGGTTTAATTTAATTGAATCACGCAGCCCTATTCTGACAGTATGCGAATTTGGATGAAGAAGTGACGCACTTCACCTTTAAGGCACAGTTGTCTACGATACATCACATAAACTGTTATGGCTTTCTGTGCACTGTGTTATTACAGATTAAATGTCATCAATGGGCCAAACCATGAGAAAAAATCCCGAGATCGCAATCTAATCCCATAATATACACAAGGGAGGTCAAAGACTCGCAAATGACCAGGATATAATCCCCATAAAGAGGAGCATTGAAAACTTGGATGCATATCATGTTTAAGTGGAATCTTCCCAGACCTGCTAATGAATCTCGCAGCTGTGCTGACTTAACACTTGCACTGGCCAACATGATGATAAAGTGGGTCTCTCCTCACTATGCAGTTAGAGAATATATGCACACGTCAGATGCAACACAAACCCCACTCTGGCCTACATTCACACTGCCCAGTCACCGTCAGACGCTGTTTGTTAAAAAGAGCTGAACCCAAATCCCGCAGGCATCGGGTACTGCAGTGGCCCCACTGTCCCATGCACAGATGCTCCACAGTGGGACGTTCCTAAGGGCCAGAAAAATAGTACACAAACACAGACACAAATGCTTTGCCGACATATTCCACGTGTGTGGTCCTGTTGTAGGTACATATGATACATATATGGTACATATGGTAAAAATCAACTCTTGCAAAAAAGATTTTTACAACAAGTACAATAAGTTTTGAATTCAGTCTTTTCTTCAGTTTTTCAGACTGTTGATTTTTTAATTTTATTAGTCCTTCTAAATCTAAGGCTTGTACACATACCATATCAAAGCATGATGGGAAAATAACCATATGCACGTTTGAAACACTTTAACACTGCAACTGCAACACCAGTGTCAAAAAGTCAAGTGTAAAATTATTTATGTTATTATTTACTTATTTTATTTTACTTTTTTGGCTTTTTGCTAATAATCAACCTAAATCAGTCATAGACCAACTATCATAGAAGTGGAATTCCAGATGAAGGGGTTAGGTTAAACATTTGGGGTTGGTAAGATTAAGTCAAATTTTACATAGGATGCAATCTTACTATGATTCTGAGATGGAAAAAAAGATGGTTAAACAGTGCTCTGAACAACAACAGCAAAAAAAAAAAAATCAAATGACAGATTAGCATCAAAAATAACTCCAAGGTTCCTCACTGTATTCTGGATTTCCAAAACAGAGCCATCAAAAGTCAAAGATAGAGAATCAGCTTTAGAAATTTGTTGACGAGAACCAATGAGCATAACATCGGTTCCCCTTCAGGAACTCGAGCTGCGTCCAAAAACGCTATGGGAATGCCCTCAGCATGACCGGCTCTGAATCACATGTGTAATCAGTCCAACAGATGGGTGAGACGTCACGGGTGGGGTGACGTAATGACCAGGAGGCATAAAAGCACGTGCGGTGCAACCGGCGTCAGCTTTCTGTCATTCAGCGAAGCTCTGTGTGTGTGTCAGTCACATTCTATGTTCTGTGAGTCTTATTTACTGCTGTCTGTCGAAAGTACACCAAGCATATCCAGCAACATATAAGCCACAATGTCTAAGGCTGAGAAAAAGACTAAGCATACTCAGGGCGAAAGCAGATCGCGCTATAGATTTCGTGTTCCTCCCTGCCCACGCTACATCACGAGCGGGGATACACACAGTCTTTGCGTGGTCTGCTTGGAAGCGGAGCACACAGAGTCGGCTCTCGAGGGGAGTGTGAGTGTGAATGCATGCCACTGCGTATGCTTCGCTCCTGGAAGGCTCTCTTCGAGGAGGGAGCCTTCGCAAGCGTTCCTCGCGATGCCGGCCCCGCTTCCGTCGAGGCGGAGCGGCAGCTGCACTCGTGGGGTTCGCAGATGGATCTGGTGGAGGGAATGGAGACGGTCGAGTCCTTATCTTCTTCCTCACCCACCAGATCCGCCCTCTCTCTGGGATCAGAAGCCCGTTCTGCGGTTTCTTCCTCCCGGGCAGCGAGCTCCACGCTCCACCTATCTTCCTCCGAAGAGGTTGATGTGGAGAGCGTCGAAAATTAGCCCCCTCAGTCACCCCAATATGAGGAGTTGTTGGAGGTGGTTACTCGTTTGGTAGCTAAGTTAAACATCGATTGGCCCGTCGAGAAACAGGCTGAACCGCAGAAAAGTAAACTAGATGAGCGGTTTCTGCGAACTAAGCCGCCACCTCCACACCGGAGCATGCCTTTTTTCCACGACCTCCACACCGAGGTGTGGAGGTCGTGGGCAAAAACCATTCTCGGCCCGCTTATTCATCCCTCTGATTATTACGGCAATGTGGCGGGGTTGAGTGAACGTGGTTATAGAGCGATGCCCCGGGTAGAACAGACGCTCGCGAGCTATCTGTCTCCCGACGCGGCATCGTCTCTAAAGGCTCCGGTCTTGCCCTCCAAGCCGCTGCGAACCACTTCAGCGCTGGTGGGCAAGGGGTACACAGCAGCAAGTCAGGCTGGTGTGTGTCTGCACACAATGGCTGTGTTGCAGGCGTACCAAGCCAACTTGCTTAAAGAGCTAGATGAAGGTGAAGAGGTAAAAGCAGATAATATCTCAGAACTGATGAGAGCCACTGATTTATCTCTCCGCGCCACCAAGGAGACCGCCTGTGCCATTGAGCGTTGCTTCTTGCGCTCCCCTGTAACGGGAACGAGATCGCCGGTGCTCTAAGCCGGGGGCTTCCAAGGCGAGGCCCGATCTGAGGGTCGTGCTTCACTCGAGGAAGCCCTCGACAAAGCGGTCCTGACAATCATGGCCCAGGACTGCTGAGGGCGGCCCCTACTGGGGAAGAGTGGGGTGCACCGCATTACATGGTGTTCGTCTCTCCTCAGAGCCCTCAGGAGATCAGTTTGCTAACCCTGCCAGAGTTCCAGGGTGCAGCAGTCTCCAGCGAGCATTCTCTCATTCTCTTCCGCCCGGAAACGCAGCGGAGCTGAGATGCTCGCCACCCCTTCGGGGGTCTCTACAGCAGTTAGTTCGGTCGTGTCCTGCCGGTCCTCCGCTTCAGGGCACCGAGCTAGCAGCTCCAAGTACACCAGAGACCAGTCTCAAGAGACTGGTTCCCTTAGTAGACTATTTAGCAGCGTGGAAACTACTGCCAAATGTGTCTCGTTGAGTCCTGCAAACTGTAGAAAGAGGCTATCGCATTCAGTTCAGCACTCCGCCGCTGCCATTCAACGGGGTCTTTCCCACACTGGTGGGCCCCGAGCAGGCTCTGGTATTGGAACAGGAAGTAAACACCCTCTTGAGGAAGGAGGCCATCGAGGTGGTCCCTCCTCACGACAGAGAGTCCGGGTTCTACAGCCGGTACTTCATCGTTTCAAAGAAAGATGGAGGGTTGTGTCCCATTTTAGATCTGCATCAGTTAAACCGCTCAGTCATGTGACTGAAGTTCAAGATGCTCACTATCAAACAAGTTGTGTCTCAGATCAGGTCCGAGGACTGGTTTGTCACGATAGATCTAAAAGGCGCTTACTTCCATGTCTCCATCCTTCCCACTCACAGGAAGTTCCTGAGGTTTGCTTTCAGGGGGGAAGCTTACCAATATCAAGTTCTTCCTTTCGGCCTAGCACTCTCACTCCAAACTTTCACGAAGTGTGTGGATGCAGCTCTGGCTCCACTGCAACTCCAGGGCATCCGCATATTGAATTATATCGACGATTGTTTGATTCTGGCTCAATCAGAGCAGACGGTGGTTCGACATCGAGATGTCGTTCTGGCCCATATGAAAGAGTTGGGGTTAAGACTAAACGCCAAGAAAAGTGTGCTTTCTCCATTACAGAGGACCACTTATTTGGGCGTGGTGTGGGATTCGACCACGATGCAGACACGTCTGTCTGCTGCTAGGATCGAGTCGATCCTCACTGCAGTCGCGAGAGTCAAAGAAGGCCGGTCAATCACTTTCAAGCAGTTTCAGAAACTGTTGGGTCTGATGGCAGCTGTGTCCAACGTGATACCTTTTGGCCTGCTGTACATAAGACCCCTACAGTGGTCGCTCAAGACCAAGTGGTTCTCCCCGAGGGGAAACCCGCTTCGCATGATCAAGGTCACGTGGCGATGCCTACATGCCTTGGACATGTGGAGGAAACCTTAGTTCTTGTCTCAGGGCCCGGTGCTGGGAGCTCCTTGTTGCCGTGTAACGCTAGAGACGGGCGCGCCCCTCACTGGTTGGGGTGTGGTCATGAGTGGCCACCCTGCCGCGGTCTGTGGAAAGGTTGCCATCTCTCATGGCACATCAACTACCTGGAATGGATGCTTCACCCCGAGGTGGGGAAGCAGATATGGAGAGTTTTTGGCTAGGCTCAGGTGGACCTATTTGCGACTCAGGAGACATCGCAATGTCCCCTCTGGTTCTCTCTGACTCATCCAGCTCCACTGGGCCTGGATGCAATAGTACAGACGTGGCCGAGGATTCATCTGTACACCTTTCCCCCTGATCGCTCTGCTCCCAGGAGTTCTAGAGAGAGTGCACCGGGATGGGGTTCGCCTGCTGCTAGTAGCCCCGTTCTGGCTGGGCCGAGTATGGTTCTCGGACCTGATTTCTCTCCTCGACGGCTCTCCATGGGAGATTCCCATCAGGAGGGATCTCCTCTTACAGGCGGGGGGCACGATATTTCACCCCCAACCGGAGCTGTGGAAGTTGTGGGTGTGGCCTCTGAGGGGGCACAGTTCATAGCTTCCGGTCTCTCAACCGAGGTTGTTGAGACCATCCTCTAATCCAGAGCTCCCTCAACGAGGAAACTGTATGCCTTAAAGTGGAAGCTTTTCACTTCTTGGTGCGGAGACCGCCAGCTTGACACAGTTAACTGCCCGGTTGGTACAGTGCTGGAGTTCCTGCAAGCCCGATTCTCTGCAGGGTTAACCCACTCCACCCTGAAGGTCTACATGGCGGCTATAGCGGCCTACCACGCCCCTCTTGGTGGCCAGTCAGTGGGCAAGAACCCCCTAGTTACACGTTTCCTCCGTGGTGCGATGAGGCCTCCAGTACGATCTTGTGTCCCTCCGTGGGACTTGGTTGTGGTGCTAGAAGCTCTCTGTAGGCCTCCAATTGAGCCTATTGTGGAGATATCTGATCGTCATCTTACGATAAAGACTGCTTTTCTTTTGGCGATATCATCTCTAAAGAGAGTTGGGGATCTGCAGGCCCTCTCAGTGGTCCCTTCCTATCTCGACTTTGCGCCCGGTCTGGCCAGAGTGTTTCTCTACCCTCGTGTGGGGTATGTCCCTAAGGTCACCTCCTCGACACCACGGCCTGTCGTACTCCAGGCCTTCTGTCCTCCTCCCTTCAGGGAGCCAGACCAGCAGAAGCTTAACTGTATGTGTCCAGTGCTCGCACTGGACACATTTGTCCACAGAGCTGCCCTGTGGAGAAGGGGGGACCAGCTGTTTGTACGTTATGGTCCCCCTAAGAGAGGTCTTCCTGCTACGAAACAGACCCTCAGCCGGTGGATAGTAGATGCCATTTTGATTGCTTATGAGTCTTCTGATCTCCCCTCGTTTTTGGGGTTCAAGGCTCACTCAACCAGAAATGTGGCGGCCTCCAAGGCCTTTCTGGCAGGTGTGCCTATGCAGGACATCTGCAACGCTGCGGGATGGTCCACGCCCCTCACGTTCGTCAGATTCTATGACCTAGATTTGCGAGCCATTCCAGGCTCTTCTGTTGTCTTGCCCTAGCTGTGCTCTTCCACACTAGGCAGGGATTTGCAAGTCTGGCGGTGTGGGCATCTCTTTCCTATAGCGTTTTTGGACGCAGCTCGAGTACCTGAAGGGGAACATCCCAGGTTACGTTTGTAACCATGGTTCCCCGAGGGAACGAGACGCTGCGTCTCAAGGCCATACTTCCGGCATCCCTACTAGAGCTTGCTTCATTCCTAGAAGCTGACGCCGGTTGCACCGCACATGCTTTTATGCTTTCTGGTCGTTACATCACCCCGCCCGTGACGTCTCACCCATCTATTGGACTGATTACACATGTGATTTAGAGCCGGTCACGCTGAGGGCATTCCCATAGCGTTTTTGGACCCAGCGTCTCGTTCCTTCGGGGAACCATGGTGACATGGGGAAGTCGTGGCCTAATGGTTAGAGAGTTGGGCTTGTAACCTGAAGTTTGCTGGTTCGATTCTCACACTGGCAGGAATTGAAGGTGGGGATTGTGAATGAACAGCACTCTCTCTGCCTTCGATACCATGACTGAGGTGCCCTTGAGCAAGGCCCCGAACCCCCAATTGCTCCCCGGGCGCTGGAGCAATGGCTGCCCACTGCTCCGGGTGTGTGTTCACGGTGTGTGTGTGCGCGTGTTTGTTCACTATTCACTGCTGTGTGTGTGCACTTGGATGGGTTAAATGCAGAGCACCAATTTCGAGTACGAGTCACCATACTTGACAATACGTCACGACTTTTCACTTTCACATACATAACCTGGGACGTTTTACCACTATTGAGACACAGAAAATTGTTACTCATCCATGTTTTTATCTCAGTAATATAATCAGAAAGAAAAAAAGCGTCAGGGTGCTCATCAGGTTTTGAATGTAAATCTGCGTATCGTCAGTATACAAATGATAGTGATCTCAAGAGATGGCCAAGTTGTCACACATAGATTTTAGAAAGTAAAGGGCCCAAGACTGAGCCCTGAGGAACACCAGTGGAAACAGAGTTAATCTCTGACCTATGACCTCCCATAGAAATGAACTGTCCCTGACACACCAGACTCTTTGAAGACGTGTGAGTAATAGACTGTGATCAACAGTATAAAAAGTGCACAACAATAATCAAACAATTTCACACTTTCAATAAACTGTTGAATAATTATGATTTTATATAAAGTTATTTAACTACTCAAAATCTTTTTCATGAACGAAAAGTCAACAGACATATTTGACAATATTTTGAGAATGACTCATATGCGAGTTCATGCATTAGTGTGGCATTAACAAACCTCAGTACTCAAGAGGGCTACAGAGTTACCTTCAAACGTCTGCACCATTAAACTATATGTGTTATTATTCAGACAGCTATCTATAAACATGTTTATGTAATCTACATTGTTCAGCTCCATCATTGGCTCACATACTTGCATAGAGTAGAGGTCTAAGATTGGTCTAAGTTAGCTCTTTCGTGTGCCAAGCTTCTCCATCCACACCCATCTCGTCTAAATCCACTCAGCCATCAGGCTCTATTACAGGCCATTATGTTAGGATGTGAGGAAGGCCAAGGCTGAGTGAAATTGATTCTCGCTCCTGTCAGTCAGTCAGTCCACCCCTAAACATTATAAATGGACGATGAAGTTTCACTTTCATAAGGCAGTGGAACAGAACAAGACCAAGCTTTTATCTCACTCTCAAGTTCAAGACCTCAAACAGAAACCCCTCTGTATTGGTGGAAAGATTCTAAATCCTTGACCTTGGATCCATACGGCTGTTTACTATTGATGGAGTGTGAAGCTCTCAACCCTAAAGGAGCACTGCTGTTCCTGGAACAGGGCCAATGGCCGTACACCCTGTAGAAAGGGACCGCCGAAGCCCAACGAAACACAGGGAGGGGGAGGAATCCAATAAGAGGCGGTGAGAAACACTGTCTGCTCCAAAAGTAAACATATCCAAATAAATCGTCTCTGTAATGAACCTACTATTGCATTCATGGTACGTGACAAACCTGCCCGGGACTCCTCTCTGCCATTTGCATACAGCAGTGCACTGCAGGCCTTACCCCTGTGATGGAAAATCTTCATGCCAAGTGTCACCAGGAGCAATGAAATATTACTGACGCATTTGTTGCTGTACATCATGTCCTCTGCAAGGACATTATACCCAACACCGTGAGAGAGATAAATTAGCTGACAAACATTCAGTAGAAATCACGGCTGCCACCACAGAGGACAATACACCATAGGGCTCCATGTTATTGGAAAAAACTGACATTGCAATATTTTGTTTTTCTGTGATATATATTTATGATATAAAAATGCATTAATTTTTGCCAGGGGAACTTTAATAGTTATATTTGGAAAGAACTAGGATGTACGGGGTGATTTTGTAGGAGTGCATCTGCACAGAATATATATATATATGTATATATATATATATATATATATACATTTTTAATATTTTAAAGTAAAAAAAAAAAAAAAAAAAAAAAAAACTTTGCCTCTTTCAGTAACCAAAATTGAGTCTGAAAGAATCTTTTTCCACTTGAGCTGTCATATATGATATTTATTTGACCAAAAATACAGTAAAAACAGAAATATTGTGGAATATTATTTTTATAATTTTAAGTAACTGTTCTCTATTTGAATATATTGTAAAATTTAATTTATTCCTGTGATGCAAAGCTGAATTTTCAGCATCATTACTCCAGTCTTCAGTGTCTCATGATCCTTCAGAAATCATTCTAGCATGCTGATTTGCTGCTCAGGAAACATTTACTTCAATTATCAATGTTGAAAACAGTTGCATCTTAATATTTTTGTGGAAACCATGATCTATTTTTTTCTGGATTCTTTAATAATTAGAAATTTCAAAAGAAGAGCATTTATTTATTTATTTATTTATTTGTAACATTATAAATGTATTCACTGTCAATTATGATGATTTTTTTTATTATTATTTAGAGTGCATCTGCATAGAAAATATATTTTTTTTAAAAAAAGGAAAAAAAAAATGTTTTTCACTCTTAAGGGTTTTTTGAATGAGATCCATTTTTTGGGGGGCTGAATGATTTACAAAACCAGACAAATGTGGGTCTTCACAATTACAGTATTCCTTTTCATTCACCATGAAGTAATTAGAATTTTTAAAAAATCTATTTCCACTGGGGTATTCATAGACCATATTCCCACTGTTTTTAATCAATTAAATATGACTATAAAATAATGCTCTGAGAAGCAGAAACACTTTACCATAAGCTGCACACGTGTAAATGAACACAGTGCTGCGCTTCACTATGAAACCAGTTGTGCATAAATTTATTCAGCTGGATCGTATCTGCATGATTTGTCAATTACACTAAGCCATATTGCGAAATCAATTTCATGTCAATATATCATGTGTCCCCTATACACCATAACGGGACCACTGCTACTTAAATATGACTATAAAATAATGCTCTGAGAAGCAGAAACACTTTATCATAAGCTGCACACATGTAAATGAACACAACGCTGCACTTCACTATGAAACCAGTTGCGCATAAATTTATTCAGTTGGATCGTAATCTGCATGATTTGTCAATTGCTCTAAGTCATATTGCGATATCAATTTCATTTCAATATATCATGTATCCCCTATACACCATAACAGGACCACTGCTACACTCTTGTGAAAAGAAAAACTGTATCTGTAAGCTAAAGGTTTTTCCAAACAGGAAGTCAACCTGTTCTACACATTCATGTCTGGTTGTCACAGGCCTGCATATCTGCACTAAACAGCATGATTGACGGAGTCACTGAGCTTTAGCAACACCGTATGTTCCCTTCTCTTCCAATTAATTTCAGACTTAAGCATTAATTGGTGAGCCTCAGAGGTGTGCACACTAGAGTAAACAACACATGTTTACCATCAAATCTATGAATAATATCTTGATACAGGCCCACCCTTGGCTAATGACAAGCGAGCTTAACTCCAAGGCGGACCTGATTTAGAAGCAGTTGGGACCCAGTGCGATCCAGGCGTGTCTCGCTGCTGTCTGCTGGGTTTCAGTTTCACTGGGTTGATTAGAGACCCAGATGTTTTGGCTCTTACTTCAGGGCTGAGCTGCCTGCAGGTCTAGTTTCCTCAAGTCAGAAGAGCGAAAGCAGCAAATTAAACACAGGCTGTCCGTTATTATTCCTGGTGAAACTTAAGAGCTCTTGGCGTACGGTGTGAGCAAAGCAGCTCAACATTTTCCACAGTCTGGTTACCACAAAGCAGCATCGCTATTAGAAATGGACACCACTGATTCTTTATCTTTCAGTGAAGACACCACTTAACCTCAAAGTTCCATTTATCATCAAAGCATGCCATTGTCATTCTTGGTTAAATTTGTATTTTGATTCTTTCCATTGTTCAGTAAATCACAATGTCAAACAAAGCTGGATATCTACATGTTCAATGATTTTGCCTTATGCCCATATTCTCTCTATATCAAAGTTGAAATTAGATTCCAAATACACAACTGTTCAAAGGTTTGAGCTTGGTAAAAATAAATAAATAAATAATAACAAAAAATAAATAAAACAGTAATGTTTTAAACTATTATTACAATTTAAAATAACTCTGTTCTATTTGAATATATTTTAAAATGTAATTTATTCCTGTGATGCAAAGCTGAATTTGCAGCATCATTACTCCAGTCTTCAGTGACACATGATCCTTCAGAAATTATTCTAATATGCTGATTTGATGCTCAAGAAACATTTATTATTGTTATAAATTTTGAAAACAGCCATGCTGCTTAATATTTTTTGTGTAAACCATGATAAATTATTTTTCACAATTATTTGATTAGCATTTTTTAATGGAAATCTTTTGTAACATAAATATCTTTACTGTCACATTTGATCAATTAAATGTGTCAATTAAATTCCTTACTAGGACCAAACCTATGTTCGAGTCAAACATCCCTGACATCAAGTCAAACATCCAAAAGGAAATCTTAAGAAAATCCTATCTAGTAAGATTGATTTAGTGTCTCCCATACTTAGATCAGATATATGGTGTTCACATACAGTAGAACACATTTTTTAAGTTAAAAAAAAAAAAAAAAAAACTACTGGACAGAGTGAAACAGAATTTAATATAAAATGTCCTTAATAGCTGAACTTTTAATCAGATGCAATGCTCATGGCATGAGACACAAAAAAAACCCAACATGAGATGCAATGCAAAGCCCAAAAAATTTTACACAGTGTACAAAAATCTAACTTTTTATATTACACAAAGCTATCAAAAATTAAATTAAGACTGACTTTAGATGAAATTATATTCTATATTAGACATGCCCTCAAGTACTCTCAATTTATATGGAAGAAACTAGGCTTGAACAGCTCTCTCTTTCTCAGATGATTTGAACTGAAAGCCTTTAGTGACTTCAGATGCTTCTGCATCTAATGAATACTATCAAATAAATCAGCTCACAGTCAAATTGTGTCTCCGTCTTGCTGAGAGGCAGGACTCCTTTTCATAAAAGCCGAGCACATTCAATAAACTGACATATTATGAGGCAATTCACAAAGTTTACTCAGTTCCTATGAATAAATGCTTGATAGACCATCAAGAAAACATACTTGTCAACAGTTGAAATACAGCAGCACATCTCCCTTTAGAGAGATTCACTCTGTGCAGACTTTAATAGAACTGTTGTTGCATGGAGATTATGCATAGAATCAGAAGAAAAAACATCTGATATGCGGCCAATTAAAAATAGAGGAAACCAGCAAAGGCAAGAAAAGACTTCATTTTTTTTCTCCCCAGAGATTCAGACACTATAGTCGCAGTCTTATTCACCCCAGCATTGAAAATGCAGATGCATGCTAGATCCTAACAGCTCAGGTGCTATCCAGCTTTTTTTGTCAAGAATTCACTTGACATTATTCATCAGTAATCCTCCATAAAAACTTGTACAATATGTTCAGTTACGTAAGTGATAATTGCTTCAACGCATGCGACAAACACTGATTCCACAACATAATCAGTTACATGCTACAAGGCTGATGATGGATCCCCTTTCTTTTCTTCTGTTTACCTTCATTTGACCATGCAAACCCCTCAGAGACATGTTGTCAGGGATGAAACATATAAGCAAATTATCAACAAAAAACAACCAAATTACAGCATGAGACAATAATTTTGTCAATTTGATGTTGTGCTCTCTCGTATGGAGTGCACTGGATCCTTCGGGCTATTAACAAACAGGATCAAAATAGCAACATAAGCTCTGAGCCTTAGATATTTTAGCCCATAATGTGATTTTTGAGCCTTGAGTTATGCTCTGCGGCTGCAGCCGTGAAGATAACAACATGCAATTGAAATTCTCAAATTCTGAATTCTGAATATGGAAATCTTTGACACTTTTCAAGCTCTAAAGATGGCTGATGAGAGAGACAAAGAGAGAAAAATAATAAAAGGAACAAATGCATAGCTGAAGGGTACAGAATAATGTGCTGAATTTTAAAAAGCCTGTTTTGAGAGAGGGAAAATATGACTTAAATGTAGGTGGCAGCCTGGCACATTTAACACAGTGAAAGAAGAAACACTTGAATATGACATGCCCTTCTCTTCTTTACTGCTGTTAGGTGGTATTAGCATTGCCCTGGCCACAAGATCTGACAGCGGTTCAAAATGTATGGTGCAAAAATTGAGCTTCAAAATGCCTCCTGCTCAAATCTCATTCGATTAAGTATGTAATACCACCAGCGGGAGGTCACGGGCAAGCTTTGAGTATCTCCGTAATCCACCTGCACTAAACAACCAGTGATGTACATGGTGCTGTTTCTCTCTGGTGTTGTCTTGTGCTTCTGTCAGACTACCTCTGGTTTACCCATCAAACCCTCAAAAGTCTGAGCTCTTGAGATTATCCTGCCCTGAACTGAATATCTTTTCCGACTGACCTTTCTGACATGGTCTTTTTAATGTGTGGGAGAAGAAATATTTAACTATGCAATGCATTAACTTTTCAACCCACATTGTTCCATCTGAACTAACATTTTTCAAAATAAAATGGTGAAGTGGTGGTATTAAGACATAAAGAAAACATTTAAATATGGATTATTGTGATGCTTTTATCAGCTGTTTGGACTCTCATTCTGACAACACCCATTCACGGGAGAGGATCCATTGGTGATCAAGTCATGTAATGCTAAATTTCTCCAAATCTCTCCCTCATGAAGAAACAAACTCATCTTGGCTGGCATGAGGGTGAGTACATTTTCAGCAAATTTTCATTTTTTTGTGAACTATTCGTTTAATTATGTTTTATATTTTAGAGTGGATTTTGCTGAAAACTGCATGCTGTACTTCTTTCCTGCTTTAATTCCTGGGACAAAAACCACAGAGGACCTCAGTGTCCCCTCTTGCCTTAGAGTCCAGGACAACCAACCATCACTTAATTAGGACTCTGACTACATATATAGTCAGAATTGCAAGATATAAACTTGGAATTCATAGAAGAAAAATTTAAATTGTGAGATATAAAATTGCAATTGCGAGAAAAAAAAAAGTCTGAATTATGAGATAAAAAGTTGCAATTACCTTTTTTATTCCATGGTGGAGAAAGAAATAAACAGAATTGTCATAATTACTTTAGATTAAATGAGCTAAAGTTGATTTTGGGCCATAACATATTTGGGGGCTCGTCCGGGATTGAGGAACTTGAACATGCATTGCAAGGTTATTTTGTTGAATGTGGTGATGTAGCAAGCGATTGCCGTGTGCCAAATGACTGGAAAGCCAAACCAGAATATTTCACCCGCACCGTTATTTCTCATTCTGGCCACTGGTGAACCATTTGAGCGTGTGATGGTTGATTGTGTTGGTCTCTTACCTC
Organism: Spinibarbus caldwelli; assembly: GCA_039654775.1. Taxonomy (NCBI): domain Eukaryota; kingdom Metazoa; phylum Chordata; class Actinopteri; order Cypriniformes; family Cyprinidae; genus Spinibarbus; species Spinibarbus caldwelli. The sequence goes on along the minus strand of CM077232.1, from coordinate 27,492,893 downwards.
GTACCAAGTCTGGAAACTCAGGTCAGAAGGTCAGAATTATAAAAAAAAAAAAAAAAAAAAGTTAATTCTGACTTTTTTTCACATAACTGGGAGAATTTTTTCTCCCCCAAAACCATTTGAAACCATCATGATTACAAATGGAACATTTCTAAGAATTTGGCATATGTGTAATAACCACATAAGTTTTTAAATAATTTTAAAAGATACAGGTCTGTTGTTTTAAAACCACAGAGGACCTCAGTGTCCTCTCTTTTAGTCCAGGACAACCAACCATCACTTCATGAGGACCCTGACTACATATATAAACAACATTTTGTGCTTGGGAATAATTTTGGTTTTGGAAAGCAAAAAAATAGATGATGCTTTCAACAAAGAAACGAGTGTATTGAACATACAGTATCTGGGACAAAAAGCATATTTGTCAGTGGCCTGGGTGTACAGTTTGTGGTTTTTCTCCATGAAGCAAAGCCAAACCAGAATGATCTATATATCCACATCAGCAGAAGGTCATATGAGGCCCCAAAGGAGCCTTTATATTCCTAGTTTCCCATTAGTTCTTTATCATTTGTCACATCTGTTTTTTTCTGTCAAGTAAGGAAAGAAGAAGAGTGAAGAGGATGCTGTTATTTTGTCTATTGAAGGGATTTATATTGTTTTATCTCATAAAGAATGGAGGGTAACTGCAGGCTGCACTCCAGTGGAGTCTGTCATAATCATAAATGTGACAATGTTCGTGAGATGGATGTTGTGTCATTTGAGCACAGAGAGTTTTAATTAAAAGGGAAAGATGATTCATTGCCACCACAAATCTTGTCTCATAGCTGAAGTTCAGCTCAGGCGTGTGCTTCGCTTTGAGAGAAAAATAAATTAAAGGTGAATTTTTGTGGCACCAAACACAATTGAATTTTTTTTTTTTTTTTTTTAATTAGCCTGAGCATTGACTTAACCAGTAGCATGAGTTTGACTGAAGTGAACAATGGCAATGGAAAAAGTGAAACTGTGATTCAGCTGCTGTTGGTGCAGAAATTATTCACTTCACTATTAAAAGATGACAGTTCAGATCACAAGATGAAGATATATGTAATAGATTTCATGTGCAGTCTCAGTGGTCCTTGTCATGGGTAATTAATTGTCAACATCACTGCAAAGGGAGGGAGACTTTGATATTGAACACTCTTACAGTCTGATGACATCATGCGGGTCTCTAGTGTTCAGATATACACCAGTTTTGCTGAAGTCAGCGATTTGACCCACTGAAGGCCCGCATGCAAAACTAATCACAATGTGACTTGTAAGCGACCTCTGATTTCACCCATTATTCAGCTCATAGTTCATATATTTTGACAGGGAAAAACGTGGGCCTGTCTGCATTGAGATAAGAATCAGGCTGTGGATAATATAGTAGAAATTGTGAGGTAAACATACAATGTTTTATCATAAATCTCCATCATGTCCTCATCTTACTAATTAAATTACTGACGAAAATGGCTAATGACTAAGGACTGTTTTATTTTGTCGAAGACAACAAAAATAAGAAACAATGACAAATAAAAGATAAAAAAAATGAAAAATATGAAACATTGGAAAGTCAAAATAATACTGCAAGAAAAACAATTTTTTCAGTCTCTTATGCTCATCAAAGTTACATTTATTTAATCAAAAATACAATAACAACAATAACATTGCAAAATATTACAGTTTGGAATAATTTTATAATAATATTGGAATAATAATATATATATAATGTTTTAATATGTAATTTATTCCTGTGATGCAAAGCTGAATTTTCAGCATAATTACTCCAGTCTACAGTGTCACATGATCCTTCAGAAATCATTCTAATATACTGATTTGCTGATTAAGAAACATTTCTTATTATTATCAATGTTGAAAACAGTTGTGCTGCTTAATATGTGTTTTAAATTTTTTTGAGGATTCTTTGATGAACAGAAAATTCAAAAGAGCAGCACTTCATATCTATACATCTATATCTGTATCTATATATAAACGGCCTCTTAAGCATTAAGAATTTAACACAATTTTTACAAAAAAAATCCTTAATAATTCAGTATACTCAGTTATTTTCAAAGAAACATTTTCACTTTATTCACATCATATCCCTTCAGTTGGACTAAGAATAATGAATATGACCTAATGAAATATGTCTAAATGTAAAGGCCATTTTTGTCAAAAGACCAAAACTATGACTAAAACAAAAAAATAACACTGAACAATTGATGGAAACAAGCATGCAACCACTTATTCAGGACAAGGGGAACCAGAGGTAACATTTTAATAATGTACCACTGAAAGCCCATATAAATCACCTAACAATACTGGTGTCCCTCAATGTCTATGGTGATTATGGCCCTCGATGAAAGAGAAAAAGCAGAAAATGTCTGGATTCTAGTCCACAGGCATGTTCTAAAGACATCAGTTAACATGACCATGGGGTAAAAGGCTTGAAATGAGCACCTTTTAAATGAAGACAGGAGTGTCATATTTTCCCTTGACTCAAAGTTGAGTTTGATGCCACTGAAAGGAGTTGAGTTGAGAAAGTACTGGCAGCTGACAGCTGGACTAGATGTGAGATCATGAGACACTCCAGTTTAACACAGAAAAACCAAAATAGTTCCCTGAGGGCCAAGTGTTTGACATCCTCCAGGACTCATCAAGAATGAACTCTGGAAATTACACCCACTTACTGAAGTAAATGATTAGGATGGGAATATCCAGACATACGGAACTCAAATAATATGCTGGTTCCATGGAACAGTGAAAGCTAATTTTTTGATGTTAAAATACTTTCTCCTTTCCTTGCTTAATGCAACAACCATAAGTATGGAAGCTTGTCATGGGATAAAAACAATGTAAAAAAGGTAATTGCATTTTTTAACTACACAATTTAGAATTTTTGTTGCAATTCTGAGTTCCTATTTTACAATTCAGACTTTTTTATTTCTTTTTTCTCAGAAGTGATATTCTGAGAATATAAAGTCAGAATTGCGAGATATAAGCTTGGAATTCAGAGAAGAAAAGTCAAAATTGTGAGATATAAACTCACAATATAAAAATATAACAAAAGAATTAAATCGCAATTCTCAATTACGCAATTAATATTTATTCTGTGGTCGGAAAGAATTGTCAGAATTACTTTAGGTGAAACGAGCTGAAGTTTGTTTTGACTCGTAACATATTCGGGGGCTCGTCCGGGATTGAGGAATTTGAAGATGCTTCGCAAGGTTATTTTGTTGAAGGTGGTGTATTGGTGAGGAAGTGGAGACCACTGACTGCAACTGCTGATGATGAATGGCAAGTCGTTAAGCAGATAGTAGTTCCTTCCTTATACCGCTGTGAAATTTTGAGTCTTGTGTATGACAGCCCATTTGCCGGTCATTTATTGTGTACTTTTACTCTTGTATTTTTTTCCAGCCTGGCTTGTAGTAAGTGTTGTAGTAAGCTATTGCCAAAGCGGTCATGTCTCAAATGACTTGAAAGCTGAACAAGAATATTTCACCTGCACCATTACATACCATTCCAGCCATTAGTAAACCATTCAAGCATATGATGGTCAATTCGGTCGGTCCCTTACCTCATAGTCATTATTTGCTTACCATCATGTGCATGACAGTGCATTTTGTGAAAAGTAAACTCTGAATTCTGAAACACAAGTCAGAATTGTGAGATATAAATTTGCAATTCTGCCATGCTATAGAAAGATAAAAAAGTAATTGCCACTTTTTAGCTCACAATTCTGACTTTTTTCTTGCAATTCTGATTTTTTTTTTTTTTTTTTTTTTTACATAACTTTGAAAAAAGTGTCAAAATTGTGAGATAAAAAGTCGTAATTACCTACAGTATATAAACTTTGAATTCTGACTATATCCTGACAATTCTGACTTTTTTTTTTCAGAATTGCAAGTTTATATCTCGAAAATCTGAGTTTATATCTCACAATTCCTACTTTTTACTTGCAATTCTGAGAGAAAATCAAAAAATTGTGAGATAAAAAGTCGCAATTATCTTTTCATTTTTATTTATTTATTTTTTAAAATTCTGTGCTGGAAACAAGCTCCCATACATAAGTAAACTATTCGGTAGGTAGGTAACATTTCCCAGATGGTGTAAGTTTGGACTGGACTGTCTCTAAGTCTGCCAATGGCAGACAGGGGAAACCAATTTAAAACAGTCATTTTTTTCTTTTTATGATGCAGAATTCAGAAATCACACACTGCCGCTTTAAGAAAGATAAAAAGTTTCTGGTGACTCTCGGAGAGAATGCAACTTCTTGAGTTCATGTGACAAACTGCAATCCACAACAAAAGCCCTCTCTTTGTGTCACACATTTACACAAACACAGCAAGACAGGGAACAGAGCGTGCATCCAAACATTCTATCTCACTTACACAGACACACAGAACAGCCTTGGGCTTTGTCTTGTTATGTGAAATCCTCTCAAAACATCTCTCACTTTTTTTTCCCTGCTTCACCCTCTCTCCCACTTTCTTATCCTGGTTTGGATGTGGTCACTGTTGTGTGAGGTTTTTCAGAGTTTTATAATGCTCTAAGATCCCGTCGGGACAATTGAATCATGGAAATCATATTCATGCCCAAGTCTTTACGCCAGCTGAATGAGATGCAGCATCCTGGCAAAGATGCATGAGCCACAAGGCCCATTGCTCCAGACCCTCACCACCTCCTGCAAGATACGATCCAAACGCTGCACACCTCGACAACAGCAGCCCTTCGCTTGGGCACAAGGTATCCTTACCTCTGTGTTCGCAGTCCTTCCTCATTGTCTGCCACCACATGCTTTCACCGTTCTGGGTTTTTCTACTTTTGGTGTCCCTATCTCTTGCTCTCCTCCTATATATCAACAAGATGAAGTGGCCTTATAGTGACCATCTCAGCCTTTAATAGCCTCCGTAAATCACAGTAGGTTTAGCACAGCACAATAGCAGCAGTGACCCATTCATCACCTTCACACTACAAGAATCCTCTGACATATCAAGATGTTAATTCCTACACCATTACTACACCATGTTAATTAAAAATGTATTTTTCCTCCCTGAAACTGAACTCACAAAGCCTTAACTTGACTTTCAGAAAATCTCAGCCCCGAAAGGTCAATCTGCTGTAAATATTATATGAGCTGTTTTACTTTAAATTCATGTTATATAGGCTATATTTTTTTGTAGCTGTGTTGCTAAATTTTATTTCTAGAGTTTAAAACCTAGACAATATTTGCACGATTTTAAACTTTAATTAAACATCAAAATAGACAGAATTTTTAAATTGACATTTCTTTTTAAATTATCTTATTTATTAATTTATGTTAAAAAAAATAACAATAGCTAATTTATAGCTAATTTATGCATTTTTCATTTTTATTTTTTATTTTTAATAATTAGGTAAAATAGCTGAATAGTTGATCTTGACCACTGATGTTATTGTTAACTAAAACTAAAACTATTAAAAAAAAAATTTTGTTCATTTAACTAAAACTGAAATAGAACAAAATCAAATATAAATATTAGTTTAAAAAAATAAACAATATACAAAATAAAATGCTAATATTGCCTTGTTAATTAACTGAAATATAATAAGTTAAAGTATTAAAACTACTAAAACTAAAACTGGAATAAAAATAAAGTTAAAAACAAATACATAAAAATGACAAAAGCAGATAACAAAATAATAATTAAAAAAAAGGAAAAAAGAAAACTTTTTTTTTAAACATATCAATAAATACTATAATAGTATCTAAATAATACTAAATAACAATAATCTTGACAAATACAGTCAACACTGCTAATTGGGGAAAAAAGATTATTTATTATCCTCCCACCATGCCAAAAAAAAAATCAAAATTTAAATGTACGTTTTCGTAATAGGAAAATCATATTTTAACTGATTGGCAGGCAAAATGTGGAACACAACTAAAATATATATATATTTTTTTTGGCTATTATTAATTATTTTAATAAAATCATTTCACTACAATTAATTGAACATCAATTCAACATATTGTATCAAAATACAGTAGTCAACATTTCAAGTGGATCAAAAAAGTTCTAGTTGTCCTAAGACAAGAACAGGTATTGTTTTGGTTTTAGTTGATGAAAAGTTTTGATCAACTTCAAATGTTGACTTCTATAGTTTATAATGATTTTAAATGGTTGAATACACTCGAAAAGGTTTAGACCTCTGAGTTGATGCAGTTTGTTGATGTGTCGAGCTACTTTTAATCTTAATTCTGTGTTAGCTAATAATTTAATGCCATTAAACCGCAAAGTATACTCTGTTTGTGGGAAATGGCATGCTTGTGTGTTTTCCCTACAGGAATGTATTTAAGTGGGTGGAGGGGGTGAAAATGCGAAGTGAAGTGACAATCAGCTAATCCAGCGCTAATCCACTTTTATTTCCTCCCCTCTCCGCTGGCCATCAGAGACTGAAGGTGTCACACACCTGATGCTCTCTCTCTCATAAGTGCTTCATCAATATCTCAGTGATCAGCTGCCCCAGATAGACTTTCATATCACCCTCAGACAGCAGACTGTATAATGCATATTGCAAATAAAACTCACAAACGAAATTTAGCAACTCTGTTCTGCTTGGCTGGATTCTATGCAGTTTCCCACAGTTATGGTGCACTAGTCTGCCTGAAAGTGTTTTTTATAAGGTATCAATTGATATAATGACAGCTCTTGAGGAATTCAGTCAGGGGTGTGTTTCCTAAATGCACTGTCAGACAAATTTGGTCCCAAGTTCTGTCGTTACCAACTGTTCAACGCTTAGATGAAACCATAGTTTCAACAAACACTCACAAACAATTCAATTTTGTGTGGTTGGAACTACAGCTGACTACTCGACTTGTGGTTACAAGCACAGTTTCTTGTTAGTAGGACATGTGGACTTACATGGATCATGTTCTCAGGCACGCTAATTAGCAAGCTAATGTACATTTTATATTCTTCCTTCCATTCAAAAACAATCAGCATCGTTTCTGAACCCCAGAGTACGATGTTAAAAGGAAACCCATGATGAAATCAAACATCAAGTAAAGCAAAACGACTGGGAACAAAAATAGTGAAAATCATCAAACAGCATGTTCATTACAGCAAGATCTCGGAGAAATGATGTTGTGGTGAAAGCTGCTGACTGAAAGAACCGCATGTATGCAGTAGATGAAATAATGAACTGGATATAAGTGCAGCAGTCTTTTATTTTCAAAAACTCAAAAGAAACAAAACAGTCCAGGAGAGCTTTCACTAACTCATGAACAGAACAACCAATAAAAAACTGATGAGAACTGAACAAAATACAGGGTTTAAATACAGACCAAACTAATCAATTAAATCAACATCAGGTGTAAGTTAATTAATCAGTAACCAAGGAGACAAAAGAACGGAACAGAGAATCAGAAAACAGAGCAAAACCGACTCATTGTAAAACCAACACAGATAAAACATAATAAAACCCTGGCATACGGGTCAACACCAATTACATACTGAATAACGTGATGAACATCTTTCTTTTGTTTGTGTAAATGAACTATAATCTGTCATTAACTGTGATCTTGAATTGACTAATTAGCAGAAGTTATTACTCCACCACCTGCTTGTGAAGTCATTAACAACAGTCCTATTCAATTCAATATTTGGTTCAATATTTGGTGCTCCTTATTTGGGAGTCACACTTGTGGTCTAAATTTCTTCCCACTGAAAATAATACAATTTTTTTTTTTTAAATATATTTTTATATTACTTTTCAATTAATGCAGTATTTCATGTTAAAATAGAGTCAATGCCTTTAAAATCCACTTTCTTGAAGCCAAATTAGTGCCATCTTGTGGGAGTAAAATAAGAAAAATATCTGCAATTCTATGGTTTAGCCACTAGATTCCTATATAGCTCTATATAAAAGGTCTATAAATTCTCTAATTGTTTTTAGACATAAATACTTATTTTTATTAAGTTGTGGGTTTGGATATATATTTAGACATTCTCAAAGACAGCCTTTTGTAAAGGTTTAGATTTTTTATTTTTTATTTATTTTTTTTTTTTATGTTGATTTGAAGTGTCAGTTTTTGAATTATTATTACTACAGTCAAACCTGAACACAGAGAAAGCATTTTGTTACACAAAACATTAAAATTCTATAAAAATGTAACAAAAATTAACAGGAAACACACACCTGAATTTATTTTCCAAAGCTGGTTAATCAGAGAAGTCTTGCTGGTCAAGCTATCATAATTTGGCAGCCTGCTAGACAGCAGCAAACCATGCTGGCTAAAAGGCAAAAGTCTTTAAAGAAAGAGGGTTTGAAAATATAAATAAAAACAGTGGACTATATAAAATACAGAAGGGAACATTAAGTTAACTCAAGCCATGCTGATGAGCATAGGGGAAAAGCTTTCAAATAGAAATGATCAATATTTCTCCAGCTGCCTTGAGTAATATTGATCTTCGTAAAGGAAGAGATCCTGCCGCTAGTGCTGCAGGGACAGGTGGCTGTAGTTTGGTCGTGTCTGGCCTGTGTTCCCACAGATGTGGGCTGCTATCTGGGTCAGCTGTAAGCAGTGCACACCCATCCTGACAAACACCAGGCCTGCAAAAGCCACAGAAGGTTTTGGGTGCAGTCAAGAAATCTAGCGTAGCAGGGTGGGTTCCAGACATCAGTGCATGACATCAGATTTACATCAGAACCTTATGGAAATGCAGAGTTGTCAGACTTATCATTTGAGACAGACCTGTACAAACTTAAACAATGTGCTCAGCCTTCAAAGTGATTCAGTGTTGAATTACATGACAATACAACAATAAATATGATTTATCATGAGTTGCAGAGCATATTATTTCTTTTTATGGTTGGTAATTATTAACAGATTTAAGTGTTACATTATTTAAATTTATTTGACTTGTATTGTAATTGTTATTTGGTGTTTATTTGTAAAGACAGTAAATTAGGAGGGGAAATCCATTGTCTGCTGTATTACTTGCATGCCAAATGAGAAATAGTCCAAATTAGAGGCTTAGAGTTCATCAACCATAAAAATATGAAATTAGAAGTTTATTGCAAAAATAAAAGGATTACGACCACTGGCTGAATGCATTACAAAAAAAGCAAAACAAAAAAAGCCTTTTCCCTTTTGCGTGTAGTTACTTTTCTGCATGATTTGTTTTGGCTCATTTTTCTGTGCATGTGACCAGAATATAATCTGTCCAATTTATGCAGCCTTCTCTTCTATGTATTTCTGTATGTAGATAAATTGTTATTTTGTTACTATTGCTGCTGTTATACACTATCTGTATATGGGCCTATGTTTTGTTATATTTTCTTGTGGTTTAAATGGGAGTGAACACTTTGGGGTTATGAAAGGGGTTCTTGGTGTCCTTATACTCAAGATGTAATAATGTATTGCAATCAAGATCTGGAAATCATATCTGTAGTTGAGCATTTGCTCATGTCCCATATGTCAAAACAATGTCAACAGTTTAATATCAAGTTATGATTACTTCCTTCTTATTCCAGCTAGAATGTCCCTTGTGGAAAAGACCTACACGTTAGCTTCATACTTTTAAAAAGACTACTTATTACAGAAATTATATACTTTAAACAAGTATACTTAAGTGGGATGTAATGTTTGCAGACACTGAATTCAAATTGCATGAACATGTTGGTAACACTTTATTTTAAGGTGTCCTTGTTATGTTACATGTACTTACTATTACAATAACAATAAACTATGCATAATTACATGCAAGTAACCCTAAGCCAACCCCTAATCCTAACCATAACCATATAGTAAGTACATGCAGCTAATTAATATCACTCAGTACTTAAATGTATAATTACACTGTAACAAGGACACCTTAAAATAAAGTGTAACCAAAATTTATCATACTTTGAATTTATATTTAATTAGCTGGACTTTAGAGTGTTAATTACATTGTTATGTAAATATGTAATTTCATAATTACTTAAAATATGGTTTTAAAATATGGTTAAAGTATCCCTACAAAGTCTTTAAAATATGGTTAAAGTGTACTGCCAAATGTACTGACAAGCATTTATGGTAAACTAAAATATACATTAATTTCATGTCTACATAAATTGTATGTTATTTATTTAAATATATTTGTAATTACACATTTGTAATGATGCAGTTGCAATTTAGCACATTTAAAATATATATACTTTTGATATTTATGTACATATCAAATAACACACTACAGTTAAAATTAACATGTACTTTACATGTGTTTTAGTATGTTAGTCAACACATCAAAATAAGTGTACTTCTTTAAAGCACAAAACATTGACAAAGGATGAAAACAATAATTTGTAAAGTAAAACTTTACAGTATTATAAAGTGCACTTTTAAACACACTTAAGTCATGAAAGTGTACTCTCTTTAAGGCAAGGCAAGGCAAGGCAGGTTTATTTATATAGCACATTTCATACACAATGGTAATTCAAAGTGCTTTACATAAAAGGAAGTAAAATAATCATTAAAAAAAATAATCACAACAATAAAACAGGGAATTTAAAAACTTTTTAAATGGTTTAAAGATTGGTTTAAAATTCATTTAAAACTGTTAAAAATAGAAAATGACTATACATAAAATGCAGTGCAATCAGTTCGGACGTAGCACAGTGCTCATTCAATAAATGCACAGCTAAACAGATGAGTTTTGAGTCTGGATTTAAATGTGGCTAATGTTTAAGCACATCTGATCTCTTCTGGAAGCTGATTCCAACTGCAGGTGGCATAATAGCTAAAAGCGGACTCCCCTTGTTCTGTGTGAACCTTTGGAATTTCTAAGTGACTCAATCCTTATGATCTGAGTGGTCTGTTAGGTTTATATTCAGTGAGCATATCTGCAATGTATTTAGGTCCTATGCCATTGAGTAATTTATAAACAAGCAAAAGTACTTTAAAATCAATCCTAAATATAACTGGAAGTCAGTGTAAGAACCTGAGGACTGGTGTGATATGCTCAGATTTTCTGGTTCTTGTCAGAATCCTGGCAGCACCGTTCTGGATGAGCTGCAGCTGTCTAATGGTCTTCTTGGGAAGGCCGGTGAGGAGACCATTACAATAGTCCACCCTGCTGGTGATGAAGGAATGAACAAGTTTCTCCAAGTCTTGACTGGAAACAAAACATCTAATTCTTGCAATGTTTTTGAGATGATAGTATGCTGATTTAGTTATTGCTTTGACATGACTACTGAAACTAAGGTCTGTCTCCAGAATCACACCAAGATTCTTGACTTGATTTTTAGTTGTTTGACCCCTAGAGTCAAGGTATGCATTCACTTTGAGAACTTCATCTTTGTTTCCAAATGCAATGACTTCAGTTTTCTCCTTGTTTAACTGAAGAAGGTTCTGGCACATCCAACTGTTAATTTCGTCAATGCATTGGCAGAGGGAGTCAATGGGGCTGTAGTCATTTGGCTAAAAGGCTAGGTAATTCTGGGTATCATAAGCATAGCTGTGATAGGCAATTTGGTTTAAGTACACTTTTATTTCATTAATATTATATTATTTGCAATTGCATTTTTAAATGATTTAAAGATTTTTTAAAAGATTTTTAAGATTTGTAGTGGACTACAAGTGCACATTCAATACAATTAGGCACACTTAAACTCAAAAGTAGCATTTGGTTCAGTACTGCAGATACAAGTTTAGCACATCATACAGTATTTTCTGAATCTTAAATGTTAAAAGTGAATTATAATGCACTTTAAATTTGAGATAACCTAAGCACATATTTTAACATCAGCAGATTAAGTTCAGTTGATGCAGGCCAAAAGCGTCCCACCTGCTTCCAGCACCCCTGCAAAGGAGTGGAAAGTAGCACGTCTTGGCTGAGTTTAAACTGCAGCATAGGGAAGAACGAATGTGATGAGTGGCAAAATGCAGGACAGACGAGTTCTGCATGTCATGGAAAGAAAATCAGAAAATACTGCTGTTAAAGCAGAAAGAAGTGTTGACTGAGTGTGGGGATATGGTTGCCAAAAATGCACATATGGTAGAGCGGTCGTGGTCAGATAACCCACGGCTAGATGAGCGAAAACTGCGTAGCGTGGCTGTACATATGGTGGAGAGCAGTGGGTGCTCTCTGACTCTGAAGGGAACGGCTCATTAGCTGGAGGACTTTTTGGGTGAGAGGTGCATTCTTTAGTCGTGACTGCATGGAAATTCATAAATACAAATGAATGAGAGTGAAAAGCATGGAAATAAACAATGCTAAATAGCAAAAATCACTCAAATTATGTTTTATGGATAAACCCAGTAACATTCAGTGAGGCTTATGATTAAAACGAGGAGGAAAAAAACAGAAAACAGGTCTTAATATTCTACATAATACTGCCTAAAGCTAAATGTATTAGTTTTAAGGACGTTTTTATTTACACAAATATTGATTATGAGTCACTGAAATACTTTTCGCAGTGTGAGGATGAATGATCTGGACGTTTTCAGTCCAGACAAGATGATTCACTGAGTTCAGTATGTGAAGAGAATAGACTTGTGAAATAGCAGAAGAGCCTTGTGATGGCAGGCTCGGGGCAGTGGGAGCGTTCACAGATAAACAGCCGTCAGCCTGAGGTGCTGTGTCCTCCATTCATCATGATGTCCATGAACAGAGACACCTGCTCTAATGAGCACCTCTTGTGGCAGGGCTGACTTCCTCTCGCAGACTGCTGGATGGAGTGTATCTAAGAGATGTGATGTAGGGACGAAGCTTTTGTCATGATCAATCACCTTCAGCTAACAGGAACCTACGGCTCACAACCCTTATTCTGGTTAACAACGTTTGTCAACAAGGCTCTATCGGCAGTACTGATCTTTTGCCAAATACACAGATCAGTCACCCAAGTGAACTGCATAATATGTTAAAATATTTGTCCTATCCTAGCTTAAAAAGTAGAAATTACTATATGAAATGTGTAGGTTGATTCCCTTGAAAAGTGTAAAAACTGTGGTATTATCAAAATTGAATTAATTGCTTCCAAAAAGCATTGTTAGACAACTATGTTCAGAAGTTTTGTCCTTACCAGTTTAACAATTCTATGTTTCCCAAAATCATAGGTCAAACAGACATTCACAAACAACATCGTAAACTTGCGTCATTGGGACTACAGGTCTCAAATTGTGGAAAGAATAGTTTCTTGTTAGTGTGACAGACTAAAACAGAGCATGCTCTGGAGCAAAATAAGCAAAATAACATGTTTATTGGGGAAAAAAAAAACTTGCCTCCACCATTTCTGCAAAAACGTATCTGTACATACAATTCACTACAGTTTACAGCTGAAATAAACACTAGAGGCAGTAAAACACCAATAACGTGTAGCCCTTTTACACAAATTATGATTACAATGGTAGTTTATGGATAATATAGACTTATTTTTGCACAATTCCTTGCATAATATTATGTTATGACCGCAAAACACTTCTGTCATTGTGTATGGATTATAAACTAAAAATGTTTACATGACATAACCAGCTCCATATATGGATTTTCTGGTGTAGTAAAATTGCTTGGTAGCTCACCTGGTACAGCACTGCTCAAAGACTTACCAAGTAAAAAAGGAATGGTTGCTTCAGCGAATGCACTTTTATGTCTTGATTGCTTTTGTTAACACTATCAGTTAGGTGTGTGGTTGGGTTTAGTGTAGGTGGTACATTATATTTTTCAAACATGATAGAGCATTAACCTTTCAGTGCCACTCGGTGTACGTTTTATTTCTGAATTGCCATAATATGTAACAACCAACTTAATAAAACATTGCCAGATTCATGTTAATATGTTAATATGTATGTGCCACATTTCACTCTTAAAGTGTCATGTAATGTGCAAGAAGAGAATAAAAGTGTTGTTTCTGAAGAGTGTGCATGTGCGAATGTGCTCTAGTACCCTAGGGAAACAAGTGAATCAAACATTTGAAACTAAAGCAAAACAACAGAGAACATAAATAATAAGTTCTCAGAAACCACGTTTGATTACAGTAGTGGTTCTCAGACTTTTTTGGTCGCGCCCCCCTTTAAACCTATAAAAAAAATCTGCCTTAACTACTATGTACTTACAGTTAAATTAATCATTTGGTACAATGCACTTATTGTGTACATTGTACTTATATTTAAAAAAAAAATACCTGCATGTAATTACATCTGTAATTAATTTCTGTAATTACATTTATAATTACACTGTTGACCCATCCCTTCCACCTTAACCCACCCTTAAACCTACCCATACCACCAAACCTGTCCCTGACCTTACCCGTATCCCACCTCAATAGCAGCAAAAGTGTTTTGCAATACAATATGAACACAATAAGTACATTGTACTTATTTTTTGATGTAAGTACATAGTAGTTAAGTCCACCTAATATAAAGTGGGACAGTTTATTGCTATTCAGCCTAAGAAACAAAAGAAGCAAAGACTATTTACACTGCCAGCTGTTAAAGTCAGAATAACTTTACCTACATGGCTAACGCTTCTTTCTCATTCTCGCATTAGCTGTTTTGAAAGCCTTTGTGTTGCTTTACACACAAAACATGCTTTACAAACACTGAAAATAGCATTAGCCTGATCCGATTTAAAGGGAAAAAAATGCCAGATGGGCATGTTTTCAATCCAAGGCACACAGCAAAAAAAAAATAAAAATTGGTATCGTAGATCTCCTCAGATATCGGCCAAATGGAAGGAACATCTGCCAATTGCAGATGACATATTTAGCATGGAAATCTAAATCTATAGCTAATCGATCTGTCTACCCCAGCCAACCCACTATCTAGTTAACAAGTGTGTACCTAAGCCAAGATACACAGCATATACATTTTCTGATTATGTTTGCGCACATGTCGTCCTGTAATTATTTCAGCTCACGCAATAATACTTGGATTCCTTTCAGAGAGATCCTAGTTAAGCTGTGCGAGTAACCTCAGAGTGAATGCAACTGAAGCTTCAGCTTCAGTGTTGATCAATATACAGAAGTCCTGGTTTGATCAATGAAGGTTAACTCGAACCCCTCTCACAGTATGTTTTGAATAAACTGCCAACACCTTCACCTGTCCTTACTTGAGTGAGTTCAGAGATCTGGAAGCCTGCTAAGTACAGCATTTGTTCCAGAGGTGTATAAACATCCAAAAGGAAGGTAAGCACAGAGACATTTACTGCATTACCCAGGTTTTCAATGCAACATTAACTTCAAAACAAAAACAGATGGAGTGGTTTTGTGCGCTTGTCAAAGTCCATGCAGCATATCCAAAGAGAGAATACAAATTATGCATTGTTTACTGTAAACACCAGATAGGTTGAAACATTAACGCAATTGCACGAGCCTATTCTATATACGTCTCCAATCCAGGAAATCTGGCCTAATTTCTTTCACAGGCTCTGGAGGTGCTATTGATTTTTGTATCTCCGGAGTCCTAAACCCAGTATAAGTAGAGCAGAATACATCAAAGCGCATTTACATCTCACAAAGACAGCCTTGAAGATGTGCTTGGTTGCTTCTTTTGTTATCTCCTCATGCTTAAAAGTTTCTTTTTGAAGCACCACACTTATTCATGCCTTGCAGATGGACCTTATTACAGATTTCCGAAATGGTTCTCAACATATTTATATATCAGATCACCACTGCATTTAAAAATATTACTACAGAAGTCAATCCAGCCTGCTTTTCTAAGCAGAAATCCATTTTTTGATCTTTAAGACCTTCTGTTTAACACATTGTGCTAATGTGAAACCAAATACATCCATTCAGAGTGATTTCATAACTAATTCCCATATCATTCTTTAGAATAACTCCTGAAATTGGTTGTAATGATGAGATGAGATAAAACAGTACGGATATACCGAACAAAGAAATTCCTCAGACAAACCCCATCACCATCCTGAGCACGCAGCAGCATTGTGGAGGTGGACGTCCCGTGAGAATACAACGAGACGCCATCCAATAAAGAGGATTATAGATTCTAGCCTGTGCACCCAAGTGTTTCCAATGAAATAACCACCTCCTGCAAAAGTCATTAAAATTTAAACCATCCTTTCTTAGGGATATCACCACACAGCATATATTACCCGCCGAATGAGTGGAAAACAATCTCTACCTTGACGTTGTGCATTAGGCTCACACTGGAGTGAAAAGTGTGTGGGTCAGTAGCCTGAGAGTGTGAATGTGTTTGCAGTGGAGAGAGAGACAGAGAGCGAGACAGAGAGAGAGAGAGGGATTTCTGGGTACACATTGCTAGGTACACATTTCAAATGGTGACTTTAAGCTGCCGTGAGAGGGAGTGGGATAATGTTACACATATTTTTGTAGGCTCTTTTTGGCTGATATTCAATGGTTGATGAAACATTCATGGGGAAACACCATTGGCCAATAAGAGAAAATCTTTATCTAAGCACTTTGGGTCTTTTTAGTGTGTGCCTCACGCCAATAAACGGAGAACGGCTGTTATTTGCATGGAAGTTATTTTATTCGCTATTTCCTTGGATATTACCGTTGTTGGGAATCAAGAACTACACTGTAAAAATCGTATTTGTTTCAACATTATAAATGAAGCAGAGATTACTGCAGTACTTTTTTTGCTTTTGTGTATGTGTGCACAGTCACTTTTTTTGTTAGTGCACTTTAGGTTTTATTGTCACTTTTATGTAGATAATCAGGAATACATTTTTTTTTTATAATTTCGTTTGGTGTGCAGATTTTTTGCTTTTGACTTGTATTTTTTTCTCTATTGATTGAATACACACCCAACTATATTTTTATTTTACATAATTGGTGCAGATTTTTTTCATATTTTTTGTACTTTTTACAATAAAATTCTATTTCAGTCTTTCTACTTCAAAATGTCATGTTTCTTTTAACATGTTACTTGCTATTTCTTTGTAATTAATTGTGATATTTACTATCAATTTCCAAGTGAAAATTGTTTCTATGCCAATTTTTTTCAGTGCAGCTTATTTATTTATGTATTTTATTATTTTTATGCACTGCTGTTTAAAAGTGTGGGGTCAGAAAGATTTCTTTTTAAAGAAATTGATACTTTTATTCAGCACAGTTACATTAAATTGATTTTTAAAAAATGACAGCAAAGGCATCTATGGTGTTAAATATTTCCATATAAAATAAATGCTGTTTTTTTTAACTTTCTAAGAACCATGAAAAAAATGTATCACGGTTTCTGCAAAAACATGAACTGTTTTCAACATCGATAATAATCAGAAATGTTTCTTGAACAGCAAATTAGCATATTAGAATGATTTCTGAAGGATCATGTGACACTGAAGACTGGAGTAATGATACTGAAAATTTAGCTTTGCATCACAGGAATAAATTACACTTTGAAATATATTACAGGAGACAACATTTATTTTAAATTGTAATAATAATTACTGTTTTTACTCCATTTTTTTTTATCAAAAATGCAGCCTTGGAGATGATAAGAGACTTTTTACAAATCTTAGAGACCAAAACCTTTGAATGATTGTATAAATGGTACACAGTACAGCAGTGTTTGTCAGTTTTTACCAAAATACTATACTTAACATATACACTAAACAAAAACAATATTACTTTTTGGTAACATTAAGTCTTTGTGAGTCTGTTTGACCAATTTATTTAAAAAAAGAAAAAGAAAAAAAAAAAGACTTATAAGAGCAATTTATTCACAACACAGAGCACAATGGTCACTCTCTGCGTTTGTTGTTGTGTGCAGCCAGCAGAGACACTGCAATAGAAAGATGTGTTGTCTGTTTATTGTCTTTTATTATTTCAGTGCACCCATTCTTTCTCCCTCCTCACATTCAATTCAGGCACAAGCCCGCAACTGGGCTGACACAGTTTCTTTTGCTGTGGTGCTGTAGCTCCGGTAAACGCTCTCAGAGAATTTTACTTGCAGAAACGAATGAAGATGTTCAAGAAGTGCTAATGAAACCAAATGTCATGGAAATCTTTTGGTTCCACTATTTCTTTTTATTCCCAATCTGAGCGTATTTGAATAAATCCTAGATATAGTTCCCATCTGGATGATCATAAAAAGCGAGAGGCACTTCGACAATGAGTTTTCATTCTGCATGAAGCTTGATGCTTCAGTAGTGAAATTACAAAGGCAGTGAGGTCTGAACCTCAAGCTTCACCCTGAGATCTTCATTGCACTGGAAAACACACTCTGTAGTCCTCAGGTGCTGCTGCGGCTGCTCTTTCATGCTTGAGGGAAAACTGAGCGAGTGTATCCACATAAATAGTTTGAGGTAGATTGGACAGCGCGGGAGGTTTGATCATGTTTCATTTATGAAGCTCCAACATGTTTTTCCTCTGTCGGTGTTCCTACCTGTGACCTTGTCATCAAAAATAAGAAATGTACTGTAAATAAAATAAATAAATAAAAAAGGACTGACCAGCCGGACCAATTAAGATTCAAGCCTTCCAAGGAGGCTTGTGCTTGTTGCTTAGCAACCTGTTAAATTCCCAGTTGAGAAGGTGTCAGATCCATGGCAGGTACATGTGTACATCAGCATTTATGTGCTGATCTCTTCCTTTCACTGATGCTCTCCTCGCACTGATCTGTCAAAATCAAAGGCGATTTAATTCCCCCATCATTAAAATACAACACTCACCACTAATTAATCCACAGAAGCGTGAGGTGACGGTAAAGGCGATGTGAATTGGTATTCTCAATCCATTTTACTGCAGTTATGTGACATTTTCATGTGAAATTGGAGTTAACTGGATGGTGGAAAGTCCATTACAATCCAGAATTAAGCAAGACCGTATGTGAGTTCTGAATGACACATTATACACTATGCACCAACACTATGTACTATGTAGTCAGCTGTCTAGTATATGAATCTTATAAAGTTATTTTGTTATCTAGCATTGGGGTTTAAGTGTGTGAAGTGTCCAATTCACACTACTCACACTGTTTATACTACAAAATGATCTAGAATAGTGCTCAAGTATGTGAATTGGGATGCACCTAATGACTTAATTTCTATATGATAGCTTTTTTAAGAACAATCCAATAGCCTGCACAGCTTAAGTGACGCGAAAAAGCTGTTTCAGGTTAACATTATTACATTTTGATTGAAGATTAAGATGACAAACATTTTTATTTTCTTGAGAAATAATGTGTAGTGATGAATCATCCACAATATGACCTAGAAAAAGCATTAGGAAAGTAAATACGGTCCATTTGAATTCCAGATGACTTTAATGTGTCTTTAATTTTATTATTCTTCATAACAGGGAGAAGTGATTCATAAGAACTTATTTACTTTAAAGAAACCTTCACTTCTCACAGAGGTTACTTTTGCAAATCACAGATGTAATTATATTTGGGCTCAAGTGGCTTGATGATTTTACTCAACCTTTTGTCAGAAAGAGAAGTTGTTCATAAATTCAGTTTAAAAGACTCGGCAGTATGATAGTGTATTGTATATAACCTCATGTGTGGTTAAAACTATGAGTTTTATAATGTTAGTTTTATGGTTTTAACTTGTGTTACATAATAATATTTTAATCTATCTTTTAAGTTGCATTCATAAATAAAATAAAAAAACATACAAAAATAATCAGATGAAACAAAAGACATTTATCTTATATTTAAACCACTCATATATTTATATATTCATTGTTACTATTATTATTATTAAAAATACATATGTATTATTGTTATTGTTATATTATAATATAACATATAGGGTTAGGGTTACATAATATAATATATATAATATATACAGTGGGTACGGAAAGTATTCAGACCCCCTTAAATTTTTCACTCTTTGTTATATTGCAGCCATTTGCTAAAATCATTTAAGTTCATTTTTTTTCCTCATTAATGTACACATAGCACCCCATATTGACAGAAAAACACAGAATTGTTGACATTTTTGCAGATTTATTAAAAAAGAAAAACTGAAATATCACATGGTCCTAAGTATTCAGACCCTTTGCTGTGACACTCATATATTTAACTCAGGTGCTGTCCATTTCTTCTGATCATCCTTGAGATGGTTCTACACCTTCATTTGAGTCCAGCTGTGTTTGATTATACTGATTGGACTTGATTAGGAAAGCCACACACCTGTCTATATAAGACCTTACAGCTCACAGTGCATGTCAGAGCAAATGAGAATCATGAGGTCAAAGGAACTGCCTGAAGAGCTCAGAGACAGAATTGTGGCAAGGCACAGATCTGGCCAAGGTTACAAAAAAATTTCTGCTGCACTTAAGGTTCCTAAGAGCACAGTGGCCTCCATAATCCTTAAATGGAAGACGTTTGGGACGACCAGAACCCTTCCTAGAGCTGGCCGTCTGGCCAAACTGAGCTATCGGGGGAGAAGAGCCTTGGTGAGAGAGGTAAAGAAGAACCCAAAGATCACTGTAGCTGAGCTCCAGAGATGCAGTCGGGAGATGGGAGAAAGTTGTAGAAAGTCAACAATCACTGCAGCCCTCCACCAGTCGGGGCTTTATGGCAGAGTGGCCCAACGGAAGCCTCTCCTCAGTGCAAGACACACGAAAGCCCGCATAAAGGACTCCAAGATGGTGAGAAATAAGATTCTCTGGTCTGATGAGACCAAGATAGAACTTTTTGGCCTTAATTCTAAGCGGTATGTGTGGAGAAAACCAGGCACTGCTCATCACCTGTCCAATACAGTCCCAACAGTGAAGCATGGTGGTGGCAGCATCATGCTGTGGGGGTGTTTTTCAGCTGCAGGGACAGGACGACTGGTTGCAATCAAGGGAAAGATGAATGCGGCCAAGTACAGGGATATCCTGGACGAAAACCTTCTCCAGAGTGCTCAGGACCTCAGACTGGGCTGAAGGTTTACCTTCCAACAAGACAATGACCCTAAGCACACAGCTAAAATAACGAAGGAGTGGCTTCACAACAACTCCGTGACTGTTCTTGAATGGCCCAGCCAGAGCCCTGACTTAAACCCAATTGAGCATCTCTGGAGAGACCTAAAAATGGCTGTCCACAAACGTTTACCATCCAACCTGACAAAACTGGAGAGGATCTGCAAGGAGGAATGGCAGAGGATCCCCAAATCCAGGTGTGAAAAACTTGTTGCATCTTTCCCAAAAAGACTCATGGCTGTATTAGATCAAAAGGGTGCTTCTACTAAATACTGAGCAAAGGGTCTGAATACTTAGGACCATGTGATATTTCAGTTTTTCCTTTTTAATAAATCTGCAAAAATGTCAACAATTCTGTGTTTTTCTGTCAATATGGGGTGCTGTGTGTACATTAATGAGGAAAAAAAATGAACTTAAATGATTTTAGCAAATGGCTGCAATATAACAAAGAGTGAAAAATTTAAGGGGGTCTGAATACTTTCCGTACCCACTGTGTATATATATATATATATATATATATATATATATAGGGTTACATATTATTGAATTTTATACCAAATGTAACTAAATTCAACACAAAAAAATTGTTACATTTAAACAAAATATAACTATATTTGAAACTATATTACATGTATTTCAACTATATTTTACTATACTTTTTACTTTTTATTTTATTAGATAAACTACAATAAACTATATAACTATGTTTACAGACAAAAAATATTTGTTTTTTTGGTTATAATACTAATTCCGTATAGCCTATATACAATTTTAGTTGAATTTACACCAAATACAACTATATTTGAAACCATTATCCTGCTTTAAAATGACTTAGCGGTCACCACTAAAAGGCACACTTGACATGAAGGGTTCATTGGTCATCCCTGACTATTGTGCATGTCATCAAGGGTAAGCACATGGGTTAACTGAAGTGGTGCAGTGTTACAAATGTCAAGTGTAAAGCTTTGTTCTTAACACACAATTCAATGTGTGTGCCAAACACCCGTGCCAGTCTCCAGGCCTGAGCAATCGTCCCTCTCAGTGAAAGAGAGAGAAACTCCAGAGCTTCAATCTACAGATGACTCACTTTGTTCTCTCTTTTAGGTATTCGTCTAGCCCTTTCGGGTTAGATCTATCCCTGAAGCAATCTAGGTAAGAAAAATGGAACGGAGATGAGATTTCGGCTGTGAGGTGTACCCTGCTCCAACACTATCAGTGCTGACGTTGTTTCATTAGAGAGTTCAATGCAAAAGTCTGTCTGTGTTTAACGAGGCTATAGCCAGAAACTCTCCTCAGATCAGTCAGCAGTTCAGCTGGAAGAGAAAGCACACATCCTTTCTGCTTACTGGCCATTAAAGTATTTATTTTATTTTAATGTATTTCATTTATTTTACTAGATAATATGACATGTTTACTGAGTGAAGACGTGCTGAAATCGCGTTTGATCTCGTACTGTATGGCGTACCTTGTTAGTGTCTGCGCTTGCGTGGCCATTTATTGTGATTAACAGGAAAGTGTGTTCAAGCGCCAGCAGAAGACGGTGTAAGAAATACTCTTTGAGAGAAGCAGTCTATCAGCGGAAGTTAAAAGTAGTTCGTAAGTGTATTTACTTGTCTCATTAGTGTTTAGCGCAGTTGCCGTTGCTAGGAAACGCTTGTTTTGTTTACTGAGTGGAGACGTGCTGAAATCGCGTTTGGTCTCGTACTGTATGGCGTACCTTGTTAGTGTCTGCGCTTGCTTGTGATTAACAAGAAAGTGCATCCAGCTGAATTCAATTAGAGTTTTGTTAGACGGGTATAAAAAAGGTTATTATACCGCGGCAGCTGTCGCAGCAGCTCTCGTGTGAAGCCCGAAGTGTGTAAAGACCATCGACTCCACCGAGCGACTCCACCGGACGGGGACACCGGCAAGGGATAAGTATCGCTTTTCATTTATTCTCTTTCCTATTACTTGTTTCACTTCTCTTTCAGTTTTTATAACCATTTCTTACTTGTATGTTTGGCACAATTATTTTTTAGGATTACTGTTAAACTAATGTAGTTTGATTTGTATATGTTATCTATTTTAATTTTAGTTACAGTTGTAGTTATGTTTGTCATTTTATTAGTTTTTCCTATTATGTCTGTATAAGTTATTTATTAAGTTTTAGTTTTATTTAATTTGATTTATTTTAGTACTTCAACAAACTACATGGAAATGAAATAATATTGAATTTATGGATATGTGTGTGTGTGTGTGTGTGTGTGTGTGTGTGTGTGTGTGTGTGTATGTATATGTCTGTGTGTGTGTGTACATACACGTAGTTGTTTTTGGTGTTTGGCTTAGTTTTATGTTAAAATAATTATTACACTCATACCTTTTGTTCTCTTAATATTTTGAATTGTTTGTAGCTTCATTTTGTTTTCATTTAAATGTTAAGTTTAGAAATTTTGTCATATGCATTTCACATTTTTATTTAATTTTTTTAATGTGTGTGTATATATACCATTTTGTAAAGTTTTAGCTTTTAGTTTTGGATCAGTTTTAGTTGTTTTAATACTACAATTGATTGTTTCTGTTGTCCTCATTTGTAAGTCGCTTTGGATAAAAGCGTCTGCTAAATGACTAAAAGTAAAAGTAAAGTAAAAGTAATGTCTAGAGAAATCCCATTATCCAACATGGAGCTCAGAGCTGTGGAGCTGTGGGCTATTCACAGACCTGTCTTCAATATCTCCCATCACCTGCAGCACAGCGGAGGATGAGGAGGAGATAGGCAGGGGTTAAATTGGGATTTTGGAGGTGGAAGAGCTCTAAAATATAGCTATCTGGCTTAGATATGACATAACCAGCTGCCTCAGTGTTAAAGCACTGATTCAAATGAAGTATAATGCTTATTATAATGAATTTGATGTTCCTATAATAAAGTTTTTATTAAGCATGTACATTACCATTCAAAATTTGGGGGTTGGTAAAAAAGAAAATGATAATGTTTTTTTTTTTTTTTTTAAGACTCTTCTGCTCACCAAGGCTGCATTTATTTGATTAAAAATACAGTAAAAACAGTAATATTGTGAAATATTATTACAATTTGAAATAGCTATTTTCTATTTTAATATATTTCAAATTTTAATTTATTCCTGTGATGCAAAGCTGAATTTTCAGCATCATTTCTCCAGTCTTCAGTGTCACATGATCATTCAGAAATCATTCTAATATGCTGATTTGCTGCTCAAGAAATATTTGTTATTATTATCCAGGTAACACTTTAGTATAGGGACCAATTTTCACTATTATTAGCATGCCTAAAATTAACATATTAGTGCTTATAAAGCACATATTCTGCATGACCATATTCTTCATCCCTAATACTATCCAAACTTAACAACTACTTTACTAACTATTAATAAGCAGCAAATTAGGAGTTTATTGAAGCAAAAGTCATAGTTAATGGTTTGTTAATAGCGAGAATTGGACCTAAAATAAATTGTGACCATTATCGATGTTGAAAACAGTTGTGCAGCTTAATATTTTTGTGGAAACAGCAACATTTTTTAGGATTCCTTGGTGTATAAAGACAAAAATATTTTGTAACATTATAAATGTCTTTTTTGTCACTTTTGATCAATTTAATGCATCCACTCTGAATAAAAGTATTAATTCCTTTCCAAAAAATCTTACTGACCCAAATTTTGAACTGTTAGTGCATGCATATGTTACGGGCCAATCGGGTGTACGTGTCAGTGGTCTAGCGCTTCTTATATCTCCATTGTCTCCCCTCCCCCGCCTTTCCAAGCCTTTGTCCTTGAACAGGACAGAGACAGAGGAGATGAAAGCCATCTTTCATAGGATGTTCCGTATCTTAGGATATCAGTGCAATCATGCAGTGTTTGTCCATTGATTCATTGTATATGGCAAAAAGATCTAAGTCATTTCAGGAAGTGAGGGATTTATAGCCATCATTTGCACATCGTTCTACAATCTGTTAAAATCTAGTTTTCTATAAGGGTAAGCTAACCCATTCTTCTCTTACAGCTCATTTAAAGAGTTAAAAAAATAAAAAATAAAAAAATAATAATCTGGAGAGCAGTCAGTGTAATTCCAAAGAGACACTTGGCTTTAGACAGAATGAGTCCAGGTGTGTTGGACTGAAACACTGTTTGTGACACCATCTAACATTTGAATTGTTCACAGTTGGGTGTATCCTAATCACACCAAATGGTATTGGCAAAGAAAGCACATTAAATTCATATTGCTTCATTTTTTCATTATTTTTGTGATCATTGCAAATATTTTGTGAGCATATATCAACCATGTCATTTGCACTTAGTATGAACTCACTTTTTTCACTTCGTTGTATCTTCCAGATGAGCACAAAAGCATATTATTGGAGTTGTACTGCAAGCTCTAAAACCTGGAGTAAAACCAAGACCTAATGTAAAACAAGGCAATAGCACAATCTGATACTCTCCGCCTGGAGAGATACTATCGTATTCAATCTATGCATGTCCAGTGATGCAGTGCAGGGTCAGGACAGTGGCTGCCACAGTGAGGAGGACTTCCTATTGAAACGAAGCTGGAGAAAAGAAACACGTAACAACAAACTAAATATGCATTAAAAACAAAATACCACTCCATAATCCATATTAACGCTTACTCCAGTAAAAAAAAAAAGTCTGTCCCCTGTTGTTCTGTCTCATCATACTCCACCAACATATTTGTTTAGAGTTTGTTTTGGACTGTGTTTCACTGGTAAACCGTGCTTGATCTGTGCATATTTCTCTCCCGAGACAAATTTTACTGGAGAAAGCAATATTATGGATAGAGGATTCATATTTTAGCTGGAAGCAATGATTTGAACTTAAAATGTCTTAATGGTGGATTTGTTTCTTACAAACATTTCGCTTCACAAGACGTTAAATGATGAACTGTAGTCATTTGGATTACTTGTGGATTATTGTGATGTTTTTATCAGCCGTTTGGACTCTCGTTCTGACGGCACCCATTCACTGCAGAGGATCCAATGGTGAGCAAGTGATGTAATTTCTCAAAATCTGTTCTGATGAAGAAACAAACTCATCTGCATATTGGATGGCCTGAGGGTGAGTAAAATTTCAGAAAATTTTCATTTTTGGGTGAACTATTCCTTTAAGAGTCACTAAGCTTAGCTTTCTAATTCATATAACAAAGAGAGTAACCAAACGTGCTTCTAAAATATAATTCAATAAAGTACAAGCTCCCAGTAAAAAAAGAAAACTAACTTGAAAGTAATATAATGTTATTACACTGTGATCACAGAACAGTTTGAGCACAAATACAGTAAAAATACAGCATCCTGAATAATAAAAATAATTTTTACAGCGATAATAATAATGTCAAAAAAGTCTAAAAATGATTTTCTCAGCAGTGTAGAAGCAGACCCATACTGAGTGTGTGTTTTTTTCCTTTCACAGCCCTCTTGCAGTAAAGCATGCAGAATGGAAGGATTGAATAACCAAATGAGAGACACACTCACAGCAAAGACCATTAACTCCCATTCCTGAAGGCTTCTGCATCACTGCCTGCTGCACTATTTTCAGGCAGAGGTTTGTGTGTGCGAATAATAATCTGTCTCTGGCCACAGGCTGGTAATGGGGAGACAGACGGTCTGTTCCTTTTCCATAGCACCCCTGTCAGTTAGAGACTAAGCAAATGCACCTCTCAAGGCAAAGTAACATAGCTGAAGTCACGCAGCACTCTGTCCTGAAAAAAAAAAAATTCCAGTGCAGTTGCCAAAAATCTTGACTTTTTAACTGACATGAAAACCCAAGGGAGATGAGGAAAGAATCGTCCATTTTAACAGCCAGACCCTGCCGTTCAGCAATCAACAAGAATGAAATAACACTGTAAAAGCCACCCATGGACAATTAACTTTAGCACATAAAATGTGTAATTACAACAAAAGCTAGTTGAATAGAAGGCAAATACAGTCATTCACAGTTAATTATTGTAAACAGCTCTCTTTAAAAAGAAAAACATTTCCCTATTCCTGCTCATTGGAGTTTAATTAGTATAGCTGTCTATATACCATGGAACTTTAATGGATTTAATTCAGAATCCAGATTTTACAAGGTGCAACCCATCATTAAATTGTTTTATTGTGCAGAAGTAAATAAAAAATGTCCTCAGAATCAAACAAAAAATTGCCATTTTGGTTTCTAAAAGTCTCTTCTAATAGTTTCATGATCTTAGTCAATAAATCACTGCACATAATTGCAATACGTCGTCACAATTTCACATTTAATTCAATGTGTTACTTGCTGTTTCTTTGTAGTTAATTGTGAAATTTACTAGCAAAAATTGTTTTTACACCAAATTGTGTGCAGGCCATTTTTGAGTTGTTACCCACCAGTTTGACTCTCACTGAAGGGGCTCCTCATGTCCTGTACTAACCCAGTAATGTTTATTCAGAGATCTGAGAGGCAGTAAATTGCATTTCCTGCTCGCTTTATTCCATGGATCTCCATGTAAATTAAATTATAACTTGATTTATTGCCAAGCCTTACTTCGGGGCTCACAGCCCCCTCCAAAGGATAATGCCGCTTATTGTGGCAGAAAAGCCGTCCCAGAAAAACATCCTAACATCAAAGGAGGCTTTCATAACTGCGGCTTTGAGATGCAGTGAGATACAGTGGCTTCAGACAGCGAGTGTGACCAAAATCATTCGGACACAGCACATTGGGCCAATTACAGTCTCGTCAACAGCGGTCATGATCATGTGTTAAAGTACAGGGGGTCTAGATAAGATAATTCCAATAACGGCTAGTATTGCTAAACTGAGGAGACAGCTGGTACGGGGGCCAGCCGAGGAAAAGCGTGCCTTGCAGAATAGCATCAACGTCACAGTGTCCTAAATCTGTAAGGGAAAGTGTGATATAAAATCTGAGAAGAGGAAAGATTTAACAGTTAGTCTTTAAACACACAATTAAAGGAATTATTCACGCAGAAAAGAACATTTGCTGAACATTTACTCACACTCAGGACATCCAAAATGTAGATGAGTTTGTTTCTTCATCAGAACAGATTTGGAAAATTTTACATTGTATTACTTACTCACCAATGGATCCTCTACAGTGAATGGGTGTCGTTAGAATGAGAGTCCAAACAGCTGATAAAAACATCACAATAATCCACAAGTAATCCACAAATAAAAGTTTGTAAGAAACAAATTCATCATTAAAATGTTTTATATTCAAATTGTTAAAATATCCAGTTAAAATATAAGTCCTGTATCCATAATATTGCATTCTTCAATGAAAAAGTTGTCTTGTTTGAATCAGGAGAGAAATATGCACAGATCAGCATCATCACACAAGCAAAAACAATCCGAAACATTTTTAAACTAATATGCTGATGGTTTTTGATGTGAGAGGAAAACAAGGAATGGATTTTTTCACTGGAGGAAGCATCATTATGGATTATGGACATATTTTGGCCAGAAGCAATGATTTAAACGTAAAACACTTTAATTATAAATTTGTTTATTACAAACATCCAGCTTTTCACTTCACCAGATGTTAACTGATGGACTGCGGTGGTGTGGATTACTTGTGGATTATTTTAATGTTTTTATCAGTTGTTTGGACTCTCATTCTGACGGCACCCCTTCACTGCAGAGGTGAGTAAGTGATATAATGCTTAATTTCCTCCAAATCTGTTCTGATGAAGAAACAAACTCATCTACATCTTGGATGGCCTGAGGGTGTGTAAAATTTCAGCAAATTTTAATTTTTGTGTGAACTATTCCTTTAAAGAGATTGTGTCTGCATCCAGAGTGCCTTTGTATCAACAGCAGACCTATTAAGAATATATCAGCACAGACACCTGATGACTGCAATTTTCCACAGCGGATCTTTACAATTAATGTTTTATTTGGAAGCTCACGCAGCGCTACAAGAAACGGTTAATGAGAAAACCGCCTGTAGTAGAAATATCTGCATTTGGGCCTAATTGGACACTCTTTTGATCGATGGAAAAAACAACTTTTTTTTTTTTTTTTGGCAAAAATACTGGCCAGCAGTGAGACCTTTTACTCTCACAGATGATTCAAAGATTTAAAAAACAGACTCTGTGGAAAGTATTGGACCAAACTACAATGCCAATCCAGTTATTGTAGATAAATTAATTTGAGAGGGAAGACATCGTTATGGCATTCTTTTGTAGTATGACTGCATTTGTAAACAATATGAGTGCGTGAAGGAATGTTTCCAGGACTCTCTTAAGCTTTGTAATAGCTTTCAAATCTTAACTGTAGTACTGATGCTATTAAAACATCACAATGTGATGCATTGTTTCATTTTCATGAATCTGCCATGAAGTCAATACAGATGGGAATGCTTATTTCTAATTACCATGAATGAAGTGCAGAGAAACATGTGCAAACTTTTTCAAATAAAAGCAACTATAAACAGAGGTGCAACAAATAAATAAATAAACGTCACATATATTTACCTAATATTTCTCAGAATATCAGAGTCTAATTCCACAACCAGTGCAATCAGTGCATCTCTTTCTCTCTTTACAGCACCTTTTATAGAAAAGCAGCAGCAATAAAAATGCTGTGACTATCATCAGAGGTTTACTTAAAACAGCCTGCATCTTCCTTACAGTACACTTGTTACATCTCCATCTCCCTCTAGAGATCCATCTGTGATGTATCTTATGCAACAGTCAGTTTTGGTTTTGTTTGCATTAATGGTTTGTTTGCATCAATCTGATTGCATGTTTATATACCTATTCATACATATGTCACTATATATACAGTGCACAGCATAAATGAGTACACCCCCTCTGAATAAATATAAAAGATGTATTTTCTTAATGATCACTAATATAATTCATGGAAAGATGGCAAAATTGGAATGTATTAAACATATACTTAATAAAAACAATAAAATATATGCCAATATTCTCTGTAAGATAAGTAAATTAGCCAATTTTGTTTAAATGAAGGATTGCAGAAATGAGTACACCCTAGATTTAATTCAGCAAATGTATAATATTCTAGTACTTAGTATGTCCTCCAGAACTTTAAGTATACTGCTCTGACCCTTCTTGGCACAAGTTCATGACAAATTTTCACATCTGTCCTGTTTAATTCCTGGAGGACGACCTCCTTAAATGCTCTGGTCTTTAATGGGGAGTTTTGCACAGCTCGTCTCTACAGAATCCCCCACAGCTGCTCAAGAGCGTTAAGATTGAGTGAAATACATGTCCAATGAAGGATTTTCACCTTGGGAGAATGTTATTTTGAATGAGAGTTTTATTTAGTAATTTTCAGGAGGGTGTACTCATTTTTGCAACACAACATTTTATCACTTTGATAAGAAAATCTTATTTTGCGGAGTAATTTTGACATTCTTCTTTGGTAATTGATCAAGCAGGCTTGTTGGAACATTATATCTCCAGAGAACCCTAACATGTCATCTAAGTAAAGAGTAATTGCTGAATTTGTTAACTTTTAGAGGGGGTGTATTCATTTATGCTGTGCACTGTACCTTCAGACATGAATATGTATACCTTCAGGCCCTGCTAAGACTAAAAACAACACATTTTTCAAATATATAAACTTATTAACAAACAAACAAATATTTCAGTCTCCACATTATATTCACTGTACTTCACAGAACCAGATGGGGCCTAGAATGAAATCTCTTGTGCCTGTTGCACCCCTGTCTAGAAATATATTATTTATGTATCATAATAAATAGCAAGCCAAGCATTCAAAATTTCCTTTATCTTCACAGCTCTTTACTGTAGGTCATGCTGCCAGCTCTGATTAAAGTGTAGATTTGGTTATTTTGTACTGATTTTGCTTTGCCATCCATTAAGAACCCATTTGCTATGGTTTCAGAAATAGTACTTGTTGAGGTACTTCACTGACCCAGTTCAGTGCCTCATAACAATGACAGCCCGTAAAGATTTCTAGAGCACTTTCCCTCCCTGTAACTAAAAGGTCAACAGAAATTTGCAGGTTTTACAATAGACCTTTGTTTATACTCTAATCGGAATTAAATCAAACCATATCTAACTCTCAATTTCAACAAAAGACCGGCTTCTTTGTGATCTATTACATTCTGTAGTACTACAGCTGCGTCGATTGTTCAGAGGAATCAATTGCATTTAAAGCAGTGTAGTTTTTAGAATATATAATGACTTTTTTTTAATATTCTCGATGAATAGGACGGATTAGCCTATTCTAATGATATTCAGACTAACAGCATGTTTTGCAAGTATGACATGCTATTGCTTTTACACAACAGTTTAACATGCAAGTAATTAAGACTGAGTAAATACATTTCTGACAGGAATTGACCAGCTGATTTGTATACTTCATTGTCATCAAAAATAGTCCAAAAGAAGCCAAAGCATTCAGCTTTGCATGTAACCAAGCAGTGCACAGACTGAAAACCGGACTGGAACAGCATATGAGTGGAACGGAGCTAAAGCATTCTGTAATCCCTCGGCTCAAACTCCACTTCGGGTTTTCACTTACCGTGAGAGTAACGCCACGCAAGCAATCATATAACATACATATAACATACTGCATAACATACATATAACAAACATATAACATACTGCATACATTTAAAAAGAACACATGCAAAATCATACAAGATTAGGTTGATGAGAGAAAATAGAGACATTCTGACTTTCAAAATATTCTGAACAGCTTTGCTCGGTGAGATTTCTAGAGATGGGAATCCGTGCAATGATTAAATTTTGCCTGATAGAGGCTGAGAAATTCCCCTCCGCAAATTGTCATGTTGGGCTCAAGTTTGGTGAACGAATTCGCATCGTTGACCAACAGAAGTTGTATAATGTGGCAGTGACCATTATGTGGGCGGGGCTTCATAAATCCTGAACGTTCACAATAAACGAGAATGAGTAACAAGCTGCGTCCACTCTGTCACTTCTAGGGATGGGCGTAACGATTATAAGTATCGATATATCAGTACTGATGTGAGTATCGAAAGTTTTGATACTCAAATAAAAAATATCGATACTAAGGTGTGTTTTATTTACCAGTAATTTTGTTTATTTAACAAAAAATAATGCATTCAATATGGATTAAATTGGACGAATAACCTATGTTGGCAAATAATTGTGTAGGAAAGAACTATTTTCCTGCTC
Source organism: Spinibarbus caldwelli (assembly GCA_039654775.1). Taxonomy (NCBI): domain Eukaryota; kingdom Metazoa; phylum Chordata; class Actinopteri; order Cypriniformes; family Cyprinidae; genus Spinibarbus; species Spinibarbus caldwelli. The sequence continues at coordinate 27,460,868 of CM077232.1, read as the reverse complement.
ATCTGAATGCACGCAAATGTTGCAAGAAAGAACCAATCAATCACAGAGAGCATTCACTCACTTCTGACAGTGCATTCAAACAGGGCTGCGTTTCCCAAAAGTATCATAAAGCGTTGATGTTTTTGGGAATGGCAGCCCAGAACAATACCTAAACAAATCATATAGCCTATGTTTGAGTTATTTCACAATAAACAAGTTAAAATTGTAGCCTACATAGTTTGAGCAATTACATTTATTAAAAATGAACCATGATTTTATAAAAGTGACCACAGTTTAACTACAGTATTTGTAGATTTCCATGGTTACCAGTACAGTAAACATATTTTAACCATGTGTAAACAAAAATATAACCTAATAAGTAGCAATTAAGGCATACTGAATGCTAAAATGCGTTTCAAATATAAAGTTAAGTGGGTATAATTACCCATTTTACCCATTTTAATAATTTAATAAATTTAATAATTTAAAAGTTTAGTTTAGAAGTACTGTATCGGTATCGACGATACTGGCCTTTAAAAGTATCGGTATCGTGTCGAAAACAAAAAAAGTGGTATCGCCCATCCCTAGTCACTTCTTAATAAAGGCACTGATTAAAAATATAAAGTCTGGATTAAAAAGAGGCTTTTTGGAAAGTGTTTCACACACACTTCATATCTAGTCCCACCTTTTTCACCAGCGGTGAAATATTTCGCTACACGTGACCAAACAATTACTCAAGGCAAATTTGCTAGTGAGCCAATCAAATTTGAAGACCAGAACAAACAGTCCTATTAAAAGAAATTATTAGCCACATATTTAGAATGTCACATGACTTTAAAAGTTGTTTTGTTTGTTTGTATAAGATGCCAACACGCATAAACAAAAAAACATTGTCACAACAAACAAAGTTGATAATCAACGACCCGAGGAATGGAGCAGATGAGTAACTTCGGTTTCTGAGAATGCAGACCTTGTAGCGCTCAGCCAGCTGAACTCTCTCCATGGTGCTGAAGCAGTTGCCCAGGTGACATGATATCAAGGGCATCGGCCTTTCTACAGAGCCGCTGAAGCATCTGACGCTCACGAAACCCCAGCGATTAATACAACAAACTACACAAATGACCTGACATTCAACACCTCACTTCTCAAAGCAGAGTTCAACCAATGCATGCAGTCTTCAGCCTCCTTTAAAACACCGTAAAGCCGAGAAGCTCATTGTTTGTGACCGCCTATCGCTTTTATCGTGTTATATGAACGAAATCATGTCCCTCACGAAGTCGGTGTAGCTTTCTTTCCAGTGAACTCTGTATCCAAAACAAATCATTTATGCCTTGAACTTTCAAAACTGATATAGGCAAATATTCATCATACAACAGCCTATAATAAACATTCTGTCTCAACAAGTATTTCAACAAGTATAATATGAATCCAGTCTCAAGAGAAACCGCGCAATTTAGAATAAAATACATAAGGATGTAAATAAATTGTAAATGCACCGCTCCTAAATGTTGTTGATGCTTCGATAGGGGGAAACGTTGTGATGGAGCTCAGCTCAGTCTGATGAAATGAGAAGAATGGGAACTAGCAGCCGCTATCAGGACTGGGACGCACACAGAGAGAAATACAGAAAACAGCAAGGACTCTTACCGCTCTGAATCAAGCCTGCTGCGAGCCTCGGTGTGTAATAATCCTGCGAAATGAAGGTGAATGGAGCTGAATGGCGAAGCGCTGCTCGTCGTCGCTCTTCAGTGCTGCTGCATCTGAAGACACAGCTGCTGTTTCCACGCGCTGAGAAAGAGAGACTGAGGCGCGCGCGACACGGATCAGCGTGCACGAGTCCACAGTGAACTGCCTCCAGTGAGCGAGGACAGTTCATGTGCGTTTTAATAAAATCGACCGATGTGTGTTTTTATGTCTGAAAACTGACAATGATCTTAAGGCACGAGTCAGTTGTCTGATGTGAAGTCAGACTAATATGTTAACACAGTGCAATGACAATATTTACTGCATGACTTATAGCCTACTGATATTATTAACACAACAATAAACCTAGTCGCATTGTTTTATGTATTTAGCAGTTTGGTGCATAATGCAAAACATATTACATTTTACATAAAAACAATTTGGATATTCTTATAACATATTTATTTATTTAAAAGAATAATTTATGAAGAAAGATTTGAACCTGAAAACCTGAAATATATGTGAATCTCTGGAAGCTGAATAGAAGCTGTGATCTGCTGATTTTTATTTTTATTTTTTTTTATTTTTTTTTTTTTTTTGCATTAATAGCCTACATGAAATTCACATAGCTCAAAATTATTAAATAAATACCATACGCAATGTGAGTGGTTTTTAATAGAGAGGGCATATATTTCAGATCAGAATCAGAGCACCATGGCTGATCAGGGTAAAGGCAAAATCATCTGGTAATTGTACTCCCTCTGTTGGCCGCTGGACACACGTCGGAGTTTGCAAAGTGTTTAGCAGCCTATCAAATAATCAACTCGTCACTATGACACGTCATGCAATTACGAGGAAGTGACTGAATGATGAACATGAGTTCAGCAAAAGCAGGACGTCGGGTTAAGTCAGACAAGTAATTTTCTTGACTGACTGGCCTTTAAATATCGGGAGAAAATGGAACGATAATAAATTGTCATTCTAAAAATATTTTCATTTTTCAAGCGTCAACATCTAAGTGATCTAGGCAAGTGGCCTACATAGAAAATCCACTAATGCAAACTTCTTAAGCCTTTATAGAGAATATAGCAAAAAACTTTTATGGTAGTTTTTCAATTAAATATATATATATTGTCACCACGCATTAGTTGTGGGGTTTAAGCCCTGTCCCACTTAACATGTTACAGTAAATAAAGAGGGACATTAAAAAAAAAATTTAAAAAACTGTTTACATTGACAATAATCATTAATCATATTATTATTACGAACTAGTATGAATCATGTCATACAAAAGTCATAAGACATTTTTTATAAAAGCCTACTGTAGATAAAGGTCAGACATGAGGTTACATATTGGCCTATGTATGTAAATCTTTAGATGAAAAATCCAGTTAATTTAGATGTTAGAATTTTTAGGTTACCTTTTTTTTTTTTTTTTTTTTTCTTTTTTTTGGGGAATGTGAAATTGCCTATTATATGGTAATAAAAAGCCATTTTACACAACAACTCTGTACTGAAAGGTATTATAGGCTATAGGGAATTTTAGTAAAACACTTATGAACAGTGGAATTAAATTCAGTGTTTTATTATTATTATTATTATTATTTAAAGTTATTATAGCCTACCTGAACTTGGCCTGAATGTATTTCAGTTTTTTTTTTTTTTTTTTAAGCTAATAAAATTATATTGTCATTTTAGTTTGGAGGACAGAATTCACAAAAACAATTCAAAACCTAGGCAGTTTTTTTACTGTGCGTGTGTCAGTATCCAGGGCCGTCCTTTGGGCAGTGCAACTGGTGTGGTTGCACCAGGCCCCGCACTTTGAGGGGGTCCCGTGGCGAACGGACCGAGGATAGTGATCGCGAACGGACCGAGGGGGACCCGCTCCCTACCTCGCACCGGGCCCCACATCAGCTAAGTACGGCCCTGTCAGTATCCACTGCTAAAACAAGCATTTGTGTCCATGTAACGACTAGCATTGTTCTGCAAAAATGACATTCTATTCATATGGTGAAATGATGCAAGAATTTCTGAGAAATACATGAATAATAAGACAACTCTAGTCATTTCCTTTATTCCTGGAATCAGTTGAGTACAATATAACAAAATAACTTCTAACTATAATAATCACGTAGTTAAATACTAATGGGTCATTCGTCTTACTGTCTGAACACTGACTAGTGTATTGCAGATTTTGGACTTTTTTTAATAACATACTGATTTCTATAATTTAATCAAACAATGAAATGCTGACAAATAGTAGCACAAAACATCACAGAATTTATCTATTGATTCATACGCCTAATGTTTGTGCTGTTGTTTTCCCACCAAAAATGTGGTGATGTCACTTCCTGGAAGATGATGTTAGGACCTGTAACCAGTTTCAACAAACCCCTTAAATTTAGAAAACACAAAATTTTGCTCTTAAATTTTTTGCAACTGGCGGCTGGCATTTATTAGATAAGAGGATATCACAAAAGATTAACACAGATGAAAGTGAAACTGACAGCACAGGAAAAAAGTTTTTGTTTGCTTGTTTTTTGTTTTTTGCAACATTAAACATTTTGAATTAAAAAAAAAAAAAAAGAAACAGCTGTCAGGTGTCTGGACTGTCTGTGTGGTGTTTTGCCCCTGTTCCTGTTTTTCCTTATTTGGTCATGTTCCGGTCCTTGTTTAGTTTGATTATTAGTTGATTCCCCACACCTGTCTGTCCCTCGTTATCCTGAGTTTAAAAGTCCTGTCTGTTCTGTTCATGTTTGTCGGGTCTACTTGGTTACGCAGTGTGTTGCTCAAGCTCCTGTTGTGATTATTCACTGTGTTTTCTGGATTAAAGACTGTGATGAAGACGAGCCCACCAGCTCGCCTTCGGGGAAAAATGTGAGTCCGTGAAGGGATGTAAAAACGATGGCTCACTCGCAAAAGCACTTTTGTGCAAGGTGGAATTTATTTACAGTGCCAGAAAGATTGTCCACAGTGAAGAATATATACAAGTGCACCTAAAAATGACAAAAATCCAAAGTACTAAATAAACAACAAAAGGGAAAAATAAACCAGAAAATAATCCAACAATGATATTAAACAGGTATCCACAGTATACGAAGGGGTTTTGTGTTTGCTTGAGGCACCGCAGTAGCACTCTTGCATCGACTTGGTAAACAAGTACTGTCTTTCTGTTTGGCCTCAGCTTATATAGGCCAAACCCCGCCCCTTTTTTGGGCCATACCATTCACAGGTAAAAATAACATTTAACGCACACAAATACCACATCTATTGGTCATCTGTAAAACTTAATCAATAATAACCACTTCCGATCTATCTATCTATATATATATATATATATATATATATTAATAAACACATAATCCATTTAACACATAATTTCAACACTTAAATACACACAGAAACACCTATTCATACTAGACAATGGTTTCGCCAGCTTCCGGTTGCACTGCCCGGCGCGACTAAGCCCGTGATGTCATAATCGGCCGCTGCTAGTTTGTTCGGTTTGGCCGGTACAGTGTTTCCCGCCAGACGACTGACTACGCCTACACAGACAAACATCCCAGGGACGAAACGACAGGACAAGTGCAGTGTAAGTGTATGAAACGACCGGGAAATGGATATGGACAGAGGAGAGTGCTAAAATGGGAGAATTACCATGTGCTATCAGGATTGCGTGTGCACCCACTACTCTGATAGCGGCAACGGCAGGGAGGAACGGTACGGAGGATGAATGAGGTAAGTAGGCCTGTGCGTGTGTGTGCATGTGTGTGCATGTGTGTGCGTGTGTGAGTCAGTGCTGCTTCCCCAGCGGTGGCAGCTAATGTGACTTTATCACAAAGACTGTTAAACGTTTTTCCGCGTCTCCATCATTCCTTCCACGGGGAATTGTGACAGAAGACTCGACCAAAACAGTTATCTCTGTGTGTCTACCCTTTGTTTTTGTTTCTGTTTTCTCAGTGTTTTTTGTTTCCGTTGTGTCCATGGATCCCCTCCTTCGTCCGGAATACCTCCTCCTCCTGCTGGAGCAGGGGGAGAGATCGCTCGAGGGCTACACCAGACTGTTCCTGGTACTGGCCAACCTATGATGCCAGTTTAAACTCCACATACAGAGCGCCGTCGTCCGAGAATGGTCCTCGAGCAAATTTTGCCACCTTTGTGGACTGGACACTCCGTTCCACTCCAGACCCAGTGCCCAGCCCACCATCTCCCCGCTGCGCGAAGCACATGCCAGAGCCCACCGCTGATGGAGAGCCATAGCCCGCCGCGACCGACGAGCCATCGCCGCACAGAGCGACAGAGCCACGGATCACCGTGGAGCCGGAGCTGCCAGTGACATCAGTCAAGGTGTGAGAGTCGGCAACAGAGCCCGCCACGAGGAAGAATGCCGCGGACAGTGAGAGTGCGGAGAGGAGCTCCGCCCCCTGCACCGTGGCTGAGGGTGAGCTGATAATGCATTTGGGGCTGCTGGACTTAGAAGGAGACCTGATAGACTGGGAAACTGATCTGGAGATCGATCTGTCCCCTCTCCTTTCTCCGTTGTCCCCACTGGTCCCGTCCAGCCCTCCTTCATCTCTGGTCCCCATGTCCAGCACAGAGGGGGCTCCCGAAGCTCCAATGCCCGCTCCTCGAAAGCGCCCTCCAGAGCCTGATATTCCAGAGCGTCATCCTGTTTCCTTGTTCAGCCCAGAGTAGGCTCACAAATGCCCACCCTCCCACCTGCTCCTGCCTCCTCCTCCGCTGTCGTCTGGCAGCCCCTCCGCTCGCCCTCAGCCCCCTATCAGTACAGTGCGAGCCCCGCGGGAATGCCATCCTCCAGCGTCGCCGGGGCTGGAGTGCCCCTGCTCCCTCCTCTCCGCCATGGCCCATCGGTCCACTGGCTCCACCGGGCTCCCTCGTCCCTCCGGCTCCGCCTTGGTCTGACGTCGACCATCCTGCGCCTCGGGACTCCACTCCTCGGCTGCACCTCGTCCGTCAGGCTCCTTCATCTCCTCGGCTCCTCCTCAGTCCTCTGTCGCTCCGGCTCCACCGCGGCCCTCTGGATCCCCACCTCCGCCTCGGTCGCCAGCACCATCTGCTCCACCTTTGCCCTCCGGATCCTCCCCGTCGCCCTTGCTCTTCGGCTCTCCGTCTCTGCCTCTGGCTCCTCTACCACCTGTTCCGCCGCCATCAGTCAGCCCCCTGGAGTCGGCGGCCATTCCTCCTCCATGGCTCCTCCCTCCGTTGACTCCATATGGGCCGTCATCATGGCTGCGGTCTGGGTCCCGCCTGGCTCCGGGCTCCTCCTGTCTCTTCCCTGGCTCCTCCCTCCTTCGTCACCTCCCTGGTCTCTGTCAGCCGGCCTCTCCCGGGCGTCCGTCCTCCTGCTGAGCCTCCTCCCTAGTTCCCACCTGCCCCTCCCCATGTTGTTTCTACGGTGCAAGGACACACCTTCCGGGAGGGGCGATATGTAATGTGTCTGGACTGTCTGTGTCATGTTTTGCCCCTGTTCCTGTTCCTGTTTTTCCTTATTTGGTCATGTTCCTGTCCTTGTTTAATTTGATTATTAGTTGATTCCCCACACCTCTCTGTCCTTCGTTATCCCGAGTTTAAAAGCCCTGTCTTTTCAGTTCATGTTTGTCGGGTTTACTTGGTTACTACGTGTGTTGCTCAAGCTCTTGTTGTGATTATTCCCTGTGTTTTCTGGATTAAAGACTGTTAAACTTTTCCTCGTGGCTCCAGTGTCTTCTTGCAACAGCGAATTGTGACAACAGTGACAACATGGAATATTTGCCTGTTTCCCATGTCAGAAGTTGGTTCAGCATTCAAGAACATGAAAAATGACAACATTCATTCAAACCAGTGAAATAATTTTATTGTGATTCTAATTTTTAATAATGTTTTGTTTAATATTTTATCCAGTATAGAATATATATGATGAGCCGAGCTGGGTAGATTACTTGAAAACTGTAATCCGTTACTGATTCCAAATTACATGAAAAAATTTACTTAGTAACGTAATCCATTACATTACACATTTTAGGTAATATAATCAGACTACTTTTTGATTACTTTTAGATTACTTTTGACCTAACTCGTTTATCACATTGATTTAAAAAGTATAATCTTGTATCATAAAAATACAAAGAAAAAGAAAATATATTTCATTCATTGTTATTAATAAAATGAAGTGCATTAAACATTACATTACGTCAAAGTTTCCCAAACTGGGGTTCGTGAAGGAATTAATAATAATTTATTGCTATTGTGTGAATAATATGTAATCATGTAATCAATAAAAAGTAACTGTAGTCTGATTAAAAGTATTTTAAAATGTAATTTAATCTAATTACAGGTACTTAATTTTTGGAATCTGATTATTATCTCCACATGAGCTCATTGAGTTCTTCTGTTAATATGTTTATCTTGTACCATTTCATTAAAGACTGTTCTTAACTCATCAGCTGATTAATGTATTTGAGTAAAACATATATTTAAATAATTAAAATCTAGTTACCTAGTAGTATCTGTAGTAACATTATTAGATACTACAGCAGTAAAGTTCCTACTTTGTAGGTTTTTATTTGAGAAACAGTGGTTTAACATGACTTATTTTACCCACCAAGGGGGCAATTGTAACACTCTGACTTCTTGCATTTCATTTAATATTATAGTCTTGTCCTAATTAGTAAAAAATATATATCAGTTGCATTATTAATTAGTACACCTATTCTTGTATCAAATGATGACTAGTATATTTCAAGTAGTCTGTGAGTTATGAAGGAAAATGTAAAAAAAAATGTTACAATTGTCCCCGGTCTCCCCTACATAATCCAGATTGCATGTACTCAGTTACTACCCAGCAATGATGATGAGGACATAAAAATTTATAGCATAGCAGGAATTGCCCTTATGGCAACAAAACAAGGTTCACTGAGAGTGTCAGTCCAGTCTCAGAACAAGACTCTTTAATGGAGAAGTTACATGTCTGTTACATGTCTGCAAAACAGCCAGCGGGTTAAACGAAACATCAGCAGCAAACTGTAGCAACCCACTGGAAATTCCGAGCAATGGCACATGCTGTTATATGTCGCATGTTTGCACCTGAAGAAACCGCGCATGCGAAGCACTCGTCCGGTGAGGAGTTTCCACTGAGGGCGGCGCTACGCTCTTTTCAGGAAGTGCGGGGACAGAGGAAATTTTGTTTTCGTGCTAAATAAAAAAAAGTTCCTCGTCTGTGACATTTATAACCAGGTGTGGTATGTTTGCACGTCCACATAACCTCTATCCCAGCGAAACAATCGCGTCTGCACGTGATGATCCGTATGGCTGCAGTAACTCTCGTGGATCTCACACATGTCCGCTCTTCACAATACGACATTTGTGTGAAAAAGCGCATCAGCAAGTTCTGTGCATTGACCGAGAATGGCTCACAGGAGCCCGTCTTCTTCATAGCGGATCCAGAGAGCTCCGTGGGGACGGACAGATTTCCTAAAAGCTCTATTCAGGAGATGTTTATCGGTTTCAGCAATTCCCCTCAGGTCCTGTGCAAAAGCTCGCTTTCAGCCGCATTATACTCATTCAAACAGACTATAGACAAAGAGGACATTAGTAACGTGAAGATCGTGACTTCGAGCCGCGGGAGCGGATTTTTTCGGGTCTACCAGGAGCTCCTTTTCACTTCTGCGTATAATTTTGAGTACAGTATCATGTTTGACAATCTGTCCTGTGAATGCTGTCCCTCGGACCGGTGCACAGACAGCAGCACGCAGGCAGCTGACGCTAAACGTGAGCTCAGCACGTTTCTACAGCACCTACCAGCGCTCAAAGGAGACATTGCAATTCTTAGATCTTCTTTCGTTTCAGGTTGGTTATGCTCGCTTTCGGGATCACATAGGCCTACGCAGATTTTACTTTTATGCTTTAGTATGTACAATTAATAATATTATCTACATTTGTATATTTTTATTAAATCTGAGGGCTGGCTTAACTTCATTTGGAATAATAAATAGTCCTATAAAACATTTAAAGTTTTAATAAATAATAATAATAATAGTAGCGATTATTATTATCCTATTATTGAGCTGTTTATTAAACATTTAGAAAAACTGAGAGAATATGGAACATTTTGAGAATATGCATGGAGCTTACACTCAAGGAGGAAAAACACAGTTTTATTCAGAATCTTGTTTTATTTATAATTTTTAACAAGATTTTTTTTTTTTTTATTAAAAAGTATTATATATATATATATATATATATATATATATATATATATATATATATATATATATATATATAAAATCAAGTAAACACGATTTGCTTCAGTCTGGGATATCTTGCAATATTTATAACAATATAAATATTATTCTTACTTTTCTTTCTAAAGCCATTAAAGTTTTCACAGCAAACAGAACCACAACCATGAAAACTGACATTTTTAGAAATATACTAAAATTCCTTTCACTTCCTACAAAGAATGAACTATCAATCAGGTGACAATAGGCATGTAGAAGATTGTGTACAACAGGTTTTTCAGCGAAGTTTTGATCATTTATAGGCTTTATAGGATTAATGGATCATTTGGAACAGATAGTGAATGAAATACAGCCAGAGAGTATTCAACATACATGGGAACTCCTTCAATACTGTTTAAAAGCATCCCAGGACACACCTGATGTAGGCAGCGTGAATGTCCATAGTGAGAAGAGCTAGAATCTAGACAAAAATAATTGTTAAATATGTAATGTTATTTCATCTCTTGAATGCGTTCCAGACAGTCAATCTATGTCTCTATTTCCTTCTCATTCAAAGACTGCTTCGGTCATGGCTTCTCTACTCGTACCGGAGGTATATCCTACATCAGCACTTTGAGCTCACTGAACCTCTTCTGTAACCCGCGGCGTAAAGACTCCAGAGCCGTGGTGGCTGAGAACCTCCGGCGGCTCGGCCTGCAGGCTGGATTTCACCCTCAACAGTTCAACCTCATAAAGGTACTTTAACACAAAGAAAATATGAGGAAGTCAATCTACAACCAAGCAGCATATCATAACTCATACATACTTTAACACATGCTACTGCATTTGCAAAATTTCCAGTTGCATTCTTTTTTGAATACTGACTCACTGACTGATCTTTAACATTATACATGTTCTACATAATGCTTTTTTAGAAAGTCATGATCTTATGAAACTTTTGGGTCACACTTTATTTTAAGGTCCAATTCTCGCTATTAACAAACCATTAACTACGACTTTTGCTTCAGTAAACTCCTAATTTGCTTCTTATTAATAGTTAGTAAGGTAGTTATTAAGTTTAGATATTGGTAGAATTAGGGATGTAGAATATGGTCATGCAGAATTTGTGCTTTATAAGTACTAATAAACAGCCAATATGTTATTAAGAGGCACTATAATAAGCAACTAGTTAATAGTGAGAATTGGTCCCTGTACTGAAGCGTTACCAACATTTGTTTTAAATTCTTACGCATAAATTCTTGAAATTAGTTTAGTGCACAAATATAAATAGTATGTACATATGAATTTATTTTAATTTAAATTTTATTATTATTATTATTGTTATTATTAACCTTGTAAAGATTGACATAAGAAATAATAGTAAGAAATATTTACTTTTTTTTTTTTTTTTTTTTTGGTATGTGTTTAATGTTTTGTATCATATTTGACACATCAGGCATTGACTGATCTTTCTACATATTGATTGCATGTGTCTTTGTCATTGACGTCAGTGCAATCATGCTAGTGATGTGTGGGTGATGGGCAAACCCGCCCCCGACAGTTACGACGGGATGGTGACCAATCAGGTGGGAGTTGTTATAGCAGCACCAGGGGCCGATTGCATGCCGCTTCTCTTCACTGACCCCGTAGCAAAGGTCATTGGAGTGGCACATGCAGGTGAGTCAAATCACAATGAAAAAACAATCTTAATGCTCCTACAAATTAATATAGACTATTAAAATAGACTATTTTAATTCACCCAAAAACTAATGAAACTGATAGATTAGGGACAGATTTGCAACCTTATACTGATTCACTTCAAGCTTCAAGTGGGTTCTGTGGGTATGTATTCATATAACCACTTCTCCACTTAACAGGAAGTGGAGAAGGAAGTTAACCTGATAATCATTGTGCATCAGTGATAAGATAAGGTTAGGCGCCAGTGTTTTATTGAGCCTAATTAGTCCTAGGTGTGTTTTGTATGCAGCTGTTTATGGATATAAAGTGTGAGAGATGTGACAAATATCAAGATCATGGTTAAATAAAAAAAAAATTATAATTTATTATAAATAAAAGTAATTATTAACTTAATTCATATAGATTGTATACTGCGTATTATACTATGGCAAGTTTTGTCTGTGTGATGATGTTATAGATATTTTATAGATATGTTCTAAATATTTTAAACACTGCATCAGTATTTGTTACTCAGTTTAGTGCTTTCAAATATGAAAATTTATATTGATTGAATTAATAAAGTAGATTGGTTATGTTACCTAAAATGTGTAATGTAATGGATTACGTTACTAACGGACTACAATTTGTAAGTTATCTACCCAGCTCTGTTTATAGATATTCATGCATGATGCACAGACAGAGAAAGCAATTTGTTTTATCTGAAATGCAGCTGGAATTGGAGTATTCCCAGAAGAGTAAATGTCATTGAGTTATTCTCAGTGCTGCTGTCATTGCTGTGCTGCGCTTACATAATCCTTGTTTATGCCATTTCAGAGCTACATATATACAGTATGATCATTTTCTGTGTTCTTTATATATAATATCGGTCACACTTTATTTTAAAGTCCAATTCTCGCTATTAACAAACCATTAACTACAACATTTGCCTCAGTAAACTCCTAATTTGCTGCTTAATAATAGTTAGTAAGGTAGTTGTTATGATTAGTTATTGGGATGTAGAATATGGTCATGCAGAATATGTGCTTTAAAAGTACTAATAAACAGCCAATTTGTTAATAATAGGCATGCTAATAAGCAACTAGTTAATAGTGAGAATTGGTCCCTATACTAAAGTGTTACCATAATATCTTATAATAATATTCCAGAAATTATCTTCCAGGTGTAGCATAAATAGTAGTTTATATTTCTCATGTGTGTCACAGGCTGGAAGGGGACCCTCATGGGAATTGCAATGGCAGTGGTGAATGCCATGGTGTCAGAGTTTGGCAGCAAGCCTGCAGATATTGTGTGTGTGATCGGGCCTTCTGTTGGGCCGTGCTGCTTTACTCTGGAGCAAGATTCGGCCCGAGAGTTTCACGCCATACACCCTGACTGTGTTAGACATGTGGACACATCTAGACCTTATGTCGACATCAGACTCGCGACCAGGTAAACATCAAAGATCAAGCCTGGTTTGCCTTCAACTGTACACCGGAGACCTGTTTCATTGATCCCTCCGTCCTCTGTGTCACTCACAGAGGTCATGTCACTCCCTGAAGTGACTCTCAGTAATTAAACATCTCTGAAATAAAGGTGATTTATGTGAAGGGTAATACATTTCTGTTAAAATATTGCAGAAACAAAGACTGATTGTTGTCTATGGGGAAATGGGCGCACATGTATGAAGACCGCTTCTCCCAAAGGCCCAGTCACTGAATATTTTTAAATCTTGCATAAAATCTTATTTTTTTCGGTTGGCTTTTGTTGTGTTTTATGTGCTGTTTTTTTTTTTTTTTTAATGTAATTTTTAAATTTTGAATTTTAATGTATAGGTTATGTATTTTTTTTAATATATATATATATATATATATATATATATATATATATATTTGTACTGTTAAGATTTTTACTTTTTAAAGCGCTTTTAAGGATCTTCTTTTAAATCTATTATTTTATTATTTTTATAAATGTTTAAATTATTATTAATAATAATAGTTCTTTTTAAAGCCTATTCTTTTATAAGAACATTACTTTATCTTGCATTTATTAAACTGCAACGTCAACCAACCAGTCATGCTTTGTCTTTTAGAATTCTACTGGAGAGAGGAGGAATTAAACCTGAACACATCGAGGACATCAGGATCCCTCACAAGTCTGACTCCACACTCTGCACCTCCTGCCTTCCTGAACTGTTCTTCTCCCATTTGAGAGATGGACTCGACTTTGGGACACAAATTGGCTTTTTGTGGATCAAATAATCCTGCATTTACCAAGTTCTTTAAACTTTTCTTAAAATGCTTACTGCTGGTTGGTGTCCTGATCAGCAACATTTTCAAGATTTTGTCACTCTTCAGGAGAATAAATTGTGACAGTTGTATAGACTATGTAATATAAATTTATATTTAAATAGTATTTATATCCATATTGATCATTTTGAAACAAAGGGATAGTCATACATAGCAGAACAATTCCCGCATTTTATTTGGTGAATTATTTGTTAAAACTATGAATTATAATGGATAATTTGACAAAATCTGTAAAGTATGTGATCCAGATGATTAATAAAAAATATAAGTAAGAAAAAAAAAGTATAAGCCTTTTTCAACAATGTCAACAACTCATTGGAAGAAAGAAACCTCACCAAAATACATAAATCAGGAACTGTCTGTTAATATCCGTCAGAATGAGAGTGATTTGTGTGTTTTTTTTTTTTTAATTAGATGTTTTGAATTACACAATCTATTTTTAATGAACTATTTTTAGGGGTTGAAATAGATTGTGAATGTACACTAGAGGGAGCTAATCGTGTTAGAGTGACCATTCACATATTATAATCAGTACTATTTGTTTAGTGTATGTTTGCTATAACTCCACTAACCAAATCATATCACAGACAAAACAGCTGCTTATTTTGTCATGTCAAGTCTAAGATGTCGAGCTTGAAACGATCCTAGTGGGATTATATTTTTGTATTGTAGCCTATTAAATATAAAGCTATTTGTAAAATATGCATCCATTTGCTTGTTTAACCTTATTTAATGAGTAAATACAGTCATGGCCAAAAATATCGGCACCCTTGGTAAATATGATCAAAGAAGGCTGTGAAAATTAATCTGCATTGTTAATCCTTTTCATCTTTTATTTAAAAAATTCACAAAAATCTAACCTTTCATTGGATTATAAGAATTTAAAATGGGGGGAGATATCATTATGAAATAAGTGTTTTTCTCTAATACACAGATTGGCCACAATTAACGGCACCGTTTTATTCAATACTTTTTGAAACCTCCATTTGCCAGTTTAACAGCTCTAAATTTTCTCCTATAATGCCTGATGAGGTTAGAGAACACCTGACAAGAGATCAGAGATCATTCCTTCATCCAGAATCACTCCAGACCCTTTAGATTCCCAGCTCCATGTTGGTGCTTCTTCTCTTCAGTTCACCCCACTCATTTTCTATAGGGTTCAGGTCAGAGGATTGGAACGGTCATAGCAGAAGCTTGGATTTGTGCTCAGTGACCCATTTTTGTGTTGTTTTTGAGGTTTGTTTGGATTATTATACGGTTGGAAGATCCAAACATGGCCCATTATAAGATTTCTAACAGAGTCAGTCACTTATTGATTTTTTTATCTGTTGGTATTTGATAGAATCCATGATGCCATGTGTCTACACAAGATGTCCAGGACCTCCAGCAGAAATATAGGCCCACAACATCAAAAATACAGCAGTATATTTCATTGTACACATGGGGTACTTTTTATCCCTGTGTTCACCAAACCCATCTTGAGTGTTTGCTGCTAAAAAGCTCATTTTTTAAGTTTCATCTGACCATAGAAGCCAGTCCCATTTGAAGTTCCAGTCGTGTCTGATAACTGAATATTCTGGAGTTTGTTTTTGGATGAGTTAGGAGAATTTTTCTTGAAACCCTCCCAAACAACATGTGCTGATGTAGGTGCTGTTTGACAATTTTTTAAAAGGTTTCTGACCCCGAGACTCAACTATTTTCTGCGATTCTCCAGCTGTGGTCCATGGAGAGTCTTTAGTCACTCAAACTCTCCTTCTCACCGTGCATTAGGACGATATAGACACACGTCCTCTTCCAGGCAGTTTCGTAACATTTTATGTTGATTGGAAATTCTTAATTATTGCCCTGATGGTGGAAATGGGAATTTTCACTGCTCTAGCTCTTTTCTTAAAGCCACTTCACTAATTTGTGAAGCTCAATTATCTTTTGCTGCACATCAGAAATATATTCTTTGGTTTTTCTCATTGTGATGGATGATTAAGGGAATTTGGGCTTTGTTTTCCCTCCTATTTATATTTCTGTGAAACAGGAAGCCATGGCTGGATAATTTCATGTTCATAATCACCCTGGAGTGCTCAAAATTGTGAATATGAATGGGAATATACTTGAGAGATATTTTACTCATAAGAATTTCTAGGGGTACCAATAATTGTTTCCAACGTGTATTAGAGAAAAACATTTATTTCATAATGATATTTCCCCCCGTTTTAAATTTGTATTGTCCAATGAAAGGTTAGATTTTTGTGATTTTTTTAAATAAAAGATCAAAAGGATTAACAACGCAGATTAATTTTCACAGCTTTCTTTGATCATATTTACCAAGGGTGCTGATATTTTTGGCCATGACTGTATGTATTTAATATCTAAATTCTTCACATCTGTCTTCGTGTGTTTGAAGAGGGTGACACTAGAGGGCGCTCGCGTCGCTGTACGAGCTTGTTTATTTAGTGAGAGACGCTGATTGTTGGCTGGTGTTCAAGCGCCCTTCAGCAGCATCACAGGCAGTCTTCAGCAGCACTTTTGCAATGTCACAAAAACATCTCAGCTATTACTTATCACCTGCTGTTGAAATGACCGCAATATTTGCCTATCAAGTCATTAAAGGAAGCACTGAAGAAAGACCCTTAATTGTCAGTCCTACTGTCTACTCAAGCAGCAGCGTGCATGTGTGCTTTCAAGGCAAGTGAGTGTGAGTGTTTTCAGTGCTGACAGAAAATGACGGGTAAACCATACCACAGTCAATACCTCTGCTGACCTATAAAGGGTCAGACATAGTCAACACACATGTAACTCAACTACTAGCACATACTAGCTACTAGGCATATGGGCCAGTAGTTCCACCGGTTTTGTTTCAGTATTCTAAGTTTAAATTGCATATGATGTGAAACTAACAAAAATCATAAAGAAGCAAACACGAACTGCACCAATTATGGATGATTATGAGTGAGGCTGAATAGGGAAATTTACATAATGTAACTTTTTTCTGACTAAAATGACAAAATGGTAGTAAAGAAAGAGTGCAAAAAAAATCCATCTTCTAACTCATGACCTTACTTTACCCAAATGCACTTTAATAAACATGTTGATTTATGTTTCAAAGCAATCGGGGTGGATTTCACTGAAAAAAAATATTACACAGAGAAAAGTAGCTCTGTGGGTAGCCTGAAGCTGAATGTTTGCTGTCACAGCTAACGGGAAAATATGACAATAAATCATTCAAAACAGCAAACCTCAGTGAATCACCGGTGTTAAAAACAAAGAAACTGGTATTTATTGGTCCATCATTTCTGATATGATGTCCTGTTTATGTGTACACCAGAACCACATTCATCCGCGTAGAGGAGCAAAGCCAAAGCACAACCAAATTTCGCAATTTTAATTTAAATTCATAAACAGCATGAGTATGATTTCACAGCCAAGAAGCAAACACTGGGGCAAATGTTGTATTAATGTTAGCTGTTTTACTAAGAAACAGATGAATTTATGTTAGGCTAATATTGCATAGTTTGATCGTGTGCACATCCATTGACATCAGTAACAATGGATATGGGTTTAGTTTCTCCTTTTAAAGGTTGATATCTCTGTTATTTATATTACTTCAGCTATGCAAATTATGGTTAGTTATAATTTGCATTTGTGATCATTAGTCCCTGCTGTTCATGACCATATCAAAACAAATCTGTTACTCATTTTTGGGTTGCAACCCAAAAATGAGTATAATATAGAACTCTACATAATGTGAATTCAAGTAAACTGGGTGAGTCTTTGATACTAAAATAAACCCCAATTTACTTAAATTCACTCTTGAGGCCCAGCACCCATTTAGTTTCTTGTCCTGTGACTCTCTGGCCTTTTGTTATTCTCACAAATCTTTTCTCTCAAATCAATTTTTCTCACACTTACCTCTCACTACTTTCCTTATGCCTTTAACTGGGATTAGAGATTAACAGAGCAGGTCAAGTATTTATGTGAACTATGAATTTGCAGCATCTTTTAATAACTGGGTCATGTATTTAAATTTAGAGTTAAATGCCCTACAAAGCCTTTCCTGTGAGGTCAAACCTCAGATTAATAAAGTGCTTTTACGTGGGCCATGCTAAAAATAAATAAATAAATAAAATAATAATAATAATAAATAAAAATAAAATAAAAAAGGATGTTCCTTTCCTTACAACAGATGGGGAATTTCTGGATGTGGCTGTGATGTCCTGAAAATGACTTTTCATCATTGCGGAAATGCACTAGTGTGCATATTGTCTACAGTGTATTAAAGCCAAAGCCACAATGTCATTACCCATGCATTCACAGGAATACTTCTGGCACTGATATTGTGGTTTATTGCACTTTAGACCATGATAATAGCGGATCTACCATTCAAGTTTTGTGGTACAGCATGATTGGCACAGTTTTCCTGATTTATGACTTCCGATCACACCTCAGTTTTCCTGTAACTTACTGAAGTAATTGACACAAATATCCTTTTGCGCAAGGAAACGCTTCCAAAGAAACTGCGTGTGCAGACTTGTAAACAAATAAGAGCAAGTTAAATTACATTAGGGATACAAGATATAAATATTTGGTTGCCAAGTCCAGTAGTATTAAGAACTCATCTGGGAACCAGGTGTACAAGTCTTGGCCTGGGCTTTGAATGCATTAACTCGTGCGCCGCAGTTTGTTTTATTAACCTGCATCCCAACTTAATCTACATTTACTATGAGCAAACACATCACACAATCACTCTTACTGGAAATCACATGATCTGACCATAAAGGTGTAGATGTAAGGAGGTGTTTGATCAGCTAATGGGTGTGCTTACAGTGTGCTCAGATCAAGAATGATAACTATAACAATAACTGTAAGTTCACACCACAGTTAAAGAGTGCAATAGTTGGGTTTTGTAAGAAAAAATCGCATTTTTTTATAAATTTTTAAGGAAGACATACTGTGAGCTATGAGGTTATTAATCGATGGTATATGCTTTTGTTAAAGCTGTCAGCCTGCAATATTTCAACATAATTTAAAATAATTTATTTAATTTATTTAATAATTTAGTTTAACAGTAGGCTTTGTGGTTACATTTCCCATGATTCAGAAAAAAATTGCCAACCAGAGAGTCACAAGAAGCAAATTGTACCTAAAAAAAAAAAACACCAAGTCCATGAGGCAAAGCAAATGTAAATGATGTATAGTCTGTGGGAAGAAGAAAAATAAATAAATAAATATATATATATATATATATACATACATATACATATGCACACATTATTATTATTATTATTATTATTCAGAATACTATATATTCTAGTAAACTAATGGTATTAAATTTAAATGTCAATCATGGGATTGTAGTTCTTTCCCTCATTAAAGCACTAAAGTACACAGTCTTGTACGTTTGGGTTTCTGACCAATTTTCAAATACTTTTTTTTCTTTTTTTTTTTTTTTTTACAGCTAGTTGGTTTGGTTCATGGCTTATAACTCTTTTAATGTTTTTAGGAACTCTATATGGGAAACATACTTCCAGAACCAATATTGCTGAAAAAAAAAAAATTATAACAATAACGACACAAAGAAACAATATCGTTGGAAATGCTTTCAGGATGATTTTTTTCCTGCTGATGAACGCTAAAACTATTATACAGCCAATCAGAATCCACCTTTAAAGAGCTTGATCATATTTACACAACAGAACTGCAGCATGCTCTTATAATAAACAAAATGTTTATTAAAATACATACTTAGCATTATAGTTTTCTTTATAGTTATCTTTTTTGGTGTGAATGGGCCTTTAGTCACTATATTACATCAACAGGTAAATCAAGCAGAAATACAATGTACAAGACATTAATTACGCTGTAGAATTTTCAAAAGCATTAAATGTGAAGATTTAGATAGAGTCAGACAGCAGCAACTTGAACTAATTCAAAGCTTTAGATGCATATGGAGGCGATGACACTGTGTACCTGACCCGTTTGATTTGCCTCAATGAGGGAACAAGGCTTAAAGAGCTTCCAAAATACAGATATGCTAACCTTTTGTTATGGAAAAAATAGCAAGTCCTCATGAACCAGCATCCACGTCTGCACGTAGCCCTGTCATGCAGCAGTTATTTACAATAGTGATTTACTGGAAACAAGCTTCCTGGCCTTTCCAAGTACTCCACAGCAGGATGCATACAAGACATCATACATTCACTGTCTTCCCTTCCGTATCTATATTATTCATGTTATTATGTGTTTATTATGAAATAAAGAAAAATATATTGTTTGTCTTCTTTAAATTAATAGATATATAAATTTAATAGATAATATAATATAGTAGTTTTTAGATATATAGATATACAGCAAAGTTCAAAAGATTTGAGACCAGCAGTGAAAAGGCTATTTTGCATTATTTTAATATAATACAAACTTCTAAAAACCTTTTTATTACACAACATTTTAAAAAAAAAAATCCTGAAACTTATAAAATAGAAAAAAATTTAAAGTAAAATCTGATTTTTGTGTAGCTGCACCCCAGAGTATATTGGATAAATGTTGCGATTAAATCTTTCTTAAGTTGGATTTGGAGCTGAGTCTGCTTATTAAGTGTGCCGATGACCCTTTCCACCCCCATCATCCACTTCTTTACATTCTGTATATAAACATTAGTGTTTATATCAGCTGTCTGCTGAAACAGGATCCACTACATAAATACATATCCTGTCTATGTACACAGATAAGACAAAAGAACACGTTTAGCTTTAAATGAGCCATAAACATTACAGATGCCTACAATGTCCCTGAATCCACAAAGATTCGAAGCTACTGAAATATTGTCTTATTAAAGAAATGCTAATATCTAAATATTATCTGGCGCTCGAGGCACAAGTTCTTTCATGCTTCATGAGCCATGATACACCCCCACCCTCTCCACCCGCTCCCTTCTCAACTTTGATGTGGGCGGCTTGGTTTGCTTTGTCACGATTACTCTGTGGATATGAAAACAACGGCTTGCGCAAAATACATGTAGTTTTGGGCGTGGATGGTCTGTGACTGTCCTTTCCTATTTTTTTTTTTGCTGAATCATGTCTGCAAACATTACCTTGGGAAACATCCTACATGGAAAGGGATAACTAGCAAAAAAAATCCATCAGTGGGCAAAATCCAGTTCCATCCAGTTCTATAGTTCAGACGACCCTTCCGTCCTTTTTTATGTGGTTTAGTCTCCTACATCTTAGGGCATGATAATACATTTTACTGATGCAATATGTTATGTTTTTACTCTATGTGACTCAGACATAAGTCAGACATCTAAAGGGAGAACTGCCTTCACATTGAATTCTGAAGAAAACGGTGCTTTCTCATGCAAACTTTTTTTGAGTGGCTACCTGGGTGTCCCTATTTAGTTCTGAGTTGTCGTTAGCACATTAATATGCAGTCATTAGGGTCTTCTGGGTGGTTGACAGAGTGTTGCTGTGCAGTTGCTCTGGTGTTTAAGATGTTTACACATTAAGATATCATTCTTGTAAATGTTGCTTAATGTTTCTTTGTTTTTTGCCTTCTTATGAGACGGGCATAGAGTGGAATGAAATCTGAGGTGTAACATGACATTGCAAGCCATATTTGAACCCGATTCACCTACATGAGCACCACTGCTGGTGTGTTATCCACTGCAGCACAGGTTTAAAAAAGTCCAAAGGGGCCGTTCACACAGAACATGTCTTCACGTCTAAAGGTCCTTGCACACTTTCGTCCGAAATTTTACTGAGATTTATGCTTTAAATAAGACAAAAAAAAAGAGTTTTTCGCATCCGTAGCATGCATTTTGAGAGGAAAAGATGACGAATACGAAAAAATGAAAAAACACATGCAAAAATTTCGAACTCAGTGTGTAAGGACCTTAAAGCGGCAGTCACACAGCACTTTTTGTTCCACTGACTTCCATTCATATGCTTGTGAATGCATCAGACTGGAAACGCAAGCTAGTGCGAAAAGTTTCGCATTTCTCTGCGTTCCAAAGACCTGCGAATTCGCATCATGTGAAACCGCCATGTGACCAACAGCAGATTGATACGTCACAGCATGACCTCGTAGCTGAATTAAAAGAACATACATTTAAAACTGCAACGCTGCAGAAAAATGAAGTAGATTGTATATTTTTACATTTTGGATGTATTATTTGTTATGTGTTGAATTTAAGTTTTTAAAAAGACGCTGCAGAGCGTGAAATCATATCACATCCATTGCAGCGTACAAAGAAATTTCGCATGCACAAGTGTGACCGTAGCTTAAAATGTGAGACACGGTGCTCAGGAAAGTTTTATTTAAAAAAGCGTAGCGCAGAATGCCTCCTCCGCCATGTTGTCGTCAATAAAAGAGTAGTCATGCCAACTTGTTACTGTAAGCAAAAGCTAGCAACGCTTGTCCCGCCTCTGGGGTCTTCTGATTGGTCCACTTTTTTGGAACTGACATTGACGATCGGCGCTGCGTGTAAAAGTTGAAATTCTTTTAACTTGACACGGCGTCTGAAAGAGCAGTGCTTATGTGCGAGACACCGCAAAAAGACCCAAGTACAACAGTCGCTGCTCAGAAAACAGGGTATCCGAACACAGCCACTATGGATGTCTCATCGCCATGTTGCCATCAAATGAAACAGTTGCCATGCCAAATTTTTAGAGTAAACAAAAGCTTGCAACGCTTGCCCCGCCTCCGGGGTCTTCTGATTGGTCCACTGTTTTGGAACTGGCATTGATGAGCAGCGCTGCGTGTAAAAGTAAATAGAATTTTTTTTTACTTGACACTGTGCTCATGCGCGAGATGCTGCAAAAAGCACAAGACGTGAGTGCAGCGGTCATAAATGTATGTCTAGCATGTGTTTACATAGAAAAACGATGGAAAAGTGGCACACTGGAATGGAAAAACATGTTCTGTGTGAACGGCCCCTTAACAGTTTTAAAAGCATACATGATACCTTTTCAGCACTACAAATGCCACATATTGAACCCTGTGGCAGTATTTTCCCCACTCTTCCTCTGTGTGTTAGCTGAGTCAGAGGAGGATCTGAGCCAAGGGTGATCCTGGAGCGGAGATCCAGAGCCAGCACGGGTCTGCAGTGCTGAACAGTGTTGGCTGAAGTGCAGTATGGATCGCACACCTTAATGCTGACGCTGCAGCTTTCTCTCACCTGCAGATGCAGGCCTGCTGATGGAAGAGTTTACAGAGAGACAGACACATTCCTGGCAGCATCCACCCACTGCTGTCAGCAAAGAGCCATCACACTCGGCTTCAATGCCACTGGCTCTATTGCCCAGAATATACTGAACATACACTACTGCTCAAATGTTTGGGGTCAGAAATTAATCAAAGAAAGTAATACTTTTATTCAACAAGAATGCATTAAATTGATCAAAAGTGACAGTAAAGACATATATAATGTTATATATTTCAAATAAATGCAGTTCTTTTGAACTGTCTATGTTTTGACAAAAAATTACTGTTTTCTGTTTTCAGCAATGATAATAATAATAAATGTTTCTTGAGCAGCAAATCAGCATATTAGAATGATTTCTGAAGGATCATGTGACACTGAAGACTGGAGTAATGATGCTAAAAATTCATCAAAACAATAAATCAAAATCATAAATTACATTTTAAAATATATTAAAATAGAAAAGTTATTTTAAGTTATAATAATATTTCACAAAATTACTGCTTTTTACTGTATTCCTGATCAAATAAATGCAGCCTTGGTGAGCAAAACAGTTGTAAAAACATTTAAAAATCTTACAGACTCCAATCTATTCAATGGTCATGTTCCCATGGGTTCATTTTCATACAGTACGTTGTCACATCCAGGTTTTTGTACTTCACTGCAAAAAATAAATAATAGAAATAAATCAATTAATTAATAAAATGTTTATTCGGTATTTTTGCATTGCTTTAAAAAGGTGCATTTACTTTTGAAAAAAATGCATGAGATATTAAGCCTTATTTGTTTTTCTTACTCCACTGCCAAATATTTGAAAATTAAATAAAAAAAATTAAGCATATAACATAATTTACTGAGATTTATGCATTAAATAAGACAAAAAAAAAAAGGTATTTAGGTATTAAAAAAATCAAGATAAGTCTTTACATCATATGTGTTTTTCGCAGTGTTGCATGAAGTATGTTTTTGGCCTAAAGCAGCTCATCTGCATCTCTGCACACTACTGAGAAGCACCATTGCTTTCATCATGTTAAGAGGGATTATTGACCCTCCATTGACCTTCACCCTCTCTCTCTGTTTTTGAAACATGATGCCCTCTCTTCTCTAATCTCTCCCGACTCTGAGATCCTTCCCCGATTACCAAGAGCTCTGGACAGTTTAAAGCATCTCGTCTCTTGTTATCATGCTACAATTAAAACTTGCACAGCCCTTTGATCTTTTGATTTAAACAGCCTGTGTCTTCTTGTTACAGTTTCCTCCTGTGGCTGCTCAACTTCATCTTGTGGCGAATAAAAGCTTCCTTCGGCTCTTTTCTCCTTCTGGCCGTGATCCCAGAGTAATGCTGAGTGTCCCCTTCGTCTTGGGCGGCAGAGACGGCTCAGCAGGTTTCGTCTGGCCACCCTCAAACACATGGGAGGTAGAGACAATTAATAAGAGGCTCACATTTCTGTTTCTCAGTGCCAGGAGATCAGCCGCAGTGTCCTCCTAAAGCCTTAATGTGATTGAGTCTCCCTTCCAGAGGGGAAAAAGTCCTTCAGTGTCTGTGAGACACCTTTAATGAGCCCCAATCATTTTAATGGCATCGCTAATTGACTGCAGGCTTTGTTAAATTCAGCCAGTGCATAATGCGAAATGATATCCAGTGTAATATGAGTTAATAAGAGCACATTTCTGATGTCTATCAAGATATAAGGTGAAAAAGTGTGGTTGATTCAGTCATAATGTTGTCTGGTTGAAATAAGATGTTAAATGTTCACACGTAAAGTTCATTTGAGGTTATTTATACCTCTGATGAACTTCATGTGTAAAGCAGCTCTATTTAAATCTGCGGTGTGACAGTAATGACTGTGAGAAACTTCCTTTTTCTCTTTGGCTTGGTTATTTTGGATGTCTCGATCCTTCTGCCTGTTCGTCTGAGTGGCATTCTAATTATCAGCTGCTTTAGCTGTTCAGTGCTTTCAATTCTTCAACACAGTCCAAAAATACAACACTGAGAAATCGTTTGTAAATGTATTGTTAGTGTACATTTGAGAAGAGGGTACAGAATGAAGGAAATATCAGTGCTGATAGTTTTGATAGCGATGGTGTTCTGTGCTTTTGGGGAGGCTTAGCAAGTTATTTTTGCGCAATAAGGTGGGAGAGAGAAAGTATTTCAACACTCCAAAAAAATAAAAATAAAAATAAAAAATAAAACATGCACATCACCTTTAACAGTGGACAAAAATACAAATACTGAATGTGGTAACACTTACCAGTGTCTATGTTACAAATATAAATCTACAATAATATGTAAATCTACAATGTACAAATACAAGTTGTTCCATAAAATCAGTTTTGTAATACGTTTTTTTTTATATATATATATATATAATGTATTATAAACTTAAATTATTATTATTATTATTATTATTATTATTGTTATTTAATAACAATTATTGTTTAATAGAAAATATTATTTTTTTATTTTTATAGGTTTTGTATTATTAGTTTTATGTATTATTGCAGAATAATAATTATTATTATTTATTATTGTTGTTGTTGTTGTTATAAAAATTGTTTATTTTTTATAAGTTTTATGTATTATTAGTTTTATGTATTAATAATGATAAGAACATGCATAATAATGATAATAACTATTATTATTATTATTATTATTATTATTATTATTATTATTATTATTGATGTTGTTGTTGTTGTTGTTGTTGTTTCTTGTTTTTGTTATTTTATATTGATTAGTTTTATGTATTATTTAATAATAATAATTATAATAAATATTAAATAATTATTAAAATATTATTATTATTGTTGTATTTATAACAATTATTGCACAGTAATAATAAAAATTGTTATATTATTATTATTATTATTATTATTTAATAATGATTATTTTTGTTATATTTTTTATATATGTTTTATGCATTATTAGTTTTATATATTATTGCATAATAATAATAATAATTATTATTATTTAATAATTATTATTATTATTTAGTTTTAGTTTTTTTAATTTAGATTAATTATTGCACAATAATAACAATTATTGCATAATAATAATAACAACTATTATTATTATTATTATTATTATTATTATTATTATTATTATTATCCTGCATGTTTCTGCATGTTGACTGCATCACATGAATTTGGATTGTGGATTTGGATTTCAAATGTTTGAAATATTTTATAAAATGACTTGATTGCTTTTTCTAAAAAAATAAATAAATAAAAATAAGATGCAAAAGTCTCTAAGTACATCTGACATTTTTCTTTAAAATTAGCATTTCTTTCTGGCTACTATGTATAGGTTTCTAGGTAAGTACTGGTACTTCTGAATGGGTTGAGGTTAGGATTTAGTGCATTTGAAGTGAAAGTACCTTATGAACATATACTATATATGGAGAGCATTCACTCAGTATCGTTATCTCATTTTTGACCAAGATGGCTTTTAGAGGCTTTTGTATTGGAACTCTTCAAATAATAATCATTTAAAAATGTAAAAAATGTATATATTATTTATGCAAAAATTAATTTATTTTCAAGAATTTAACCCCCTATTCATATATAATTAAATTATTGTTCTTCAAAACAATCTTTATTCAAGGACATATTTGCATATATGCATTGCATTTTTAATCTTTTTTTTTTTTTTCAATAAATGAAAACAAAAAATACTATAATATGTCATTTAGGAATCTGAAGTGAAGAGAAAAATCAGTTCTCACGAACAGCCTCTCCCAACAAGGTAAATAAATCAGAAACTGTTTGTTTCTAATCTCCAAAGAAAACATCCTTGAAAGACTTCTTTGGAATCCGTCAGAGAAACCGGTCTGATCCAGTTTGCTGCGTCTTGACAGGAAGTGAGCAGGGCAGAGCCAGCCAGCTGTTTTTTTCCTGGCGAGGTTGAAGGCAGTTGTACTCAGGTGATCTCAGCAGCTGGGCTGAATGGGGCGTCTGTTATTCATGTGCACTGCCTCTGAATCTATGATGAGTGCAAACAAGCCGGGGGATGTTTTTATTCCCTCGCGTTCAGCAGATCCGCTCGCCCCGGGGAAGACCAGGGAGGATCTCTCAGCCTGGCACAGCTGACCCATATACCTGCAGAGGCTCCCTCCAGACCGTCTGAGCCCTGTGTTCCTGCACCCTCACTGGGCCTCGCTGCTTTACAGCTGCCAACCATTTGGCCAAATATTTTCCTCACGTGTGGACTGTATGCGTGTGTACATATGGAGTGTGGGAAAAAAGTGTGGCCTGCAGAGGGAAAGAGAGAGGTGTGTTGTCTGCTGTTTAAACAGGCCTGTTTGGTTTGGCTGTGCTGAAATCTGTTTGATTGATTCTCCTCGGCTCTGCTGAGGATGAACCGCTCCTTGCCTGAGCTTCTTCATTTCATTTCCTCTTAGCACAGCTGATTCTTTTCAATAAGTATTTGTGGCTTAGATCTTTAATGGTCTCAAAATGCTTTCAGCACTAGAGAGTCTAAGACGGCAGGCGCAAATGCATTTAAAACCATTATGCTTTTTATTTCAATTAGAAAGGTAAAAATGGTTCAAATCATAGGGCGAGTGTATATATGCTCAGTCTGAAGAGCAGCTCAGCTTCACAAGTGTGCACCAGTGTCACTTCACAGGAAGTGGGCAGGGAAATTTTATTTACCCATCAGTCATTGTGGTCCACCTGAAGTTGTATAAAGAGAAAGAAAGTATTTCAACACTGAAAAATTATGCACATCGTAAAATAATAATAAAAAAAATCAATTCAATTCAATTTATTTTAAATACAGTTTAATTCAACTCAGATATAGTTACTAGACAGTTCAAAGTGCACCAAATGTGTCGCTGTTACAATAGAAGGACAAATACATATTGTAAAGTAACCACATCACATTTATTTTTATATTAAACAATCATTTATTAACTACATTTAGGGCATATTGTGCATTTTATATTCATTTTAAATACATAACATACATGTACACAACCATACACAACTTGGCTAAATTTGATCTAAAGGTTAATGCTTAAAAGTCTGTGTAGCATTTGGACCAATCAGACACACAATTTTTCATTAGATTTAACAAATCAGTTAGTCATTAGATTAACAAATAGTCACAGACACCTCACCCAATACACATTCTGGGTGCCAGTATGTCTGTGAATGACTCCAGGCCCCCGGTTACCATGACAACCAGGACATTTCAGCCAGACCAGATAAGCTTTATGACCTAATGGCATGTTGAGAGTTCTCCCTCACCATCTTTGAACCTTAGGAAAGACATTATGCCATAAAAATGGACTCTTCTCTAATTAATTCATAGAAAAACCTTTCTTTGAATGAACACACATATCCTTCAGGTCACTGTGTATATTATTACTGTTCTTGTGTATCGTATACTGTTTTATGCATGCTTATGATAGATCACTAGTTAATATAATAATAATAATAATAATTATTATTATTATTATTATTATTATTAACAATAAATAAATTATTATTATTATTATTATTATTTAGAAATATCATTTTTATCAATAATTATTTTAATAATTACTCAACAAATCATTTTACTACATTTATTTATTTATTTATTTATTTATTATGTTTTGTTAATAATAATAATTATTATTATTATTGTTATTATTTAAGTATTAAGTAGTAACAATTATAATTTTTTTTACT
This sequence comes from Spinibarbus caldwelli, assembly GCA_039654775.1. Taxonomy (NCBI): domain Eukaryota; kingdom Metazoa; phylum Chordata; class Actinopteri; order Cypriniformes; family Cyprinidae; genus Spinibarbus; species Spinibarbus caldwelli. The sequence continues at coordinate 27,432,147 of CM077232.1, read as the reverse complement.
ATATTTATTTTAGAGAAATATAAAAAATAAACTCATGTATAAATTTCTTTACAAAACTGACATGATTTTAATGACTTTTATATTATTATTATTATTACTACTATTAACAATAAATAATAACATTATTATTATTAATTACTTAGCAACAATATTTTATTAATAATTATTTTAATAATTTATCAACAAATAATTGTGCTACATTCATTTAATTTTATGTATTATTATATTATTGTTTTATATATTTTATATTTAATAATATAGATTATTATTTTACTATGCTTTGTTTATATATTATTATTTATGTTTTGTTAAATGGATGAGTTGCACTAGTAAAAAGCCATCAAAAAGTGTCCAGCATACATGCAAACACCTTCATTACTCTTTAAATCTCATGATGCACCTCATGAAGCTGCAATCTAGACAAACAAGTTCAAATATTTGAGATATTTTGATTTGTTTTGATTCTAATACTTGCATTTGTGCTACTTTGCAGCTTGATGACCTTACTATTCCACTGATCCGTGCATTCTCCAAACCATTTGTCCTACAGCATGTAAGGCACTTTACTATTCCAAAATGTTGAATATATTAATAATTAAAAAATAAGCAAGTGTGTCCAAACTTTTGACTGATACTGTATATTTTTATAGAAATGCATCTGGATGTATAATATACATTTATGTGTGTGAAAGCATGGTCATTTCTGTTATATTTCTACGCAAGTATATGTTGTCGTCATACTGGAAATCCCTAATCTGCATGAATCATGTGTTTTCTGGGGCGTCCCAAATGAAGAGAAATGCAAACGCAGCTTATGTGACTTGGTCAGTCCTGAGCTTGTGAACATCTGAAAAGGTTCTTGGAAATGATTTAGGCAGAACACACAGATCTCAGAGTAATCACTCCACTATTGTGAGTAATTACCATGGACACCTTGAAACCTGTAGAGCGTGTAACCTACAGTACCAGGAAGACTCACTCTATCAGCCCACATGACATAAGCTTTCGTGACAGTCTCAGGCCTCTCAGCGCCGGCTCTCCCCGTTCTGTCTTTTGCCTGTACACTGCCTGCATGTGGCACGCTTTGAGTCTGGAGTTGAGCTCCTCTTCAAAACAAACGGATCATTGTCAACAGGAATGTGGCCTGGAAGATGAAATTGTGCGGATTGAGACATCATGACTTCCCACGCAAGCCTCTCGTTACGCTCTCAGATCGGTGACAGCGTCAGGTGACACTTCAGAGGTGGAGGCAAAACAAACACAATCCCACAAAGACCTCAGCCTGCGTGTTTGCTCTGAGCTGTGACCGTGTCACCTATACGACTCAATAACTCTGGCCTTACATAACACCGCTTCAGAGCTGCTTGCGTGACAAGGTGTCTATTGTGTGTAATACTGAAACTATCAGGTTTAGCAGAGGAACTCAGGCTGAGTGTTCAGAGAGCATAGAAAGAAGGACCTCATTCTGTAAACATACAACTGGATATAACGGGAGGCGCAAAAGTTGGTGTTGGAGTACATTTTTGTTATTAAAAATTAAATGAGTGACTATATAATGTCAAGTTTGAGATAACAACAAAAAAAAAGTCTTCTTTTAGACTAGTGGAATGAAAACATCCAAAATAGACATTTAAGTGTTTGTGACATTTTATCTGTTTGCATCTGTAGATTTCATATCTTTCATATCTTTGTATTCAGCATCCCAGATTGTGGGTCTTATACTTTTGAGCCACACATTACATTGCTGCATAAAAAGGGCAAAGGTCAAGGCTGCTGCTTTTCCCAATTCAGCTACTTATACTATGCCCTAAAAGTACAGTATGCACTCTTTTTGTCAAGAAAAAGTACATACTTTTGAGTTTGTAGCAGAATATAGACAAGCTTTGGGACATACTACTTTGTCATAACTGTGTCTTTAACAGTGTTGGGCAGTAACTAGTTACTAGTAACTAGTTACAGTAATAATATTACTTTTTGCAGTAACTAGTATTGTGACATTACTAATAAGGTTCAGGGTTACACTTTATTTTAAGGTGTCCTTGTTATGGTGTAATTATGCATTTAAGTACTGGGTGATATTAATTAACTACATGTACTTACTGTATGGTTAGGGTTAGGATTAGGGTTTGTCTTAGGGTTACTTGCATGTAATTATGCATAATTTATTGTTATTATAATAGTAAGCACATGTAACATGAACAAGGACACCTTAAAATAAAGTGTTACCGATTTCAGTAATAATATTACAGTTACCATCATGAAACAGCTCGTTACTTAGTTACTTTTGATGCCTCAACCCCTACTGATTTGAAATCCAACTATCCAATAATAATCCAATAATATAATATAACATTGACTTGCACAGGCGCTTAATGTCACCAGAGCAGCAGGCAAGCTTGGAATATGGAAAAGCTTATATTCAGCAGATGGAAATATTGCCATTACATTGGTTTTGTCAGGAGAAAAGATGATCTGAATATTGATGTGTAAGTTGTAACATTTTGGAAATTGTAAGTTGTATGGAAGTTGATATAATTTGTATAAAATCTTTTTAGAAAATGAAATATTTTCTTATGAACTTTTGTGATTTCTTTTGATAAAATGGAATATGATTGTATATGGGTAACAGAGAAATTATAGCTACAATTAGCTTCAAGCTACACATGACAATTAATGAGATTAATAAAATACTTTTACTTATCAGTCACCATGGAGTGTTTATAATAACTTCTGACTGCGATCCAATGTGGATTTTGGTCAAATGATGTAGTAACATTTTAGAAGAATTTTATGGGGAAGATATGCAATTACAACTTATGTGGGGCATGAAAGAAGAGTAATGTAACTAGTGTAATTAATTATTGTTGCCAGAAAGTAATAACTAATAATATTACTTTTGAAATGAATAACTAGTAACAAGTAATAAGTAAAATTTTTTGAGTAACAAGCCCAACACAAGTCTTTAACGGACCGCTATTTTGCTTCATTACGTGCATCCGTCAGCATTTAAACTGCCCTGTAAATCATCTTGTCAGAGTTAACATTATCCACATTTCATTGCATTTAATAAGAGGCACGTTGATCTGCCGGTCGTGTGTCGTTCATGTCGAGAACTCTCCTCATGTGTTCGCATAATGATGCATTTAAAAGTCAGAGACCAAACTTATCTTTATAAAAGTTCACAATGTTGTTGCAGATGATACATAACATGGACAACATTAAATACGTTTTTTTTTTATTTATTATTATTATTAAACACTCAATCCACATGTTTGTAGTTTTTCAATACTTTTCATTCATGTTTGTAGTTCTAATCCTCGAACAGTGTGCAATGGGTTGTGGGGAATATTTAGGATGGATATTATATGAATTGGGACAAAGCAATTGAATGTAATCAGAATCTGTGTTATTATTGTTAAATAAAACTAAAATTATTAAAAAATGTTTTTGGTAATTGAAATAAAACCGAAGTAAGATTAAATATAAATATTAGATGAAAAATGTGTAAACTCAAACAGAAATCAGACATGTTGCCTTGGCAAGTAACTAAAAAACATTAAAGCTGAAGTACTAAAATTACTAAAAATAAACCTGAAATGAAAATAAATATAAAAATATATATATTTAAATAAACTAAAATAAAAAAAATATTAAAATAAAAGCTAATACAAAAGTACAGTACATGTTAATGTCACATATGAACTGTTTTGGTTTTAATTTCTGTCTGTTTGCTCTGTTCCCATTTTCCATAGTTCCTCATTAGTTCCTCATGTGTTCCTAGTTCTATTAATTATCTCCCCTTGTATGTTTAACCCTGAGTTCTGTCTATTCCTTTGTCTGCATTGTTTGTGTTAAGCGAGTGATTGTGATTTCTGTCCACTTGTACTCCCACGTGTTTAATACTACAATACTAAACAATACAATACTAAAATAACGGTAACACTTTAGGGAGCAATTCTCACTGTTAACTAGTTGTTTATTAGCATGCCTATTATTAACAAATTGGCTGTTTATTAGTGCTTATAAAGCACATATTCTGCTTGACCATATTCTACGTCTAATCCTACCCAATACCTAAACTTAACAACTACCTTACTAACTATTAATAAGCAGCAAATTAGGAGTTTATTGAGGCAAAAGTCATAGTTAATGGTTTGTTAATAGCAAGAATTGGACCTTAAAATAAAGTATAATTAAAATAACACTGATCAGAATTGATAAAAACACACACATCTGGATTTTCTGACCACTTCTGTGCATAGATGTGCCACTCTTGTCTTAGCTTTAAGCAGCTGTAAGAATTTTTTTGTCTGTAAACAGCAGAGAGAAACAGCCCAAAAACAAGCCAGTGAGAAACACTCTCTACCCGTCAGTCATGCTGGACGATAAGTTTTGCTGTCATCCGATTGAAATGAGCTCATTAGGCCAGCGCAGCATGTCTGGAGGTTATCTGTTGAATGTAAACTGCTGTTGACTTTCACCTGCATTCCTGCGGTCTGAGCAGAGACAGCGGCTGTGAAAGCTGCCCTTCAGCCTGTCACAGGTGAGGAGCGCCTCACTAGCGCTTCCATGGGGAATCCCGTCTCACACATTACATCATTACTGACAGCAGCAGAGCAGATATGCAGAGAGGAGGCTCGAGAAGTGCTCAGCTGTGTGTGTTCAGGATTTGGCACGAGGGGACAAAATGTTAAGCTCCTGCACAGACACATACACTAAAATCAGTAAAATACACCCAAACTGTCCCGTACATTCCTGCTTCTTCACATAAATAGAGTACACTTTGGTGTCTCTTTTCAAAAATCACATGTTTTTGTAGTGAGAACTGTTAGACGTGTTGATTAACTATATATAACATATATTAACCTAGCATATTTTAAATATATCAAATATCTACTATCAGAAAAGGTGATTTTTGGCCTGGCCCACCTCAGAGAATTTGATCTTGTCAACTCATTTAATGAATAAAATCAATCAACAAAGTCATTTGTGTGATTCAACTGATATTACATGAATTTTAGTCAAATTTATTTATGTATTTTTTTTAATGTAAAATTTAATTAAGCTTATTCATATAATTATGGGCCTGTTACTAAACATAGAAAATTTTGATACAATGTAATTTAATTTGTAGCAATTTATAACATAAAATATTCTATTATGAAACGTAATTTAGGCCCTTTCTACAAGAAGCAGAAAAATTAAAAATAATTAATTAATTAATAATAAATCAGCTCTTACACTGACTTTGTTGCTAATTCATTTTGCTCGACCATTAGTAACCATGATCGTAATATTATTGAAAACAAAAAGTGCAGAAATATAATTTGATCAGTAGCTCCAAATACACCAATTTTTGATCCAAACTACTTACTAACAATTTATTTAGGTTATTTTGCAGGCCTCTGATTTGTATTATATATATATATATATATATATATATATATATATATATATATATATATATATATATATATATATATATATGTTATATATTTTGTTTATTTTAGATTTTAGATTTTTTAATATTATTAATGATATTTATCATTAACATTTTCATTTATTCATCCAAATTGTGACTTTTTAGATTTATTTATTCTATTTTATTTATTTTTTACTGCCGTTCAAAAGTTTGGGATCATTAAGATTTTTAATGTTTTTAATGGAGTCTCTGATGCTCATCGAGGTTGTATTTATTTGATAAAAAATACAGAAAAAAACAGTAATATTGTGAAATATTATTGCAATTTCTAATATTGGTTTCCTATTTTAATTTATCAAAGAATCCTGATTTTTATTTATCAAAGAATCCTGAAAAAAAAATATATATATATATATATATATATTAAGCAGCACAACTGTTTCCAACATCGATCATGCATAAATCAGCATATTAGAATCATTTCTGAAGGATCATGTGACACTGATGACTGGAGTAATGATGCTGAAAATTCAGCTTTGATCACAGGAATAAATTATATTTTAAAGTATAATAAAAAGAAAACTGTTATTTTAAATTGCAATAATATTTCACAAAATTGCATTTTCTCTGTATTTTTGATCAAATAGATACAGCCTTGATCAGCATAAGAAACGTCTTTAAAAAACATTACAAATCTTACTGATCCCAATCTTTTGAATGGCAGTGTATATTTGTTTGTTTATTTTATATTTTATATAATTTAACATTATTAATAATATTTATTATTAACATTTTCATTCATTCATCCAAATTTTGACTAACAAAGTTACAAACTTCAAACAAAAAATAAAACAACCTCAAATTATGTTTATTGTTAAATTCTGAAGTTTAAGCACCTCCTTCCACTGACCACTTGCTGAAAAACAAAAACAAACTTTATTTATAGTTTCAAACTCTATTTTGTACCCTATTCATGGAAAGTGTATTCCCTTGTATTGATGTGTATTGAAAGTTCAGGCCACCCCAAACAGAGCGTATTTTTGCCACTTCACCTCTCTATGTTTTGGCAGCGCACAATTATTCTCCAGACTGCAGTTTACTCTAAGATCACTCTGCAATCAGGGAACTCCAGCACCACACCCACAAATCCAAATAGAGTCTGAAAGCAGACTGTGACCTGGCCACGATCACATCACGAGGATGACGTGTCTTCCTAGAAAGATAAGGTCACCATGGCACATGTTTTCAAAACAGCACGACTGGAGTTTCGGATGAAACTGCGCTGGGAGCAGCCAGGCATGGAGACTGTCTGTTTTCATAGGCAGGGCTGCAGAGAAACTAATTGCAGTCCAGCCTTGAGTCTCAAAAAGCATCACTGAGCTTTTGCTGCTCTCTCTTATTCAGAAAGCTGTAGTGAAGTCACCCACTTTGGCACAGGTTGACATAGACGCCTTATTCACACAGGTTAGCATTTCAGGTCGCACTTGTGAAGTTTCGCGTGGCTCGCTTTGGTTTTTAAAGACCCAGCTGAGCGAGTGGAAGGAAATTGACTTTGCTGATTGTTGTTGACTTTGGCGAGTCGAGGCCAGCTGGGCTCCTTTGAAAATCATCTAATGGCTGTAGAGCGGCTGAAAGGCAGCAGTTTTTGCGTTTATCCAAATAAAATGTCCTTTGATTGTGGTGAGGGTGTGAGGGAAAACCAAGTGTGTAAATATTGGTATACGCGTGCTGGAGCTGGTTAGGTGAAGTTGTGTTGGTGAGCTTCTGTTTGGCCGTCTGTCATGGTGAGTGTGTGTGTGTGTTTTGTGAGGGTCATTGAGCTGAACAGACGGATGCACACACGCTCATAACAGCTCTGTCGTGACTGCGTGCCGATGCTGCAAGGACGAGCTGGAGAGCGGATGAGCCTGTGTGCCATTTAATATTCAGGACGGGTGTAAATCAGCTGCACATCACAGGCATTGCTCTGCAAAGTCATTAGACCAGCAGAACAGAGAGAAACAACAGACTCACTCAAAGCACAACTAAATGACACCGGATCTGTTCTGATGAGAAAAACACCAGAAAAATGTGACAATATAAATCTATCTATCTATCTATCTATCTATCTATCTATCTATCTATCTATCTATCTATCTATCTGTCTATCTGTCTACCTGTCTATCTATCTATCTATTGTTTATTCAATTTCTAACACAAACTATTCTAATATAAAAAATGTGTGCCCTTTCTACAACATGCAGAAAAGAGAGAGATAGATAGACAGACAAACAGATAGATAGACAGACAGACAGACAGATAGACAGATTGATAGACAGACAGATAGACAGATAGACAGATAGATGGATAGGTGGATAGGTGGATGGATGGATGGATGGACGGAAGGACAGACAGACAGACAGACAGACAGACAGACAGACAGACAGACAGATAGATAGATAGATAGATTGGTCACAAACTATATACTAAATAACAGTTTAATTTATGTTATTTTGCAGCCCTGTAATTTGCAAACTTTGATGTATTAATTTATATATTTATTATATATTTTATTTATTTGTATATTTTTATGCCTATATTTTTTATTTATTTTTGACTTCTTTTGAACTTCTTATTTGTCAAAGAAAAAAAACATATCCACAAAAATATTAAGCAGAACAATCATTTTCAGCGTTGATAATAAGAAATGTTTCTCTTTTACATTTTGCATTTTAAAAAAATATTACAATAGAAAAGAGTTTTTTTAAAAAAATGTATTAATATTTTACAATATTACTGTTTTTATTGTATTTTTGATTACTTTTTTCAGAAACCTTTGAAAACTTTAGAGACCCCAAACTTAAAAATAAAAAAACATTATTATTAATTAATTTTTATTCATTTATTATTACATTTAGTTTTTCATCATTTATTATTATTATTACAGTACGGAACAGTACAATATGGAATTGTCATATATATATGACAATTCCATATTGTATACATGTATATATGGACACACACACACATACATAAGAACAATATGAAATTTTCTTCTTTTATTATTATTACATTTATTACTACACTTTTACTACATATATATATATATATATATGTATAGCTATTGTGCTTTCCGTGATTTCTGTGAACAATATGGAAATTTTCCTCAAATACTGTTCTCCCAAACCAGAACATGTGGTTATATTTTACAGTGTTTTCATGATATGTGTGGCACTTATGTTCTGATGATGCAAATAATTTTGCAGATGCTTTGCATACAAATCAACACAACTTAAGTTGTCCAGTTACATACTGTATGTCATAACTTGGTATCAAGGGCTTTTTATTCAAATATCCTATATACTAAAAATCTGTTGGCACTTTTTACTAAATGTGACCCTGTCTGTGAAATCCAGGCTAAAGTCTCAAAATTATGAGATAACAAGCATCAAAATTTGATTTCAACCATTAATTTCACTATGATTTCAATCTTTGACATGACTTTACTCAGTCAATATTAAAGATATCAAGGTTACATTTTCACAGAATGTTCTTTAGCTTATGAAGGATGATTTTATGTAGAAAACAGTAAATCACAAAAAAATTACTTTAGCTGGGTTTTCACAGCCAGGGTCACAAATTGTGTGGCATTTGTGCATAACCATATCGAGGTCAAATGTCACTATAACCCTTGTCCACATACACGACACGGCTCACGTCCCCCCTGCATGACGTGATGCTTGTTTTCATTTCCATCTGTACCAGCAGAATCCATATCCTCCATCTTTCTGAATTCATACCCCTCACGGATGACCTGTTCCCTGCCGGAGGTTTTCAGGGGTCAGGCCGGCTCGCTTTTGTTGCTTTTGTCGCTGAGCGCTTTGTCCCTCTAAAGGGTTGCTGGCTTAAACGGCATGGGTGTGCTCAAATAGTTTTGTGTGGGCAGCAGCATAAACAATATGGCCAGTGGCAAGCTTACAGAAGCACTAGAAGTGTATTACAAAGAAGAAAATAGCAGCGTTAATCGCACGCAGGGCTGAAACAATACGGACTGAGTAACACAGCCGAACCCCCGCCGATTCGGCCCTGCTTCATATTCTCTACACTTCATCCACTTCAGCGACAACCCTCCTCCTGCTCATCACACACACCTCCATCCAAAATAACTACACCCGCTTGCTCACCAGTACAATAAAAACTCAGTAATCCCAAGATTTGCTAACAATTATTAAATCTACATGACACTCTCTCAACTATATCCACTAAGAAACTCCCAAGTATGTTGTATTTTCTGGTTGCTGTGGAGTTCAATGCAAAAATATCTTTGAAAGATGTCTTCAGCAAACATGTCTTGATTTAAGTTTATTAGAAACATTTATTATTATTAAAAAAAAAAAAACATTTTGCTTGCTGAATGCATAAAATAAAATGCTCTTTATGATATATTGATCAATAACATTTTATTGCATGTATAAATTATTTAAAATAAACTTTTAAAAAATGCAGTTCATACATACAATGACCTGAATACACATATGAACAGGTTTTTAGTTTTGAATTTAATTTAACTTTAATATTTTTGTGGGACATAATTTAAAAAATGTCAAGGTGATAAAACTGTCTTCATATCATAATAAGAAAATTCTTGGAAAAGTAAATAAACTTTATTAAGTAGTTCGGCATAATCAATTATTATTGTTTCTTATTATTTATTATTTATTATGTTATGAAACCAACATGTAGCAGAAAATAAAGAGGTAATTAAAAAAAAGAAATTATGTCACAGAGGGGACCTATTATAAATGAATGATTATTTAAATATTTAAATTCAAAAATAATATATTTTTATATAATATTTGTTATATTTATATACACTATAATAATAAAAATATGTTTACCTTGAAAAATATATATAAAACATTTAAAAAGGTTAAGATCATTAATATTAAAATGAAAAACAAAAACATTTTCTTTGAAAACAAGTCTTAATATTTATTAAAACTGAAGATACATCAAAACAAGTGGAAAACACTGTTTATATATATAATTTATAATTCATATTTAAATTAAAATTAATATAGAACAATTTTTACACTGAAAATATATACAATTATTAAAAATATGTAAATATTTTAAATAATTAAGATCATTAAGATTAAAATGGAAAAAACAACAACAGTATATTCTTGATATTTTATTACAATTTCCTTCTCATAACTGAAGATATTTTACCTCAAAACACGATAAAATAATGTTTAAGAAAATTATTTTGCAAGTGATAATGGTGTTGCCTTTACCTCATCATTATCTAACACAATGACCGCATGCTGTCCCTCACTACAACATTAAATATTAATCCGTTTCGCCTCTGATCTTCATTTTACGTTGTCCCATAAAATGGACATCAGGATTTGACTGAAGCACCTTCTGACTGGATCTGCTCTGTGCTGACTCTTATATTACAAAACACACTAGTGATAAGAATGACTCCTTTCATCAGATGCTATTGTGAAGGGCATTTTTAATGTTTTGGTCTGAGACGTGTCGTATTGTGTTCCCTGTAAAGGTAACCCGCCAGGTTCCTGAAAGGGTGTGACTGCGAGTGTTAGCGTGAGAACTCAGCCGCATGCGTTTCTCCAGATTCAGTTCAGTGAATCAATTATGAATGACCTTTGAGCAGAGCGTGGTCCTGTCGCTCGCTCTCAGACAGTGTGACCCACACAACTGCCTGTCTGTCTGTCTGTCTGTCTGTGTGCAGGTCAACAAACTTCCTGTCAAATGCACCAATTAAAAGAGAGTTTGTTAACAGTAATAAATCTCTATGAGGCCAGTGTGTGACCCACTTATATATGTTCTGCTGTACTGACGCTGTTTATTCACTATGGCAAACAGTAGAGAGTCTGAGTGTGCTGCTTTACCTCAAAACATGCAGCAGAGAAAACAAGCATACTAAACAGTTCTTAATATATATTAGTCTCTCATATTCAGCATGTAGATGGTCAAAATGAAACAATTAGACTCTTTGAAGAGACAATATAAAGTTCATCCCCTTCAGTGGTAGCACCTGATATAGGGTCAGCAGGTTTACGAGTGGCCTCTGCTTCCCAGTTGAGTGTGTATCAGCTCTCTCTCCGGTCTTGTTTGTTTCCTGCAGCGGGACCCCCAGACTAAACATCTGGAGGCACTGAGGCATTCACTTGTCAACCACAGATAAATTCCACTGGTCTGTGACAGCTGCAAAACAAATGCATTAAGGACAAATGAAGGCAAGGCTTGAAGAAAACAAAGTGTAACATGCACGCACACGCATGTGTTTCTGTTTTCTGGGAAAGAGATAAAATACGGAGTATTTCCAGAACACAGACAGAAACAACACATTTGACTCAAAATACATACAGTGCATTACAGTTTGAAAGTTTGGGGTCAGTTTTTTCTTAAACTTTTTCATAATAAAGGACACGTTAAATTGATCAAGAAATTTATGTTACAAAAGATTTTTTTACAAAAAGATTTCAAATAAATGCTGTTCTTTTAAACATTCTTCATCTAAGAATCCTGAAAATATGTATATATCACTGTTTCCACAAATAAATGTAAACACAACTGTTTTGAACAATGATAATAAGAAATGTTTCTTGAGCATCAAATCAGCATATTCAAATGATTTCTGAAGGATCATGTGACACTGAAGACTGGACTAAAGATGCTGGAAATTCAGCTTTCCATCACAGGAATAAATTACATTTTAAAATATACTAAGATAGAAAAAAATTTATTTTAAATTGTAATAATATTTCACAATTTTCGATGTATTTTTGATCAAATAAATGAAGCCTTGGTGAGCATAAGAGACTTTCAAAAACATTTAAAAATCTTACCGACCCCAAATGTTTGAACACAAGTGTGTGTTCAAGCAGAGTTTATATGTTTCTGTAAATGCAGCATGCATTCTAGTCACAATGCAATGATAAATAAGTGTTTGCTTACCTCAGTCCTGTGACAGTTCATCCAGCAAATCTCCATCAACCCAAAATTACTTTAATTTCTAATTCCTTTATCATATTATGTCATATATTGGGCTTTAGAAGCCCAATAGGCCAGTGTAAACATAGAAATAAACTGAAAATGTAGGATTTTGTAACAAAGAATAAGAAATATTTCAGATTCTACTCTACTTTTTGGTTACTAATATAAAATGATCAGATGTTCTTACATCCACTGAACCATCTCAAATCATGCTGAAGAACATGGTCATCAGGTTTTACACACACTCATTGTGTGAAATTCATTGAATATTTGTAATTAAATATTTTGAATTAAGTTTCACTTAGACATTTGGAGCATACCATATTAACTAACTTAGAACATAAAAAATCAGATGCATTAACCCTATAAAGCCTACTGTGTCATGTTTGATACACACATCTCTAAGCCCTCTAAATTATCGACATGATCAAACCTTTGCTGAAAAACCTGTTTTCACAAAACATGCAACATGTTGTCTTTTTTCATTTAACTAATAGTTCATCATTTTATTTTTTAGCAAATAAAAATTGCAAAAAAATTGCAAGTAAAAGATTTCACAGCAAAAAAGGCACTAACCACAACCTGAAGGGAATTTTCATTTGTTCATCTCTCACACATCATTGTATTGTTTTTATCATAAAACTAAGCATATAAATATCATTTTAAAAGGACAGATTATTTAGAAGATATAGAGTGATATTTATATGCTTTTTATGTAAATAGTCTGCTGTACTGTTACAAAAATCTTATTTATTTACATTACAAGCTATCAGAATTTCATCTTACTTTCTGGCTATAAATATTAGCAGCTGCGCCAAATTGCATATTTTAGTATGAGCTCCATATTTTCACTGTATCATTATACTATATAAGCCATAAAAGCCTAATGTATCAAGCCTGATACTCTTTTTATTTAAATATTTTGTCTAAACGTTAAATGAACTGTTCCATATGTCAGGCTTTACAGGGTTAAGGGAGCTAAAATGAGGACATTACTCTTTGTTCTTCAACCTGGCCAAACAGGTCACCTGTAATTTGACTGTCCCAGAGAGGCGGCCGTGGCTCCAAAAACTCGAGACAGCACAGCTTTCCACAAAAAGCCGTACAGAGATGTAAAGGGTCTCTGATAAGCCCCTCTTGTTCAGTCTGCTACTGAGGGATGCATCTACAGTGTCAGCTCCAAAAAAACACTGGTACAAAGCTGGCCAGACAAAGACCTGGGATGTGACTTTTGAGGAGGTGCGTCGGGGGTGAACGGAAATACTTTTCATCATGACTTATATATCTACTGTAGCTCTGTCTGAGGCTGAGACATGCGTGCCTGTAATTCATGGGCTGCTGGAGGGGGAGGGTGCTTGACTCTGATCTTCATCTCAGTGCCTCTCAAATGCATTTGCTTCAGAAGACAGATTTTACAGGCATGGACTGAATCAAAATACTGACAGTTTTGTTTCTAAATGTCTCAGTGGTTTTAGAACAGACTAGAGCAATGCACGCAAACAGATTACATCAAATATGGCAACACAAACCTCAAATGCCATGACGTTTGGCCACATTTTTCAATTTGGTTTAACATTAGTTATTATTTGAAATTTGAGATGCCATATTTGATGTTGTTTTTGTATTTAAGGTAAATAAATGCTACCCACAGCAGATGCCGCCCACATTGCTGTGAGCAGTGTTTAGATGAGTATTTCACTGGGGAAAAAAAAAAAAAAAAAAAAAAAACGGCCCTGTAGCATTGTTTCTGCAAAATTACATCACATGCTTCTTGCGTGAAGAGAAATGGCCAGTGACTCAGTTTTGAATCTGGCAACATGAAAGTTAAATGTCCAATGAGTGGAGCTAAAAGGTTAATCATGCTTGAAAAAAACACAACCTACACTAAACAAAAGCTTAACAACAACAAAAACAAAAACACAACCTACACTAAACAAAAGCTAAACAAATAACACAACCTACACTGAACAAAAGCGTAACAAAAAACACAACTTACACTAAACAAAAAAACAACAAAAAACACAACCTACACTAAACAAAAGCTAAACAAAAAAACACAACCTACACTAAACAAAAGCTAAAAAAACTACACTAAACAAAAGCTAAACAATGACAACAAAAAAACACAACCTACACTAAACAAAAGCTAAAAAAAAACTACACTAAACAAGAGCTAAACAACGACAACAAAAAACACAACCTACACTAAACAAAATCTAAACAAAAAACACAACCTACACTAAACAAAAGCTTAACAAAAAACACAACCTACACTAAACAAAAGCTAAACAACAACAAAAAACACAACCTACACTAAACAAAATCTAAACAAAAAACACAACCTACACTAAACAAAGGCTAAACAAAAAACACAACCTACACTAAACAAAAGCTAGACAGAAAAAAAACAACCTACACTAAACAAAAGCTAAACAAAACAAAAAAAAAAACACAACCTACACTAAACAAAAGCTTAACAAAAAAACACAACCTACACTAAACAAAAGCTAAACAACAACAAAAAACAACCTACACTAAACAAAATCTAAACAAAAAACACAACCTACACTAAACAAAGGCTAAACAAAAAACAACCTACACTAAACAAAAGCTAGACAGAAAAAAAACAACCTACACTAAACAAAAGCTAAAAAAAAAAAAAAAAAACACAACCTACACTAAACAAAAGCTAGACAGAAAAAAAACAACCTACACTACACAAAAGCTAAACAAAACAAAAAAAAACAACCTACACTAAACAAAAGCTTAACAAAAAAACACAACCTACACTAAACAAAAGCTAAACAAAAAACACAACCTACACTAAACAAAAGCTAAAAAAAAAACAACCTACACTAAACAAAAGCTAAAAAAAAAAAAAAAAAAAAAAAAAAAAAAAAAAAAAAAAAAAAAAAACACACACACACACACAACCTACACTAAACAAATGCTAAACAAAAAAACAACCTACACTAAAAAAAAAGCAAATGTGACAAAAACATATTTGAAGATTAACCATGCCGTTTTATCTGCGGCATACTTTCATTTTCTTTTGTGGCTGTTTGCGCGTTAGCTTGCTGAAGAGATACCCTGCTACTCATCTGCGGCGATGCGTGTTGCATTAGCGCTGTCATATCTGACTATGACACGTATAGCCTATACAGGGGTGTCCAAAGTCCGGCACATATAACATATTTTAATAGACAAGCTGCGGGCCGTTTGAAATTCGTCCACGGGCCGCATTTGGCCTGCGGCTTGTCTATTAAAATATGTTATATGTGTTATATATGTGTTATTAATGTAGACATATAGGCCAATTGAATGTAATGAAAGGGAGTAATGAGATATAGGCCAAATTACATAGGCTATATTTTTGTTATAAGCAGTTTTGTGCTTTTTTATTTATACAAATTAAATGTGAATGAAAATGATTGCAAATTTGACATTGATTTTATACAAGAGTTAATATACATTTTAGTACAATATTGTCAATGTTGACTGTTTTTCCTCGATTTGGTTAACGAAAATCTTTCCAAACAAGGATCACAGCATAAAAGTCACGCGTCTCTGAGCAATAACACACAGCGGTGTTTCGTTACTAAATGATTCGCCGTTTTTGAATTAATCATAAGTCAATGATTCAGTGGTCCATTAAAGACAGGCACTTGCTTCATTCTTGAATGAATCAGCCGTCTCAACGAATCGCTTGAATAAATGACTCAATGACTCACTCATTAAGACAGTCATTTGCTGCCACCGACTGGCGGTTTACGTTCATATTTTAAAATAGCTTATCTGTGCATTTTTTCTAACATTTCATAGTTGTATATTAAAAAAAAAAAAAAAAAAAAAAAAAACTGATTTAAAACACCAAACTCATAACATTAATTATGCTGTTATAATTTTGAAGTGTAAATGCTTGTCATGCTACATTTCAGCTTTATTAAGCTGTCTGTGGAAATGCATCAAATGCACTTCAGCTGCTTTTGTTTCTTCTGCAGTGAAAAAATAGGTTTTGTTTATACTGATTTAATTTGATTGGTAACAGCCCTGTATTGTCTTATTATATTAAGTGAAATGATTAATAAAATGCAAGGATTTCATATGAAAGATGAGGCATGCATTTAATAGAGTTAGGGAAAAATTGCCTTTAAATAGACAAAAAATAATTTCCCAACAACAAAATTGTGGCAAGTGAAAATGCTGAGTGAATTTTGGAAAACCACTAGCCACAGTGGCTGGTGAGCAAAAAAGTTGATGTCATGCCCTGTATATATGTACACACACACACACACACACACACACACACACACACAGGGAAGCATCCGGGCCCCCGGTGTGTCCACATCATCGAATCTGGCCCCCTTTAAAAAAAGTTTGGACACCCCTGGCCTATAACGTATAACATAGCCTATAACATGCTCTCATGTGTTTATTATTTAAACAGTTTGGGAGGAGTAAAATTTACATATGTGGTTTCAACAACCAGATGCATTTACACTTGTCCAGTTTCATCTGGAATGTGTCCCACCTCCTAATGTGGTTTAAGCGATCAAATTTAAATCCGACTCGAAAGCGTTTCGGAGAAAATTTACACCTGATCCAATCAGAGAAAATGCATGAAGTGACCAGGTATAAACAGGTCAAGAGTGCTTTTTTTGAGAGTCGTGTTTAATGAAATTCGTACCCAGATGCTCCACATTGTAAGTGTAATGCTGTACCGGGTGAGCTACTGAGCAAGTTTACTATGTCAGAAAAGCTATACATATGGAGCTGCTTCAAACCACCAAATTTAACTCCAAAACACCATTGTTTTGACTATTTTATTTGAAATTACCTCACACCCATTCATTCTTCAGTTATGCGCTGTTAAGTGGAAAGTTTGCACTGGCAAACCGTTTCAAACCACTGAATTCACCTTTTGTAACATTATAAAAAACACTTTTGCTTTGGCTGTATTTTGTTAAAAATGACATCATGCCCATTGTTTGTTTATCAGGGCCTTTAATTTTCGATCTATTTACAATACAAAATCATTGTGGATCTTTTGCACTTCAGAAGTCTTTGAACATTACAGTTGAGCCATATGGATTCATTTCATGCTGCCTTTATGTCTTTTTTGTAGCTTAAAATTTTCAGACCCCATTGACTTTCATTATATGGACAAGAACAGGTGAAAAATTCTTCAAAATATCTTCTTTTATGTTCCACAGAAGAAAGAAAGTCATGCAGGATTTTAAATTTTTTTGATACAATTTTGTAAATTTTATTTTATTTTATTTTAGCTGAACTATGCCTTTAAATAAAAAAAGTAAGTCAAGTAAGTCATGCAGGATAAAATGAGGGTTAGTAAATTTTAATTTAATTTAATTTTTAAGCTGAACTATGCCTTTAAACAGATGTTGAGGGTTATTTGCAATGTAAAGGCATACAGAAAGATGGTGTGGCAAGCCCATACAGACTCAGACTAAAGTACTATTCATTACCTCAACACTGTTTGCATCCACCTGTCATTTTAGTACCACATCCATCTGATTAATATAAATTATCAGACATACGTATGACTAGAGCAATCCATGATAATTACTTTGTGTCTCCTCCTGTTTTCCATACCTAAATATTATTCGCTGAAGACACCGTCTTCCCCATGGAGATTTAGTTAGAGCATAATTGGACGAGTAATTTAGGGGTAAACAGATCTGAATCTAGGTCAGACATTTCCTCTCCCTCTTTTGGCTCAGGGATTTAAAATGTAGCTGCACTGGCACTGCATCGCAGGACAACGGAGTGTGCTTAAAAATAAATAAATGAGGGCTCTTTGTTTCTCATGATGGTTAATATTTGAAAGAAACATAAAGCGACGATCTTATAGTACTTTGTTCTGACACCTGACACAGAGAGACATTGTGTTGAGGATACACGAGGAGGAGGGAAAAGAGGATGCCCAGTTCCGAATTAGGTGAATACAGAGAGCTAATGCTCCCATTTGTATGTATACATGCGTGTGAGGGAAAGCAAAAGACAGAGAGAAACAGAAAGAAATAGGATTTGAAGCTCAAACAGAGGAAGTTAAAGGTGATTACTGGGTTAAGAGTTTCACTTCCTTAACCTTTCTAGCTATGATCACATAACAGGCCTAGCAATGTCCTCTTTTCTTGGCTATTTAACCTTCACTGGTTTGGTGTCTAGACATCAAATCAGAATCCAGTATGCATCTTCTGTCCTTGAAATAAAATGAAAACACTTCTTCTGAATGCTGCCTGCAGTCTGTGATCAAATGTCTGCTGTATTGATGTGCTATTTACAAGCAGGTTTTATGGATCGGTTTCAATATTAGTATGCATCTCAGTTCTCCAGTGTTGTGGTATGTGCAGTGGTCATATTAAAGGTAAAGCTTGAGTGCAATGCAGAAAGTCAATGCATGCCCTTGAGTACACAAGATCATTTGTGATATGTAATATAACAGCTTCATCCTTCAAAATAATCAACGTCCTGGAGGCTTAAAAACTGACAGCTAATGAAGAGTAATATTTCTTGTATTAAAATGGTGTTGTGTTGATGCTTGGATGGTCTTTAATTAGCATATAAACAATAAAACAAATACATGTGCGTCAGAAGATCTCAAAAGATCATCAGCCACAACACCGCAGAGCTATATGCACAATTTTGCATTTTTCATGGCTTGAATGCAGCAGAAATAAAAAGTGCACAGTGGACCCACATCTCAACATGCGCTATAATGTGAAATGTGAGCCTGAGCTCTCTGCTATGGCATTGAAGGTGTGTGCTGCTGTGCACAACCCCCTTGATGCAGTTGCTAAGCAACCCCTTTATCGTCTTGTAGGACCTGTGCCGATTGCTGAGGCAACCTCGTATCTGATTCACTGGCACGGATTCAAAAATACAGCAAAAATAGGGCATTATTCACCTTGACAGTTGTGGGGGAGCTCAGTGGGAAAGCACTGCACTCTCTAAAGAATTACAAGTAAATGGAAAGTCCCCTGCAACTTAAAGTTACATGGGAATACTAGATCTAGCCGATAGATATAACATTGCATACTAGACATAGTATCAGATAGGAAGCGTTGGAGGAAATCCCTGTTGGAAACTCCAGCTTAAGATGGTAGCTGGGTTTTTGGAATTTAATAACTGTTAGATAGTTTTTAGCAAACTAGCCAGTAATACTAGACCAAGATGTGTTTTGCAACATAGTAGCTGGTCAAATAACTAATCCAGCTAAGGACCAGCTAGTGACCATCTTGGACCAGTTATGACCATTTTTGGAACAACTAAGACCATCTTGGACAAGCTAATAACCATCTTAGACCAGCTATGGCCATCCTGGAACAGCTATGACCGGCTTGGGCCAGCTATTAACCAGTTTGGACTAGCTAATAATCATTCTGGAACAGCTATGACCATCTTGAACAATTAATTTCCATTCTGGACCAGCCAAGACCATCTTGGACCAGCTAATAACCAGCTTGGACTAGCTAATTGCCATTTTGGATCAGCTAAGACTATCTTGGACCAACTAATAATCATTCTGGAGCAGCTATGGCCATCTTGAACCAGCTAGTGACCATCCTTGAACAGCTATGACCAGCTTCAGCCAACTAGTGACCAGCTCAGACCAGCTAGTGACCATCTTGGACCAGCTAATAACCATTCTGGGACAGTTATGACCAGTTTGGTCAATCTAGTAACTGTCTTGGACCAACTTGGTCCCGCTGGTGACCATCTTGGACCAGCTAATAACCAGCTTGGGCTAGCTAATTGCCATTTTGGAACAGGTATGACTATCTTGACCAACTAATAATCATTCTGGAGCAGCTACGGCCATCTTGGACCAGTTAGTGACCATCTTGGACCAGCTAATAACCAGTTTGGACTAGCTAATGACCATCCTTGAACAGCTATGACCAGCTTCAGCCAACCAGTGACCATCTTAGACGAGCTAGTGACCATCTTGGACCAGAGCTAACCAGCTTGGACTAGTTAATTGCCATTTCGGAACAGCTATGACCATTTTGGTCCAACTGATTACCATTCTGGAACAGTTATGGCCAGCTAGTGACCTTCTTGGGCCAGCTAATAACCAGTTTAGACCAGCTAATGACCATTCTGGAAAAACCATGGTCAGCTTGGTCCAGCTAGTGACCATCTAGGACCAGGTAATAACCAGCTTGGACTAGCTGGCTGCCATCCTGGAACAGATATGACCAACTTGAACCAACTAATAACCATTCTGGAACAGCTATGACCATCTTGGGGCAGCAAATAACCAGTTTAGACCAGCTAGCGACCATTCTGGAAAAGCCATGGTCAGCTTGGTCAAGCTAGTGACCATCTTGGACCAGCTAATGACCATTCTGAAACAGCTATGACCAGTTTGGTCAATCTAGTTAACTGTCTTGGACCAACTTGGTCCAGCTGGTGACCATCTTGGACCAGCTAATGATCATTCTTGAACAGCTATGACCAGCTTCAGCCAACTAGTGACCATCTTGGATTAGGTAATAACCAATTTGTACCAGTTTATGGACTAGTTAATAACTAATGGTTTGGATCAGCTAATAAACAGGTAGATGGAACTTCCATGTTCCAAAACAACTACCAGTTTCAGCCGGATTTCCCAACAGGGAATAACATGTTTATTTAGTTTCATATTATTTATTATATAATTTAATTATTATTATGATGATGTCATATTAACCTAAGGGTTTAATATAAGTTTTTAATTAATTTGTATATACAAAAATATTAACAAGAAATGAAAATACGGGTGGTTTAATGGAGCTGGGAGATGAAGCTGAGCTAAATAGGGAGCGCGTCCCTCTAGACGTTATTAGGCTACATGGAGGCGCACTTCCGTCCCGCATAATTCGGTTTGGGGGAGCAGGTGCAGGGAAGGGGACTGAAGCGTCACCTCAGATAAAGCAATATATTTGATTTACAGTAGCGTTTAATTGATACCTATACGCTGGGTCGGAAGATGGTAGCAAAACAGAGAATCCGTATGGCAAACGAGAAGCACAGCAAAAACATCACTCAGAGGGGGAACGTGGCGAAGACCCTGGTAAGACTGTTATTTGTCGTCTCCATACATGCAAATGAATGACAATCGTGTCTTTCTGTGTGGATTTCGCTTTTATGTGCATGATTTGGGGTTATCCTGAGACTCATTTCGAGACCATCGTCAATTTTTATGATGCTGTTTCATTCAAACATACGAGGCGAGTGTAAGTCGGTATCGGGGATCATCTTAAATTAGGTTTAATTCGCAAGAGTAAACGCGCTATTGTTTTACATAATCACAATCTGCTCGGTAAGCTTTATGAGTCGATGAGCGTGATGTAAACCAGATTTAGTTAACGTTTACGCCTATGTTGTTGCCATGGCCACAGTTGTAAGAGCTGATGACAGATGCACTTAACTAATCTGACCACTGCTGACCCTCCCTGGTAAAGGTGCAGTTTAACTGGGTCACAACATCTGCCATAGGCGTCAATTAAATCATTTGTCCTGTTTTTGTTCAAGGGTTAATGCATGATGAAGATCCTATGATTAATATGTTAATAACAGTAATTGTCGACGTGCAACGTCCAGAATATATAGGCTATATACACGAATATCGTCAGATAATATGGCATATCTTGATGCACAACAACAAAATTAATAAAGAAATAAATAAGAATAGTATTTTGTGTATATAACTCAACACAGGAAAAAGTCTTCAGGTGTTTGTTTTCTTTTTGTTACTGTGACACTATGTAGACATTTGTGTTATGTGGAAACAGATTTATCTGTAGACATTCCAGACCAGATTTTGTTTATGAAATATATTGTTTATGAAACACTTTGACTTTCACTGTTTCAGCGACCGCAGGAGGAGAAATATCCGGTCGGGCCATGGCTTTTGGCGCTCTTTGTATTTGTTGTTTGTGGATCAGGTAATATTAAATGTGACCATGGACTATAAAAACAGTCATAAAAAAAGCTGAATAAATAAGCTTTCCATTGATGTATGGTTTGTTAGGATAGGACAATATTTGGCCAAGATACGATTAGGCCTATTTGCAAATCTGGAATGTGAGGGTGCAAAAAAATCAAAATACTGAGAAAATCGCCTTTAAAGTTGTCCAAATGAAGTTCTTAGCAATGCATATTACTAATCAAAAATTAAGTTTTGATTACAGTAGGAAATTTACAAAATATCTTCATGGAACACGATCTTTACTTAATATCCTAATGATTTTTGGCATAAAAGAAAAATAGACAATTTTGACCCATACAATGTATTTTTGGCTATTGCTACAAATATAACCGTGTTACTTATGACTGGTTTTGTGGTCCAGGGTCACAAATGTGTATTTTATATTTATTTTAATAAGCTTGTTTTTGTAATAATAAACTGAATACATATTTTTTCTTTCTTGTTTTCAGCCATCTTTCAGATAATTCAAAGTATCCGGATGGGAATGTGAGTCCCAGCACTCCTCGCGTACCCTGTCCTACATCTGAATGAGATTTTTGGGTGACTGGATACAGTCTGAAGGAAGACCGATAGGTGAAATCCTGCTTGTGGGTCAGAGGCTTGTACGCTGAGCTGGATCTAGTGTACAATACTACATGACATTGTCACACGTTTACAGTGTCCCTGGATGAAGGGAGCACATGCTTTTCTACAAAACCATTGTTGTTGTTGACACATCTCATCATTTTTGTCATATTTATTTGTGATTGATGATTGCCATGATCTATTTCTCCATTTAACTGTGTTTGCGTGAGCCTTTTTCAAATAAACGTCAAACACATTTGGATAATGACTCCTATACGTTTTGCTTTTTCAAAACCAATTAAGTTTTGTTCTTTTTATGAATGTGAAACTTCATGAATGTTACAGTAGATGTAAACATACATTTGTTGTGTAAAATTAGCAGACAGAACACTAACTGTACAGACAATCCCACTGGAGCTGATAACAACAGAGATCTTTTTGAAATTTATGGGTCATCTGGATTTCAGACTGCAATTTTTGACAAGGCTTGTTTGTGTTTAGTGCCATGCCAGCTTCTGTGGCTATTTTCATGGGGAGAAAAATTTATAAATGATATTAGGTTTTTAACATTTATTTTCGCTAAAAACTCCAAAACTGTATCTGGCTTAACTCTGTTAAATATCTCTTCACAAGAGTTTTGATGAGTCTTGATCATTGAACATCAGTGTGTTCTAGCTTTGTAGTCTATAAGAAAACATGGAAGAGTCATAAAGAGGGACTTATTTAGATTCCATATAATATATATGGCTATATTATAGCCATTATGCATTGCACAGTTTAAGATTAAATTATGAACAGCACCAAGACAAACAAAATAATCCAATTTGATTAACTTTTCATATTAATGCTGTCAAAATGGGCATGAAATTAAAATTAACCCCCCTTTTTTATGATCTTATAGTGAACGATTCATCCACATTCATTTGAATTTTAATGTATATCTTCATATATCACTTTAATTTATATGTTATTATACTTTATGATAATCAGTTACACTCAGATGTCACAATGTGTAAAAGATCTGTCAATTCATCTGTTTTAATCATGCCTTTAAGTAAACAGATTTTTCAGGTTGCTACAGAAGTATCTAAACTAGACAAAAACAGCAATCACAATATGAGAATGACAAATACTCACCAGTCTGTAGAATCACATGATCTGACTAGCATTTCTACAGTTCATCCTGGTCCATCACATAAGCGAAAGCATCAAGGACTTCTCAACGGTGTTCACAAACATGACTTTATTGAGAGTTGTGAAGTGCAACTGGCAAGTGCAATTACAGTATTTTACAACTTATCTCCTGGTTTTGAGAACATGCACAGAACATAAGCATACAAGTTGTACACAATGCAAATCCATGTCAGCTATATGATAGTCAAGAGTAACTGTAAGTTAAAAGATTGATCCAGAATACTTCACTGTCCAAACTGAAAACAGAAATCACATGGGTGTAATACTTCAAAATCATCTCAAGGGAACAAAGTAGTGTACAGTAGGTGTTAGGTGAGTAGTTTCCTCCATCTGTCAGATAAATATCGTAAGACCGATCCTGCTTAACAGCATTAAAAAAAAAGAAGGATGATGTCTCCTGGGTAAGCCATCTACCTCGCTACCCCTTAAATCTGTACAACCTATATAGTGTCTCTTTAACCGCTTCACATGATATCGCTATTTTACAAAATACTTACACTAATCATACAATAATATACAGCCTGTCCACCTCGCAATTCAGCTCATCCGTCATTCTCACCGCACAGAGAACGAACGAGGATTTTAAGCATCATACCTCCTCGTTTTCTTCATTCAAAAAACAAAAAGAAAGAAAGTAGCATGATTACACCAATGCATCTATGGAAGTCAATGCATCTGCCTTCCCCATGCCAGCTGGGGCACAGATCGGCAGATCTTCAAAGTTCCATCACATTCGTCACCATAAAAGTGCTTGCTTTATTAGAAGTCTAAAAAGACCGCCGTCAGCATGTACTCTACAAAGGTAAGGGAGACTCAGAAAACAGCCTTGAGTGAAAACCAACGGGACTTTAGACACAGGCACAGTGATTCTTTATCTAGCGTCCTCTAGGATTGATTTCTTCCCGACAGTCACATTCCGTGGATTTTGGCAACGTCCCATCCTCAGCCAACTGGATTGTCACCGGTGTATAAACCACCTCAGTACGACAATTGTCAAGTTTTGAAAGGTGTGCAAATTTCGTCAGTCTAACATGTGAGTGAGGCATGTTTGTTCAGAAGCTTCAGTCCGTTTCCTTTGCCACTCTTAACAGGAACTCTGGCTGGGTGCTACGCCGATGGGCCCGAGTTTTGCGCTGCGAGTTGGGCCGGCGGGGCCGGCGGCTGCGCCCCCTGCGTGGACGACGGAGGCGAGCCGCTCTGAACTTGCGCCTGGAACTGTGCGAGCTGCTCCGGACTGGCCAGGTTCTTCAGCAGGTTGTTTTCCTGTTCCAGCTGAGAGTTTCTCTCAATCAGTTCTTTAATCTGTTCTTTCAACACCTCCACCTCTTCACGGACAGCGTACATCAGGTGACTCTTCACCAGATCCTGAAAGCGGACAACAGAGAGTTATTTTCAAATCTTATTTTTTTAAGCTTAGTCAAACCAAAACATCTGTGCATTAGATTGATCACATTGTTGTGTAAACACACAAATCTACTGTGAGATGCTGCATTCACCATTTGAAGTAAAGCCTTGAAAAGCTCTAACCTGCATCCTACACACTACCCACAATCCCTCTCTCCTCCCTTTATGCCGTCACCAAACCAACAAAATGGCCGTCCCACAGCGCGTCAGGCCAATCAGAAGCAGAGATATTTTTAACTAGGTGTAAAAGCTTTGGGGTTTGCCTAGCAACAGTAACAAGGCGCACACATCTCGTGAGTACTCAGGCAAAACCCCAGGCAAGTCAGCAAACAAACACCAAACACTTCGCTCGTTTTGATATTAGCTTTTTAAACGCGAATGTGTTTGAACAATGAAAGCGGCACAATGATAGAGCAACAATCGTTTGATAATGATTACATAATTCATTCAGTGACACTGATGCAACTCAACAGCCTGCTTACGGCATGTAAACAAAATATCTGTTCGGATATGCAATGTTTATGATGAGAAACTTACCATTGCTTGTTCAATTTTGTTGTCTATGGCCACAACACTGGCACCCGATGAGCTGTGAGGAAAAAAAAAAGAGAAAGAAACTGCTTAAATACACAAGAAACTATGGCAACGTCAACAAAATATCGACATAAGCACATGAAATGTCGAAAATCATTGTGTAAGAGTACACACTACTACGGATTTTCTATGGAAATATCTAAAACACGTCAATCGCTGCTGTTTTCATTCAGAAAGGGACGTTTTTGATATATTCAAAGCTGCCTTCAGCATCATCTTTCAGAGACTGTGCGTGAACTGAAAGAGCAGGGAAGCTGCTTACAGCTTAAGAAGAAAAAACCAGCATTAAAACGTTCAGCTTTAATATTAAATGACTCCAAAACAGCACCGCGTCGTGTATTTTCACGTTCAACGCTCGCATTTTGCACAAAACGCAGGCTCTCGTGCGCTTATTGATGGTTTATTACGAACACAAGTCTGACAGTTTACCTATTGTCGAGCTTGACGGACGAGGTCTCAGTCCCCAGCAACGACGAGAGGAAAGATATTGAGAAATTTCTAAGCTGACAAACACCAAGATCCATCGCCACGGAATAGCATGGAGAATTCATGCTATTGCGTCCATAAGAAATCGAGCAGCGAACGAGTCCTTTCTACAGCCTCTGGAGCATTACATCCTTTGTGTGCGTCTGCAGGAATACTGTGCCGTGACTCTCCAGCAGAAAAGCTCGCTTTATCAGGAGACCGTACATCCAGTGCCGCAGCACAAAGAAACTCCAAGGTCAGCTCATCTCTGCGCTGGTGAATATCTGCAGCCTGCGCTATTTGCATAATTTATTTCACACCAGCGCTGCTCAGCGCGCTATTGGCGGAGAGCGAGGGTCATTTGAATAATTTATGTAGCCACGCCCCCGTTTGACGCTCTTCCGACTCGCTCTGGATAATTTACTCAAACTCGATTTGCCTTATAAGACAATCCGGTTGGAGCGAGTTGATGTTATTTCCATCAAAAGTCTCAAGGCACCAACAGCTCTTAACAGCCCAACTCTATTACTCAGCATCTATGTTTTACCACAGAATCCAGGCAGGAATAATCACTGCTCCGTGTTGTTATGCTATTGCATAACCTTCTGGGGGAAAAGTTTTTTTTTTTTTTAATACTAATTTAACCAAAAATGTTTCCCAGTTTGTTTTGTTTTATTATATACACGAGCAAAACATTATTTGAAGGGGCACAGTGTTTACATGTCGCCGCTTATTGGCAAACAGCGGAACTACAGTGGAGTGAATCCCTGAAACAGGAGAGTTTTAACCTTTAAACATGTAAGGAGTCCCAACAGGACCATCAGCCATGCCAGGGACTCCCAATTATAAAAAGAGATACCTTTTATTCTTAAAACTAAATAAATTTAAGTTATGACTTCTTAAAAAGTAATAAATGTTAAAGGAAAATAAAGTCAACTTTTGTATTGCATGGAAAAAGTCAGAAAATAATTCAGTATAATCCAGATTAAATTATTGATTTTTTTTTTTTTAACCATCAATTTAACAGATTATTAATGCGCCTCATTAGGGAATACATTTTGAAATATACAAATCTTTTGTACGCTTTTGTTTTCGGTGTTACTGGCCCTCCAGGGGTATGTGGACCCGTGACTGAAAGCTCAGATCCTAAAGCAGAAAGCATCTCCAGCATGTTTAGATGAAACCTTGTCCCCTATGATTTAGGTGCAGCTAACTAATCTCATGTGAACTTTAATTAACATGTTTAACTACACATCAGCATGCTTCATATTATTTGAGCATGCACATGTCTTTGGTTTGTAAGGCTCAGAGTGCAGAAGAGACAGAAGAGAAATGATCAGTTAAAGGAGTTATATCTCTCAATCTATGGTGATGAAACTATAGTATATCTCAAAATGAAATCTTTATCTTTTTAAATTCTAACAAGCTTTACATATACAGCTTCTAAAGCATTAAATTAAAATTCACCCAATCTATTTTCTAAATGCATGTTATAGATCTTATTATGAACAACTCATCCATGCATGTATGTTTCATTTTTAAATTTTTTGACCTCAATTCTTAATCAAAATGATTTTCTAGTGAAACTTCAGACATCTCTCTGGTGACGTATGCTGGACAATCATTTTGTTTACATGCTGTAAACCCGCCCTTTTCTTACAGTCAATTGCAAGCTCGCATTCAGATCTCCATCCAAACAACAACTGATCTCTCTTCTATAATTCATATCATTCGGGTGTACATCACAATATGGAAGAAAAGATCTGTTCATAATTGTGTTATATTGCGACTAAACTGTTTACAAGCATAATGAAGCAGACTAAGTGGATGAATTAGAAAAAAAAAAAAAACACCTCCAAAAATAACCACAAACTTTAATCTAGACATGATTTTTCAATCAGCTGGATGACAAAAAAAAAAAAAAAAAAAAATCAGGTGTTGTATAACCTTGAAAGGGTTTCTTTTGCATTATTAATCATCTGAGTGTATATTATCTTGCTTATTAGACCATAACCTACCAAATAAATGACATACAGATGTTTGATACAGCGTAAGAAACGGTATCCCAGAACGATAAGAGAGTCATTTGAACAGTTTAGTAGTCATGATTCAAAGATATCTGATGAACAGATGTGTAATATTCTAGAATTTGCATATAAGATGTGAATATTTCACAGCGCACAGTTACGTCAGCTTTGCAGTTTCAACATACTGTCGCCTTGAGTCATGATTGTGGTTACTTAGGTTTCCACATAATTTCGGTCCTGTTGCATAGGTATGTACCCACACGCCAAACCATAATAAACATGGTGCAACACCCACCCGGTAAGCACAGAGGAATACTTCATTACGCTTACAAGAGCCCATCATTTCCTGCCAAATGACAACCGATATCCTCTGTTCTTCTGAAACATTGCTTAAGCCCTGTCCATGATTGACACAAACCTTTGAAAACATGAGTGGGGTTCAGCATGTTTAAATCAAGTGTACACTTGCGTCCCGTAAAAATAGATCACTTATCCTAATTAAGTGCTGCAGCGGCACACCAAATGAAGCCCAAACCTAAGCAGCTCAGGAGGCTGTTAGCTGTTCCAGGCTCTTTGACTGGAAGTGTATTTAAAGAAGCATTATATATATATATATATATATATATATATATATATATATATATATAAAAAAAACACGATTAATGTAACCATTTTAAAGAAAAAAAGATGTTTTGTTATAGCTTTTGGAGCAAGGGCACCACCATCTTCCAGTACCACAGCGTGTGACGTCACGGGGTTGCTTTGCTCAGATGGCCAGTGTAGTAATAAGCATTTCTTTACATTTTGATCAGATGCTTGTTTTGAAATGGAGGAAGATGACATTGAAAGCACTGTTGAGTTCATAATAAGTGCAATTGCCTATGCATTTGAGTCGATACGGCGATGGGACCGAGCAGTATTAGGGGTTGGAGAAGTCGTGAACCTGCTGGTTTGGGGTAAAGTGCAGATCAGAAACAATACTCGTTTACGTGGATACTCCTCAAGACTGTCATTCCGACGTGCTTTTGTGTGCATTTGCTGATGAAGGCGCTAAAGAAAGCTCAATTTGGTACTCACGTGCTGTCCGAGCCGAGCTGTGGCTTTTTGTGTGTGCGGCGCCGCCGGCGCGAACAGAAGTGATCCATCACAACGCAAGTACCGCATTTAAATCTCTTTCAGAAAAGGTCTATCACAGCGTGTTAGTACCGCATTGAAATCTATTTCGTGCAGTCTCATGCTTGAATGGCTTAAAACACTTTAATATTTAAACTGACAAAGCTTAAAACACGTGAGAATGGTAAACTGTGAGGAAGCAGCACTGGCCCGATCGTTCAGATAGGTGATTAAACACTACGTCCTGTTAACAGCAGGAAAGCTAATTGTATTCGCAGGTGAACATAAAATATGATACATACAACTGGTGAACCAGTCAAATGTAATGCATATGTCTGAATGGTCTGAATAACAATAAAATGCGACATGAATGATGCTGTGTGAAGCGTTATGAAAACAATGTTTGGGATACCACGATCAAAACTTAGCATATAGACAGTTTGATGTTGAATATTCATCCAAATGATGGTGAAAACCAAATTATTTGTGTGTTAAAATAACGTGTGTTCAAAATGTAAAGAAATGCTTATATTACTATACTGGCCATCGGAGCGAACCAACCCCGTGACGTCACACGCTGTGGTACTGCAAGATGGCAGCGCCCTTGCTCCAAAAGCTAACAAGATAACAAAACATCCTTTTTTATTTAAAATGGTTACATTAATCATGTTTGATATATATTTTTTAATCAAAGTGGAAATCACTTTACTAAA
This sequence comes from Spinibarbus caldwelli, assembly GCA_039654775.1. Lineage (NCBI taxonomy): Eukaryota > Metazoa > Chordata > Actinopteri > Cypriniformes > Cyprinidae > Spinibarbus > Spinibarbus caldwelli. The sequence goes on along the minus strand of CM077232.1, from coordinate 27,401,649 downwards.
TAATGTTAACTTAACTGACTGCTTCACTTCCACTTTAAGCAATTACGGAGTCCAAATATACCTCTGCCGTCCATGACCTGACCTCACACTACCACCATTCAGAGCGCTCAAATCAACACAACCTACTTATTTACTGACGTCTTTGTGTGCCAATCGCCATCTCAGTCCCATTTAAAAGGCCAAGGCACACAACTCCAGCTATCTACCTGAAGCCATCATATGACACAAATTTCAAGACCTGACTGGACCAGCAACAGGTTTTCTGGACAATGTGTACTTACATAATGAACATGAAGAACAAGTTCTAATTGATAAAGAAGCTTCTGCCCAGAAACCTGGTGCAAAGGTCAACAGAACAAATCATCCATCTACCATTTACAGCAGAAGTTTGATTGCAGCTCAAACAGAAGAGCATGGCACTAGAAACATCATGGGTTCGATTCCCAGGGAATGCATGAACTTGAATGCAATGTAAGGGTGTGTTCACACTTGTCATGTTTGGTTCGATTAAAACGAACTCTGGTGCGATTGCTCTGTTGGTGCGGTTCAATTGAGTAAGTGTGAACGCTGCCATCCAAACCGTGGTGCGCACCAAACAAGTCCAAACGAACTCTGGTGCGGTTCGAATGAAATATGAACGCAACACGGACCAAATACTTCTAAATGAACCAAAAACAGGAAGTAATGACAAGATGTGGTGCTATATGATATGATTTGACGACGTGGAACGAACAGTGTATTCAAAACAAAATGAGCAGAGGGCAAACGTGGAGCAACGATGAGGTAAAATGCCTTTTATGAGCTCTTCATGAGTTTGTAGGTGGTGAAAATAAAATGATATGTACACGCAACAATGACCATGCTTAGTCCAGCAGACGGCATTAGGTGTATTCGACTTAAAGCGACGCTGAATGGGTACTTTGATGTCATACACCGATCAGTCTGCGCAGTGACACTTTAAGTCGAACACACCTATTGTTTGGGGTGTTCAGTAAGTTCCGTCACGAAATATACATCATTCAACCCGACTAACCAGGTTGTGAATGTATGACTACGCCTTTAGGTTCGGTATCTTTAGGTTCACTGTCAAAAATACCAGTGTGAACGCTAAGCGGACCAGGATCAAATGTATCTTTTTTTTTGGTCCGGACCAAACGAACCAAGAGAAACAAACAAGTGTGAATGCACCCTAAGTCGCTTTTGGATAAAATCATCTGCCAAAATATAAATGACTTCCAACAGAGATCAAATGACATCTGACAGGAAATAAAATATTGGAGATGCAAAGAATGTAAAAGCACTAAATATTATTTGGAACTAAAAGCACTTCTTTCTGTAAGTCAAAATATACTTTGATTTCCTCATTTTTTCTTCTCTACACAATGTACGATGTAAAAAAAAAGACGATTTCCTCATTAAAATGACCAGATTAATCTGACACACATATCTCAGAGGAACAAAGACCTCCTGAGACTTTCCAAGAAATAGAGCCATATATTTCGTTCATGATGTCAAATGCATTTGCATGCATTTTCAATCTAAAATATCTTCCAAATAAGAATCTGAAAGCATATGAACAGAAAATGCTGTATACAGATTTAAGTCCAGGCAGTGTAAAACACACTTTACCTTTTCAAATGCTGCTCTAACTCCCAGAACAATAGCTTCATGGCCATTTCGTCTCGGCCGTGAACTCGGAGGACTGTTTCTCTCATTGATGTGTCAATCAGCGGTCCTTCAAACACAAAACTTGCTCCTCTATTCCTCACACGGCTCAAACACACACGTGAGCACATGCACAAAGAGGCATGGCCACAGATCGGCTCCCTTTATCTTCTCCAGCAGTAGTAAAGGCTAAACAATCACAAGGCCTTGTGAACACTCCTATACCCCGTACTGCCTTTGTGCATCTTACAGGGATATTCGTGAACGACTGAGTGAAAACAAGAGTAGGGCAAAGCTGTGATGTCACGTCATTGATGGGTCACGTGACTGTTACATAAACCAGCAGCGGAGATTAAAATATTCCCAATGATCGCTTCTTGCACGTACCCATGCTCTCAGGGAGCCTGCCGTCCTCACAACCCTCAACGGCTATCCTGTCCCGATGTTTTTTTTCCCCCTCTTTTCTTTTTTTCCCAGCACAGAAGTGTGCATTTCTCCCCTGTGGAGAGAAGAGACGGGCCCCTGCACTTGAGCCGGGACTTATCTCGTCACTTCTCATCAGTATCGTAGCCTGATTCAGGCTTACAGCGTGTGCGGCTGGTGAAACGCGCACACACGTGTCTCTTCAGCTTAGGCTGCTCGCAGTAAAAAAACAATACGGATCCTAACAATGGCAGGGATTTTACCTGTTCAAATAACACTCAGTGGGAGCTCTGAATGGCACTGAGGCTTCTGTGCTTACGTGTCTTTCTGTGGGCTACAGACAGCTGATCAGAATGAATACTTGACTTGATTGGCTGAAGCTCAGAGACATTAAATCAAGCTTCATAATATTATGTCAGAATCTAAAACTATCCTATTGGAAAGATGACTTCCTTTTTGGATTTAAATCACTGCATCACACTGTCTACAATAGGTTTGTGGCTATCATTACATAATCAGCTGACCACAATAATTCAGCACTTATTTTAAAAGATTTTTTGAAAATATAAATAAAACAGATTATTGGATAATTTACCAAAAAAATTTTTTGAAAAAAATGGAAAAAAAAAAAAAAAAAAAAAAATGGAAAAATACTGTTTCAGCTTTTCTACTTCAAAATTTCACGTTTAATTCAAAGTGTTACTTGCCGTTTCTTTGTAATTCTTTTTTTTTTTTTTTTTTTTAAATTTACTAGCAATTTTTGAGTGAAAATTGTTTCTACACCATTTTTTCCAGTGCACTTGTCTCTTTTTTCAGTGTTATGAGTGCACTTCATGACCTTCAAGTAGACGTGTTTTAAATACGGTTCATTTTAAGTCCACAGCGCAGCTTGAATTATGATAATACATTATGCACTAGGGGTTGAACAACTTCAGAATTTTTGAAATCGACATTTATGTAATTAAAGGCGAGTCGATGTCGACTAGTTGCTGATGATGTCATTAATGAACAAATTCGAGCTGAGACTCGAACACCTTGTGCACTGCTATGGCAACACAGTGCTGCCCACATGGCTATTGCTCCTATAACAGCTCATTTTCATCAGTTCTTTTGTTTTTGGGTTATTATATTTCTCACAGATTTCTGCTCGTTCTAAATCAGATACAGATAAAGTAGCACAGTAAAGGTAATTTACATTTATATGAATGCATTAGTGAGAGAGCGATTGCGTGTGTGAATTAATTCTACCTGACAACGCCTCTCTATTGAAGCTGTGGGTTTTAGTTACTAAGAAATATATGCTAGAACTTTTCAGTTTCTAAGATATACTATTGAGAAATCATAGAACAGTGTTGACAATACATTTCCATGCTGCGCTACTGAATGATTCGGCGCGTGATGTACGAGCTACTGTCTGTAGCCTATGTGTGTGCTATTACAATGCAGCAGTGCATTAGATTAGAACGGCGATTAACTTACATGTACAATAAGCTGTTTAAAGCATGCATTCTCCCGTTCAATTTCGAGCATTCCCGATGGTATAATCACATGTCTTGTGGAGCTTTTGGAGTATGCATTTATTTGTCATTTTAACTGTTTGGAAACGGAGCGTATATGTGGACTTCAAAGACTTCTTATCCTGTTGCGCCCTCTATAGGACCAGCGACTAGTCGATGTCAAGCTTAAAGCTTCATGGCAGAGCATGAGTCGTCTAATCGACTTGTTGGTGCAACCACTATTATGCACATGATGCAATACGGGTTTCACCTTTTCACATTTTTCCAAACATTCTTTACCAGATACAGTATGAGCATGACAGTGCTTTCCAAAAAAATCTGAATTTTGAAATTAATAATAAACTAAACATCATTATAAAGAACAAGAATTAGTTCTATAGAACAAACATTAAAATGGAATTTTATTAAATTAAGGTCTTTGCACATTGAGTCTGAAGTTTTCGTCTGAAATTTTCGCACATTAAAAAATAAATATGACCACGTTGTGTCAATCACATTTAAACACTGCCTCCGAAACTTTCGTCCATCATAAATAAAAAAAAATCAGATCGGGTTTGATTTTCTGCGTTTTTCGCATCTGTAGCAAGCATATTGACTTGGTGTGCAAGGTTTGTGCGCGTGACGATGATGAATGCGAAAAAATGCATACGAAATTTTCAAACTCAGTGTGCAAAGACCTTTATTCAGGCCAATCTACCATGGTTGACATTTGTTTACAAAGCCTTAAAGGATATCATACATCTTGTGCATTTAAATTCATGGAAAAATAAACTACTGTGTATGTGTGAAAGGTGTATGTGTATTAAGTTTGCGCTGCAAGTGACATGAGTGACCATTAATTGGCAGCAAGTTTCGTAATCATGACAGCCCTTGTCTGAGAACTGGCCAGCCTCAATATTTACATGTAAAATAGGCAAACATGATTTGAATAAGTGCTTGGAGAGTTTCGTAGAGAGTTCGGCTGAAACAGAGACTGTTTAAACAGCTGTGCAGGAGCTGCAGATGAGGACGCCTGCTTACAGAAGCCCTGCTGTCAGCAGCTCCCGAGACTCACGAGTCACAAAATTTATAGAAAGGTTACACGTTTCAAATGCATTTAGACAGGCACTAGGCAACCGGCCACCCTCAGCGTCTGTAACTTATCTGAGAGTCAGAATGCAGATGCCATTCTCCACAGTCTTCAACCTGAACCTAGTTTATGATTTTGCCAGATTTAAGACACAATGCCAGGAATTGTCCACAACTTAACATACAGTTGAAGTCAAAAGTTTATACCTTGCAGAATCTGCAAAATGTTAATTATTTTACCAAAATAAGAGGGATCATATAAAATGCATGTTATTTTTTATTTAGTACAGACTTGAATAAGGTATTTTACATAAAAGACATTTACATATAGTCCATAAGAGAAAATAATAGTTAAATTTATAAAAATGACCCGGTTCAAAAGTTTACATCCACTTGATTCTTAATACTGTGTTGTTACCTGAATGATCCACAGCTGTGTTTTTTTGTTTAGTGATAGTTGTTCATGAGTCCATTGTTTGTCCTGAACAGTTAAACTGCCCGCTGTTCTTCAGAAAAATCCTTCAGGTCCCACAAATTCTGTGGTTTTTCAGCATTTTTGTGTATTTGAACCCGTTCCAAGAATGACTGTATGATTTTGAGATCCATCTTTTCACACTGAGGACAACTCATATGCAACTATTACAGAAAGTTCAGATGCTCACTGATGCTCCAGAAGGAAAAATCATGCATTAAGAGCCAGGGGTGTAAACTTTTGAACAGAATGAAGATGTGTACATTTTTCTTATTTTGCCTAAATATCATTTTTTCCCATTTAGTACTGCCCTTCAGAAGCTACAGAAGATACTTACATGTTTTCCAGAAGACAAAAGTTCAATTTACCCTGATCTTCAAATTAAAAAAAATTTACACCACCCGGCTCTTAATGCATCGTGTTTCCCTCTGGAGCATCAGTGAATGTTTAAACCTTCTGTAATTGTTGCAAACGAGTCCCTCAGTTGTCCTCAGTGTGAAAAGATGGATCTCAAAATCAAAAAACAGCTGTGGATCACAGCTGAAATCAAGTGTACGTAAACTTTTGAACGGGATCATTTTTATATATTCAACTATTATTTTTTTCTTGTGTACTATATGTAAATGTCTTTCATATGAAATATCTTATTCAGATCAGTACTAAATAAAAACATGCATTTTGTATGATCCCTTTTATTCTGGTAAAATAATTAACATTTTGCAGATTCTGTAAGGTGTATGTAAACATTTGACTACAACTGCAGTAGGATTCTGAGCGTGTACCTTGCATACTGCTATAAAAGTTTGCATTATAAATTGACAAAAAACAAGAACATTGAAATCTGCATGACAAACTGCGAACTGGTCGAGAGGCACATCTCATGAACCTGTGGTACAGCTGGAAGATTGGTGAGATCACATTGTGGGATTTTAACACGAACAAATGCCACTCTGCGTGAGAGAAAATGCCATTTTGCCAATTGGGCTGACAGCAGCAGGTTGCACAACAGAGCTTCATCCTGTATTCTCCAGCTCAAACTCTGACAGTGCAGCACACACAGAATAGACTGGACAACCTCAGCAAGTTTCACTCCATAAGCAAGAAAAGCAGCATGTGTGCATTTACTGCACAGTATGACTTAATACGGCAGCCCTTTTCTAAGAAGAGACAGCCATGCATTTAAAAATTCCACCATTCACTCCTAATGAAATGATTTTTTAGCAGCGATTATAGACGTATAAAATGTGCCTTTTAAAATGGAAAATTTTGCAACAATCGTTTGCTAAAATTTTACAACAATCGTTTGCTTCTGTTGGTCCCACAGGTTCGTGAGGAGAGGTTTTATTTTCCGTAGAGTGGCGTGTTCCTCCAGCGTTTAGAGAAGTGTGAACGGTCGACAACCTCCTCACGCATTTACAGTTGTGTAGCTGTGCTAGTAGTTTGCACACAGAAGAAACAGGTATAAGTAATGTGGAGTGAAATCTGGATTAGCCCAAAAGCAAAACAGGCACGGAAAAGACCCGGGATGATTCATTGAAGTCATTTCCACTACAGAAAGCATGAAGGCCTGCGGCTAGAATAATAAAAGTCGTCTTCTCTTGCCGCGGTTATACGCACCAAATCTGCACCGGTCCGCCCTCTCCTTTTGTCTGGAAGCACTGTAGCCTTTATATAAAGTGACAGACGAGGTACTGTCGAGACGTTAGACTCTGGGAATTCACGCACCCGTTTTATTTTGCATTGTGTGATACTTATAGCACCTTTGCACGCAATATATTGTAGCATTAATGGATTCGCCGCTGTATAAGAGCACTTTTCTCAAGAGAACACTTCAGAAGAAGTACACTGAAGACTGCCAGAGAGAGCCATTGATGGTGCGGTTCAGCTCCAGTTCGTTGGGGCTGATTGAGTGAGACAATAGCTGGGATGTAGGCGAATTGAGGGGGATTTGAGAGGGGGGTTGTTTACATTGTACACGATGTTCTTGATGCAGACGGCCAGTCAAGCACGAGCATTACTTCCACTCGAGCTCCTAATGCGATTTGTGGACTTTTTGGTATGTTTGCAGACACTGTCAAGATGTGGCAATATTATGTTGGACTCATACCATTAATGAAAACTTGGTGTGTCAAAGTTGGCCTGTTTTTGACACTACACTTTTACGGTTGTCAAAAAGATGCGATTAAAATAGCAGAAAACTGTATAAATTAAAAAAAAAAAAAAAGTTAAATTTCCCACTCCAAGAATAAATTAATAAATAAATAAAAAAATAAACTAACTTAATTGATAATTAATTTTATTATTTTAAATTAAAGCAAAAATTTAATTTTTAATTTACCCTCCTCTTTAATTTTTGCTTTAGCAAAAGAAAAGACCTTACAGTTTTTTTTCCTTCCAAACAAAACAGCTTATCAAAGCACCCAGCAGCCCTCCATCGTTTAATGGAGTGTTGAGGCTTCTGTGAATGTTTTTCTTTGCTTTAAACCACTTTTACAAATGAGACGTCTCACGGCATGCGGAGAAAGCATTGAGGCTGATGCCTGATCTAATTTAAACTGCAGTATGATCACTGGGATGATCAGAGAAGTTTCTCGCGTCATTTCAATCCATCCCGCTGTGATGTAGCAGCCTAAAAAGGAAGAGGTATCTCCTCTTGACTGCACTTGGGAACACAACGTTCCTACTGCGACCCTATAGAATATACAGTGTGTGAACAGCACGGGACCAAAATCACACGCTTCTCAGGTGAACCAGGGCTCATGTTCACAGACTGAGCAGCAATTACCCTGATGTAACAAAAGAGATAACAGGCCTGCCCTCAGCTCATGAATATTTTGGTTAAAAACATGAATCATTCTGGATTCACATTCCAAACCAACAGCAAGCAAGTTGTTTTTAATGACAATTATCTCAAATAGTATTAGGCTGATTAATATAATTTTGGCATTTTATTTTTTATTCTTGGCAAAGCCGAATTTTCAGCATCATTACTCCAGTCTTCAGTGTCACATGATCCTTTAGAAATCATACTAATATGCTGATATGCTGAAATCAGTTGTGCTGCTTAATATTTTTGTGGAAATGGTGATACTTTTTATGGATGACTATTTGATGAAATAGAAATCTAATTTTCTATTTGATGAATAGAAAGTTAAGACAAACAATTTATTTGAAATACAAATCTATGTGACATTATAAATGTCTTTACTGTATTTCGTTTTACTGACTCCAAACATGATTGTGTGGATACTTATTGTGTGTAAAACTTTAGCAGGTCAATTTAAAAAATGGGACAGAAGCCCAATCAGGCCAGCAAAAATAATTGTTACTTTACCAATACATAAAAGGCACTAATACACTGCTAAAAATGATTTTCTTACTTAGTATTTTTGTCTTGTTTTCTATTATAAATATCTAAACATTCTTAAATCAAGATGCATTTACTTGACAAGTAAAATGACCTAAAATTTTAAGTCTTGTTTTCAAAAGAAAAAGATCAAAATTTCGTTAGTTTCTGCTTAAAACAAACAAAAATATCTTAATCTTAATTCTAAGGCTAAACAAGATTATTTTTCTTGCCCCATTGGCAGATATTTTTGCTCGTTTTAAGCAAAAACTAACAAAAGTTTGATTTTTTTTTTCCTTCAGAGAACAAGACATATCTTAAGTCATTTTACTTGTCAAGTAAATGCATGTTGATTCAAGAGTTTTTAGATATTTATACTAGAAAACAAGACAAAAATACTAAGAAAGAAAATCTTTTTTTGCAGTGCATGTACCATTTAGGTACTAATATGTAACTTTAGGATACTGATGTGCACCTTTTTTGGGTAAAAAAAGGAACAAAGGTGTACCTTTTGAAAGATTCCTGTCCTAGTGACAGCTTTTGTACATTTTTCTCTGAGTGTACAGACTTTATTATCAGGAGCCCTGCTCTCTAGATACCTGTATCAGCCATTAAAACAAAACCCAAAGTTTTGACCACTAATCCCAAATATTTCCATTTTAGACACCTGGGGAAATGCCTTATGTAAATGCACACACAACAACACTGGGGCCAATTATCTGCCCAATAATTTACCATGTCTCTGTTGGCTCTTTTTCTTTCTAAACTACACTGCCTGTTTTTGCAGATTCACTGAGCTGACTCCCCCGCCTGCTCCCTCTCTCCATCTGTCATGTCAGCCTGTGACGAGTGCTCCTCTCTCTCTGCTCTGCCCTAATTCTGAGAAGAATATATACGCTCACCGCCAACCGGCAGAATCCAGTTTGCTTATGGAAAAGAGCCTGTGATGAGAGCCGCGGAGTCGTCCGGGCAATGAGGTGGGACGCATTTCAAGCCCTCCCTCCGCGCCGCTTGAAAACATCAGAAGCATCTCTGCAGTCGTGTGCTGGCCTGTGTGAGCAATCACACCTGCAGCAGCGCTGGAACCGCTCTGTACGCTTGGCAAAAACAAAAGCGTGACTCACTGTATGGCGACGCTGAGTAAGGGAGCAAACTGACTACAGTCACAGAGACACATGAAGCAACTGCCTCCAGGCATGAAGCACTAGTTTTCATCACAATGACATTTCTAAATGATAGGTGGCAGTCATAATAATACATTTGAAGTAAATGCTTTGGGTTTACTTTGCTGACTTTGGCAGGATTCAAAGTTGCATCATGGGTACAACACATTAAGCTGTGATCCTCATGAATTCGCCTTTCCAATGTCTCTGACAAACAACAGGCATGAAGACACTTGGTCATAAAGTGGATGCGGAATTTTTGAATGCTGAATGCTGAATTTTGAAATTTGAACTTTTGCGGTTTTAATTTAATCAAAACTACGAGCAAAGTGACAATTACCAATTCTCATTTCTCCACAGAAACATTTTATTTTAAAATAAGCAGTCACTAATAATTACGTACAAAATTTTTTAATTACATTTTTACATTGATTAGCCTTAGAAAACATACTGATTTTATTTCAGATGGGTGTCTTTTGTTTCATGTCAATATATTTACATATGTGGATAAATTAATTTTATCGTTGTGAATAATTCTACATTATTAAAAAAAGTAATTAATTAATTAATTAATTAATATTTACTACTAGTTTTGACGCAAAATAAACATGAGCATCTCATGCCTCATGTAATCGCTCAGTGTTTCAACCACAGAAAGACGTCAATAAAACAGCTTGTAAACAAAATGTCACGTAGCACTTCCTTTACCTCATCAGTGTCCACAGCTCGTTAGTTCGCTAGCGAAATGAAGTCTAGAGAAGAGCATTTTGCTAAATATTAGACTATATACTGATTATATTTTACTTTATCTGTTAGTGATGTCTTTAATTTATGTTTAAATAAATCTGTTAGTTAATTTAAAAACTGCATTATGTGAAATTTATCAATTTTTGTACAATTGTTTAAGTTGAGTGTTGATTATAATATTTGAAAATAATATAAATATAATTTAAATTGAGAAATTATCTAAATTATATATCTTTTTTTAATAAAAAAAATATTTTGGAAAGTCATATTACATATAAAAAAGTACCTGATTAAATTCCAAATAAAAAATAGAAAGTAATCAAATAAGGCGCAACCTAGGGCTGGGCGGTATATCGAGTTTGTACGATATATTTTTTGTAAGCGATACGGTATGAAGCAATATCGTTAATATCCATATACAGTAGTTTGATATGAGCGCATCTGAAAAAATATCTAAGGAGGACACAGACTGAACTGCTGTGGAGAAAGTGCATACAATTTGTTCTAAACATGTGACAAGCTTTATATGAAGGGCTTTAAAAAACTTGTAAGATATAGTAGCCTATAGTTTATAGTTTCAGTTTAAAGCGGCTCGTCCCGTCAGATGCTCTGACAGAAAGGCTGCGTGTGCCGCTGACAGAGACGCGCTGTTTAATGTGTTTGAAATGTGCTGTTTTTCTTAATACATAACTTACATTTCACAGGTATATTCTCCCTCTGTAAATGTTAGAAAGCCATGGAAATATTTCCATTTTGCTGTCAGAAGTGCATGAGCTTTTACTTTGCGATTCTCCGCTAAACTTCACAGACTTCATTCAGAACAAGCGCATGCGTGCCAAATAGACAGAGTGCAATGAAATAGGAGCACAATAACTCTGACAAAAATATAGATTTTGCTGAAATATTTTTAGTTGAACAGTAAATGTGATATATGTAGAATTTTAAACCTACAAGGAGGCTAAGTGTATTTGTATGATAGCACTAACTGCAAAGTGACTGTAATGGGGTAGCCTAATCAAACTAGCCTTTTTATTTAATTAGTCTGTGCTTTTTTATTATTTTAATTTTTAGTTTAGTAAATTTAACTTCTGCTTTAAAAGCATTGTTTTTGTTTTTAGATTGCAATGTTACAGTGTTAGAATGTAATGTGATTTTAACCTTTTTTTGCACAATATATGCCTACATGGTTACATTCTCTTTATTTGTTTATTTGTTTAATCTAAACAAAATACCGAGATATATACCGTATACCGCAAATCAGCCAAAAAAATTCCAAGATATGAATTTTTGCTCATATCGCCCAGCCCTAGCGCAACCTGAAAGTATTGCACAGCTATTGCACAGTATCACACTGCCCAGGCCTAGTGCACATGTGGGTGATGCAAGTTTAAGAAGAGCTTGTATCATTCCCCTCTTGTCATCCGCTCTTCTGCTCAATAAGTTTTATTTTCTTGATACTGATCACATCAATTAAAATGAGGCTAAAATGCAAAAAACAAAAAGATCTGCACCTTGAGAAAGCAAAATGATGAAACAGCTATGCTGAGTTTTCTCAGCTATGCAAAATCATACACAGAGAAATATCCTACATGTAATTTAGTTATCACAAATCTGCAGTGGAATGCAGTGCGTGTGTAGGAGCGGAGGCCCTGTGTTCCTCTGTCTCTGTGGAGACTACAGGAATCTCTCCTCCCACCCCATCGAACAGCATGCAACCCTCTGCCGTAACCCTTTTTCTCCATTCTGGCATAAGAGAACCTGAGGGAGCCTCAAGCCTCGCCTGTTCTCATTGTGCGTTACATAACCGCTGTTTCATTTGGAGAGGGGACCCCCGTTCTCACTAATCACTGTGCGGGAACACGGCTCCGCTCCCTCTGCCAATCCTCCCCTTTGTTTAGACAGGAAGGGGCACGGGCGCAGGGCAAAAAGACCCGCCGCCTCCTTCCGCAGGGCTGGCAGCACAACAGACGTGTGCTGTGTGTGGCGGAGAGCAGTGCTCTCAGTGGAGAGGGAAAACACGATCAAAGACAGAAGTAACCGCTCCATTCATGCACTAACCTTCAGTTAGTAGGTCTGATTACGATTATATGCAATAACCTTGTATGTTAACTACGTTTGCAATTTAAATTTGATTTGAATTTTTATTGTATAAATGCCTTACACTGCACAAAAAACATTAATACCTCTTGTTTGCTCTGCTGTGTACACATCTGACCCATCCTGACCAGATCTTCAAGCTGAATATAAACTTAAAGGGTTAGTTCACCCTAAAATTAAAATTCTGTCATCAGTTACTCAACTTCATGTCGTCCCAAACCCAATATGACTAATTCATCTTTGAAACACAAAGATACTGTTAATGAAAGCAAGCATGTTAGAGCTCATCAAATATGGTAAACGGAAGCTCAATGTATGTGCACTGCTCAATCATTATGTGAATAATAGCCTAAACCACCAAAGAAGATACTCCACACCTGGTGAGTTGCAGACTTCAAGCAGCCATTGCGTGCAAAAGATATGCAACAAAGCACTAAACGTGAGCTTAATTTGCATAATATCACTGTGTCCCAAACGTTATGGCACTCTGAAATGGGGGAGAGACTAGGTCTAAATGGTGTTGTCATTTTTACGTTAAATCCAAAATATTTATAAAAAAAAAAAATATGTCCTTTAATAAAATGTGAGAATGTGAACTTTAACCACTCATGAAGTGTTTGTAGGACTGTCGCAGTGAAGAAATTTTCTTTGCGGTAATTTTGAGTCTCAAAATAGCGCGGTATGCGGTATTACCGCATATATGTATGTGTGTGTGTTACGATAAAAGTTAACCAGGTCATATTCAGAAACCAATGAAACCGAAACTAAATTCCGTTGAAACAGGAAGTGAAGTAAACAGAAGAGAATGACAAAATAACGGTCCACATAACAAAATATAAACCTGACAATAATCGTTAGTCTATTGTTAGCCTATATAACAGTTAGTTCTGATCCTCGAATCTGACTGACAAGAGACTTTTTCTGTTGATATTTCACCTGTGTGTTCTAGAGGGCTGTCAGTCAGTGCAGTTTCATTGTTACGCCATAAGGTTGCGGCAAGGGACTGTCTTTGAGTGGGTCTTAAAACGTTAATTCAACTACACGTTCAAAAATGCTGATTCATTCGAGATATGTAATGAAACATGCTGTTGAAATCATTTTAACTTTGAGCGCCACTTTTAAAAGCTCATCTGACCAGCAGAGCGTCGATGCTAAGACAGATTTCCCTTTCCTTGGACATGACGACCTGTTTTCACAAATATACAAGACTCGGCCTGAAGGACAGACGCAGGTAATCGCACGTGCTCAGTCGATCTCTCTCTCATTCGCTGTCTGTTTAAGCTTGTTAAGTGCAAATTTACTGAGCCTCTGTACAAATCAGCATGGTACACATTATCATTACTAATATTCAGTACATATACATTAAGTGTAAAACGAGAAGGGCGTAACCTTACAAAAAATGTAAAAAAAAGGAAATATCGCGGTTGCTGCGGTTGTTGCATTCCTCTGCAGTTATGCTCGTCAATAGCGCGGTATTGCGATATTGCGGTTATCACGACAGCCCTAAGTGTTTGATTACTATTGAAGCCCGTTTCCGCAACTAAAAAAATAAAAAAGGTAATTGCGACTTCTCACAATTCTGACTTTTTTCTCGCAATTGTGAGTTTACATCTTGAAATTCTGATTTTTTCTCAGAATTGAGATATAAATTCGCAATTGTGAGTTATAAAGTCAAAATTGCGAGATATAAACTCACAATTCTGACTTTTTTCTCAGAATTGTGAGTTTCTCACACAATTGTGACTTTATAACATGCAATTGCGAGTCAAGTCAGATTTGCGAGATATAAACTCGCAATTCTGAGAACATATCAGTCTTTTTTCCTTTCCCTCAAAATTAGGACTTTGTAATAGAGATCGACCGATATGGGTTTTTCTATAACCGATGCCGATGTTTAGAGGTCAGGGTCAGCCGATGGCCGGTATGTGCTGCCGATTTTTTGGCCTATATATTTTCCTATATATATATATATACACACATATATATACACATATACATATATATATATACATATATATATATACACATATATACATATATAGATAGTCATTGGTCGGAACACGTCACTTTATTAGGCTGATGTTCATTTTTATTCGCATTACACAGTAGAGGTCTGCTCAGGACTGTTTTTTTAGTCCCGCTCCCGCGAGGTTATATCCCGCACCCGCTATATAGTCACTCTTTGTTCACCCGCTGTCCGCTTAGAATAATTTTCTTCCCGACCCGACCGTTCCCGCTAAATTTAGATCTCGTTTCCAGAATCTCACATTTAAATTTCCGCTACCGAAAGAAAGAGAGTGTAGTCTGCACAAAATTGTATTTATTTTATTCGTCTTGTCAAGTCTTGAATTTATTGACTTTGACTTGAATTTATATGAATTATCTTAAGACACAAAATTCTTTAACATTTCATGCAACACGATAGTGAAAAAAGTGTCACAGAGAAAATAAAAATGTTGTACAAAAATTGTATTTCTTATTTTTGTTCGTCTTGTCAGGATACAATTCGTTTAACATTTACAACACAATAGGAAAAAGTGTCTCAGAGAGAGAGAGAGAAAAAAAAAAGGAAGTTTTACAAAAACTGTCTATTAGCTATTTTTATTTGTCTTGTCAAAATACTAAATTCGTTTCACATTTTTCTGTTAACACAGAAGGAAAAGTGTCGCAGAGCAAAATAAATAAATACGACATCTGTCATTTAAAATTATAGGCTAAGCAAAATATAAACAAAACCGAGTTGAATGTCCTTCAAGGACAGCAATTCCACACTTTTCTCCATCCTTATTCTGCTCAGTCACTCATCGACAACCTGCCTGTTCTGTCTGCGGGCCGTATATTCACCACTGGTAGGCCTGCTCTGAGGACCATTATACACATGCTGCGCACAGACCTCGCAAATAAAACGGAGCACTTCATGCGTGCAGCGCGCGCATAATAGTCCGAGTGCAGGCTCTACCGATGCTTGATAAGAATAAAGCACAGATATGCTATTCTGACGTCGGGAACGGGATATTGTTAGACCGCCCGCTCCCATTCAAATTGCACCAGAGTTACCGACCGCTATTGCGTTTTATTCGAGAATTTAATCCCGTGTCACAACAGCCGTGGGAATACAGACCTCTACTTCCGAACAAATGTCATACACCATTCTGGGCTGCTCCAGGACAGCTCTGTCTCCAAGCACGGTGCTGTCTGTGAGCGGGGCGGAGTAACGTAGCCCACAATCACGATGCAGTGTTTGTGAGAGCTGCCGCCTTCTCCACCCCACGCACAGAGTGAAATTCTCAGACTCCGATACAGGAAAAATAAAACAGAACTTATAACATTGGGGCTAATATGTTAGCAAGCAAGCTGCTGATAGTTTTCGACTACAGTCCTTAAAGTTAACTGCAAGTAAGCGAAACTTCAACCAGCTGTAGCATTATGCCAGTTCCTGACGGTTCTATGCTATTCGCTTTTTCTTTCACTAAGTGAAGCAACACTTCATAGTTTACTAGTAATACATAGTAAATATATGGCCATAGGACTTTGAAATATCAGAATTTATTATCTTTATCTCCCAGGACTGTTGTTGAATCTTCCAAAAGTTTTGGCTTGGGGTCCTTCACATGCGGCAGCAGCACGTTCCACCACACCAATAACACGGGGCTGCCCGCGGACGTGCCTGACTTTAAATCGGCGCTACTAAACACAGATATCGGCCGATATATTAAAAAATGACAAATATCGGCACGATATATCGGTCGACCTCTACTTTGTAACTCGCAATTGAGAGTTTCTCAATTCTGAGAAAAAAAGGTCAGAATTGCAAGAAAAAAGTCAGAATTGCGAGACAAACTTTGACTTTGTGACTTTATATCTCGCAATTCTGACTTTGTAACTTGTAATAGTGAGTTTATATCTCACAAAGTCAGAATTGTGAGATGAAAAGTCGCAATGACCTTTTTTTTTTAATTCAGTGGTGGAAACGGTCTTCCATAGATTACAAATCTAAAACTAAAGAGCTCAGAGGAAAAAAGAAAAACAAAAACAATTTGTCGTCCCAAAAATTAATGGTACAGTATAATACAGTAAAAACAATATTGTGAGATATTTAAAATACCTGTTTAATGTAAACTGCAAAGCTGAATTTTCAGCATCATTACTCCAGTCTTCAGTGTCTCATAATCCTTCAGAAATCATTTTAATATGCTGGTTTGCTGATCAAGGAACATATTTTAGTATTAATGTTTAAAACAGTTTTCCTGCTTACTATTTACTTATACTTTTTTTTTTTCAGGATTCCTTGGTAAAAAGAAAGTTCAAAAGAACAGCATTAGTTTGTAATAGAAATATTTTGTAACATTATAAATGTCTTCACTGTCACATTTCACCAATTTAATGTATCCTTGCTGCATAAAAAGTATTAATTTCTTTAAAAATACATAAATCTTACTGACTCCAAACTTTTGAACGGTAATATATACCATGATGATTCATACAAGTGACACTGAGGCTTTCAAAGTTTTTCCAGCAGCATAGCCTTGAGTCCAAGACGAGCACATTTAAGACTGTCAGTTCTTCATGACAGTTTTTTCAGGAATCACACGAGTTTGCTGAACTGGCAGATTGGCTGTCGTTCTTGGTATTTATGATGAAGAGAGCATGTCTGGTCTTTGAAAGATGCCTGTTTCATCACTCTGCGCTCCTATGATGACAAGCGAAGCTCAGTTGAGCAACTCGGGTAATGCTTAACAATACTACTGGGAATTCAGTTTACCTCTCACTCTAACAGTGCCAAGCAAACTCCGTTTGTTAATGAAGGCGACCTACGAAACACAATGAACCATAATGCCATTTCAGAGGAACGTTTTAAAGCAATTGTTTGTGATGACTTCTTAACCTCACAGTGTGTGGTTAACTGCTCTAGCCAGGCTATATTTAACCCCTTCGCTCTTCTCTTCCTGCCACGCTCTATGATCATCTCATTAAACGTTCACTCACAGAAACCAATATCCCAGATTACTACTAGACTACATCAGATGCAAATCCATGACGCCCACGTCTTGACTGTAATAAGACTTAATCTCTGGGCGCTGACCTGGGCCTCAATCACTGTGTGACTGCGTTTGACTTTGTGTTAGCCAACTAAAGACTGTCAACATATTTTCCTCTCAATATGATAACATTTGACATCAAATTATGATGCAAAGGGTATCAAAAGTTAAATGGTTTAATAGCACAGAATTCGGGCCTGAGAGAAAAACATGCTACTCTCTTAAAAATAAAGGTTCTTTGTTGGCATCGATGGTTCCATAAAGAACCTTAAACATCCATGGAATCTTTCCATTGATTAAAATGTTCTTTATAGTGGATTATTAGAATGTTCCTCACGCTAAGAAAAAATGGTTCTTCTAAGAACGTTTCACTGAACGTTTCATCTCTATGAAACCCCCTTTTGAAAGCTTTATTTTTAAGAGTGTAGCTGAAGAGAGAAAGAGACAGTGATATGGAGGGGGAGTGGCAGAGCCCAGCCGGTTATAACCGGTCCTCTTGACTCCGAGGAGCTTGCGGTCCCTATAGTACAGTTACAAAAAGACAGCTGGGTTTTCCTGTTCAAATACATCCCTCGGTTTTCTATTCGTCTTTGTCATTTGCACCCAGCTCTAGCGGCTTCATTTCAGGATGACATGGTCTCAAAGGCCCAACAAAGGTCAGACAAAAAGCAGTGCTTAGATGATGACAGCAACACTGAAGCTAAAAACAAAAAAGGAACAAAGACAATACAGGGCCGGGTGGCATGATGGTATCATACGGCTTGACAGTAGAAATGTATGAACCGGTAGAGATTTTGCTACATGTTTACAGATGGATATATTTGTGTGATTATTAGTGGGTAGGATCGCTTTACGTAATTTACATGTGAGGGCGAAAATGCAGAATGTGATGTGTCCAAAAAAAGACAAGGAAGAACTTAAGCAACATTGTTGCAAAACTGAGTTTAGATGTTGCCAAGTAATGTTGCAACAGCCACTTTAATATGATAATGTGGTCACATTTGTGTGAATTTCATATTTCATAAAGTGGCTCATCCAGTCAGATATCAGAGTTTTGTAATATTTTTAACGGTTTTGTTTTTAACTCAAGTTTTACGTAATTTTAAACTGAAGGTGTTTTTGCACTGATGCGGTCATCATGAATAATCTCTTGCTTTTGTTTTTAATCCACCCCAGTAATAATAATTAGAAGAAAACTAAGTAATAGGGATACATATTTAATGTATCCCTATTATATCCCTATTATTTTCTATTATTCTGTAGTTATTATTATTCACTTTAATGAATCGTTACAATGCAACAATATTTATGTCACAGTTATATAAAACCACTCATACTGTGATATAACATTTTAGTTATGCCAACCCCTATATCTAAAAGCTGCTAGTTTATAAATTGAGGCACAAATCAAACAAAACAGTGCATATGCAGTTTACACAAAAAACTTCTGTCATCAACTTAGCAGCCTCAGACTGCTTAATTGAAAGTGCTTGCGAGTAAACCTGAATTAATCCAACAAACATTACACTATTAAAACAAATGCGAAATCTTAATACGGAAACAATTACACATGCCATTTGTAAATGTAGGTTGTGATTGACAGTTTCTTTAATGTAGGCTTAAGGGCTACAAATATCCTGGAAATCTATTTTATTCATGGATTTTAGCTACCCAACGAACTCACTTTTTTCCCCTATAACATGAAAAAACATGAAGAATAGACTTGTATGCAAAAAAACAATGAGCATGAAGTTTGCACAGCACTTCTAGGAACTCCAGTCTAGTGAGGTATCTCTACTCAGAAGATGCTTTCCCTGAAGACAAAGCTGGAATTGCTATGACTTCAAGGAATAGATCCAGGCAGGTATGCACTAGTAAAACACAGATCTAGATAAGGAGGCTGTAAAAGCAGGGCAGTGTAAAGTAGCTGGCGTTATTTTGGTCATAAAGGCGACACTGCAGAAGTAACCTTTCATTTGGTAATTCAACTCTCAAAAACATCTACAGTATCTCTGCATGAGCGTAAGTTGATGCACAGGATCTGAAGCGGCACTGTTAAAATGACCTTAGAGCTGCGCTGGGGTAGGTAAACGTCATTCTGTCAGTGAGTATGTGATAATGTGAGGGATATTTCATTTCAATGGACTTTCCAAATGGCACGGCTTCTAACGTACCCAGAGAAACAAGAGGAACGCTGTCTTTGGTGATTAGCGAACGTACTGTTCAAAACAAATGTAGGCTGACTTATCTCTCTAACAAAACAGGTTCTAGGAGAAATTGTACACCTTATTCAATTTTCTCCCATCAGAAAATGATTGAACCTGCCAGCTAACCATAAACAGCACTCCTACATCTCACTGGCTCAGCACAGCATGAAGTTCTGCCACAGTACAAGTCAAGACAATGAGGCGCACTGGAAAACAACCAAGCTTTCCATACACAACATCAATCTGACATTAGCTGAGCTTTTTCCAAACGATTCATCAATCTGACATTGAGTCAAACAAAAGTGAGAACAACTCACAACAGAAAGTAGTTTTCTGTTAAGCCTTAGTCTCACCTGATATATATCAATCTGACTCAATAGGCCCGCTAAGAACCGTGACTGCTGTAAGCTTGCCTATTCAAATTGCTTTACAAAAGCTGTATGACTGCTGTTGTGTGAATTACCCATGCTTTCATATGCTGTTTGCTGAACATTTCTCCATAAATGAGGGTTTTCTGTATGGGCATTATCTGATATGGTCATAAACTCATATAGAAGTATACAGGTTAACTAAAAAGACTATGAACCATTTGATTCATTTAACCAGTGCAGCAAAGACATTTTTAAACATGACCTCACAGGCTTGTGCACAGCTAGAGAGTTAGGCACTACACTGGTTTGGATGGTCACATTTGCCCTCTAGTGTTCATTTGTGGCAACAGCCACATAATACCATGTAATGTTTCATAATACTACATAATATTTTGAACTGTACACCATTAGAATATTTTACATATGTACACACATATACAAATAATTAAAATGTTGTGGGTATATGTACATATATATACATTTATATGGATGAATATATTTACATATTTATATACTTATATATACATATATATATATATATATATATATATATATATATATATATATATATATATATATATATATATATATATATATATATATATATATATATATATATACACTTATATATTAATATTTATATACACAACTCTGTTGTATTTCTATTGTATCGACGTTTTCTTTTTATTAAAAAAAAAAAAAAAAAAAAAAAAAAAAAAAACTTGACCACCTAACACTAGCATTTTCCATTCTTTTTCTATTCTATCTACTTGTTTTCTTTTTAATTACTATAAAAATAACTTGACCCTCTAACACTAGCTCTATCAATTCTATTTAAAACTTTTTCTAGCTATGTTTTATTGTTTAGTTATTATAAAAAAACACTTGCTATGATGAGAGTAATTTTATTTCATGGTAACAATATTACGATACAGGTTTTTTTGCTTTAAATAAGATGTTTATGATATCAAAATTTGACACCACAGAAATTTCATAATTATTGCCACCAGTGTCAATCTCACAAAAAACTACTAGCCTAAATTAAAAAAAAAAACAACAACAAAAAAACCAAGCTCACTGAAGAAAAGTAATCCGATAGCGATTAAATAAGAACAAGAAACTAATTACAAGCAATAAGACAAAAAAAACTACAGTAGAACAAATAAGAAATGCTACATACATTGTATAAAGTAATCAAATGTACAAAACGCTGCATATTCTTCAGTGTGTATATGTGTATATATATATATATATATATATATATATATATTTATTATACACACACATACATACATATATATATATATATATATATATATATATATATATATATATATATATATATATATATATATATATATATATATATATATATATATATATATATATATATATATATATATATATGTGTTTTTTCTTAAAGTTACAAAAGAGATTTAGTCAACAGCAGTGTGAGATTTTCGCTCTTTTGTTGTATGATTAACATGAATGACAGACAGCAGGAATATTAGACTGCTGACACTTTAAGAGCTGCCCAGATCCAATATACTGTTACACATGTTTTCTTTCTCAGCTGTTTGCTTTCACCTAAGACTTAAATTATACAATAATTGCAAAGATGGGTATTTTGACATACAAGTGTGTGTATTTAACCATTCAAGGCCTATAAAGCGGCAAAAATAACTCGTTCAATACTCCTGTGCTCTATGCACACTGTCTTCTAGACAGCGTTCAGAAACACACAGCGCGCGTATAGTGAAATGAGTTCTCTTTCGCTGCTGATTGCATTTCAATGGCTTAAAAACACTTGTTTTTAAAGCGCAATGCTTAAAAACGCGAGCTAAGTTTTCGTGACCACATAGCACAGCAATGTCACATGAGCGTGTAACCGCGATAGAGATGATAGTCCAAAATCTCTACCGGTTGACAAATTTCTACCAGTTAATCGTGTCTACCAGTATATCGCCCACCCCTAGTACTGCGTTAGACTAAACGGGATTTGTCACAACACTTCTATATTGTTGATCTTTTGTTGTTCTGATTGCTTCTATTACCTTCATTTGTAAGTCACTTTGGATAAAAGCATCTGCTAAACAATTAAATGTAAATGTAAATATATACAAGGGTAGGATAGAATAATGTGAACACCTTGGAAATAGGCTATATTTGAAGAATTCAGATGCAAAAGCCTCTAAGTACCGTCTGAAATTTTCTTCTAAAATGAGCATTTTTAAGGCACCTATGTTTATGTACAGTCATTTCACTTTAATGGCAAAGCAAGGAACCTATTCATTGCCATTAAAGTGAAATTACTGAACCTACACAAAGGAGCCTGACAAAAAAAATGTTCATTTTAGAAGAAAATTTCAAATGGCACTTAGAGGCTTTTGCATTTGAACTGAACTCTTCATTTATTTATTAAGCTGTTCTACCACCATTTGCCTTTATTACAGCTTCCAGCTTTCTTAGAATAGACCTTCATATAACTTTGAATAGTGTTTTTGCCTAGTAGACGATAAACACTATCTTTAAAAAAAATATTCAAAATTAAAGTTATTAATTTAAAGCAGCAGTACTGATAGGGCTGTCGCGGTGAAGGAATTTCCCTTGCGGTCATTTTGAGTGGCTCAAAAGCGCGGTATGCGGTATTATCGCCATCTATCTATCTATCTATCTATCTGTATGTGTATGTGTTACAATGTAAGGAATTCCGAAACCGAAACTAAATCGCGTTGAAACAGGAAGAGAAGTAAACAGAAGAGAGTGACAAAACGGTCCACATAAAACATAAACCTGACAATAAAATCATTAGGCTATTGTTATATAACAGTGCTGATCCTCGAATCTGACTGGACAAGAGACCTTTTCTGTAGATATTTCACCTTGCGTGTTCTAGAGGGCTGTAAGTCAGTGCAGTTTCATTGTTGCGCCACAAGGTGGCGTCAACAGACCGTCTTTGAGTGAGTCTTTAAACCGTTCATTCAACTACAAGTTCAAAAGCGCTGATTCATTCAAAGAGAGATGTAATGAAACACGCTGTTGAAATCATTTTAACTTTTAAAGCCTCAGCTGACCAGCAGAGCGTCGATACTCAGACAGAGATTTCGCCTTCCTTGGACATGAAACCCATTTTCACAAATATACAAGATTCAGCCTGAAGGACAGACGCAGGTAATCGCACGCGCTCAGTCGATCTCTCTCATTCGCTGTCTGTTAGGCTTGTTAAGTGCAAATCTACTGAGCCTTTGTGCAAATCAGCATGGTACACATTGTTATCATTACTAACTTATTTAATATTCAGTACACATGCACGAAGTATAAAACGAGAAGGGCATAACCTTACGAAAGAAGAAAACACGCAAATATCGCGGTTTCTGCGGTTGTTGCATTCCTCTGCGGTTATGTGCATCAGTAGCGCGGTATTGCGATACTGCGGTTATTGAGACAGCCCTAAGTACTGAAACAAAGCACACCATCACATCAGCAATATTACAAAAAAAATAAATAAATAAATAAATAAAAAGAAAACAATTTGAAAAGTGAAGCCAAAGAGTTTTGTGCTTTTCTCAGTTGGATTAAAATGACTAGGCTCTAAACTATTTGACATAGTAAGCAAAGTTAACTAAGTACTTTAAATTTTAAGACTAAAAGAATTAGACTAACTAAAGTCCTAAAGCAGGTATCTGGGTCATCATGACTTCAGATGTTTAGATGAGCTGGGCCTTTCAAACTATTTACAATCTTTTGTAAACTGCGAAGATAATCTTATCACTGACAATTTGACCCTCAAATTCAAAATAACACTCTCGTTGCCTTTGCAAAACTGGAAACTTCTGAAAAAGTAAACATTTTTAACCTGACACAGAATAGCTCTTTATCAAGCATTTAGCATTATTTTATTATTAACAACAGCATTTTCATTTTTTTTTTCTTTCTTGGTTCTTACCTTTGCTAGTATGTGTTTGTTATTATTTTATGGTTCTGTTTTAGAAATCATCGCTAGATGGCGCCATAACACCCTATATTTGATTTGACTACATGGCTGTCTGAGCACTTTGAATGCTTCTTTTAGACCATACACTCTTAAAAACAAAGGTGCTTCAAAAGGTTCTTCAAGCGATGCCATAGAAGAACCATTTTTGGTTCCACAAAGAACCATTCAGTCAAAGGTTCTTTAAAGAACCATCTCTTTCTTACCTTTTTATAATCTGAAGAACCGTCTTTTGCCACAAAGAACCTTTTGTGAAACAGAAAGGTTCTTCAGATGTTAAAGGTTCTTGATGGAATCATTTAGATAAAAAGATTCTTCTATGGCATCGTGAAGCACCTTTATTTTTAAGAGTGTACAGCAAGAACTGCAGCCATAATTCATATCCAGCTCTGAATATAATGAGCAAACAATCACACACACTTCCCTGTAAAGGTTACAGTATAAAAGGTGTTGTCTTGCTCCCAGAAATGCAAATGCTAAAGATCTGTATCCACTACAGCTGGAAGCACATTTGACTACTAAAGACTTTAACACCACACCAGTTTTGGAGTTGTTCATTTTAACGTGAATTTGAAAGATACAAAAAAACATTCAATCACCACATTGTATCCAAGGGGTTCGAGTTTGGCTGGTTAGCACAATCTAGTCCAGTTTGTAAGCACTAGGTGGTCTGTGGAGGTACTACAGGGGTTAGACATATTACTGTTTGATACCAAACAAATTTCAGCTTTCTCCATGCAACACAGGCCTGCTAAGTGGCGCCAATATCATAAAATGGCCATTAGAGGGCAATGTAAGCAAGCACTGTGAAAGCAGAGCTACGTAACTCACACTCATTGAGCTCAGTGCTGCCACATCCACAGATTGTGACAACACTGACCCCTCCTGCCAAAACTCCCATTTATCAAAAGCCAAAATCATTGTGTCCACCATTTCCAATATAGCCTCTCAACTCTTACATAAACCAAGGGAGTGGCAATTCTGTGAGAGTTCACATCAGGTAATGTGAAACAACCGGACCCAAATCAAACAGAGCTCCTTCAATTGTGTGTTTGGGTGCAGAACCGATCCCAAAAGCAGAAGATATCCAGTCAGACATATAGGAATGCTTCTAATCCGAATGCTTCATTTTTAATGATAGGTGAAGTTCATGTGAACGTGACCTTGATGCCGTCATAGTGTGACACACAACAACGCTTTGATAAAACTCGTTTCATGACCTCAGCAATGAAAGATATGAGTCAGTCACTGTCATAAGAAAACTATGCCGCCTGCCGAGTAGCTAGCGAGCGCGACGCCACAGTTCAACCACATTTAAAGGGAAAGCTCACCCAAAATGAAAACTGTAACTTGTACTTCCTCATGAGTAAAGCTTTTGGAGCTTGAAACATTTGGATCCCATTGACTATTACTGCATTGACAAAACAGCTTAAAGATTCTTGTGTGTTCAACAGACGGTCTTACAGGTTTGGAACAACATGAGGGTGAATAAATTATGACAATGTTCATTTTGGGGCGAACTACTCCTTTAAAATTTGGTGTGCATTTTCATTTATTTTGCTGGAGCTTTCAAAATAATTCTATCTACAGCATTTTAAATGTTATCTTTAATTCCCAAGAAATCATCTAGCTCTGCTAATGAACTAAATATCTACATGACCTAATAAATCTGCTTAAAGCACATTAAAAGTGCTTAAAAATACCAAAATATATTATAAATATTATAAATAATAAATAAAAATAATGTATTATTTTATTATAAATAATTTATAATAAAATGTATGTATTAAATTATATATTTAAAATGATACATTTTTAAATATAGCATTTATTAGTATTAAAAATACAAAAAGTATTTAAAATATGAGTTTAAAAAAAGCAAACTGAATTGTTCAAACTCAAACACATATAATGTGAAAGCATACACAAATCTATTCACAGCATGAGTAGCTTGACCTGGCAATCGCCGTGGCCTGAAAGAGCACGACTGTCACATCTAGTCCTCATTAGCACTCTTATGCAATACTGTCTGTCCAGGAGCCACAGTCTGTGTGAGTGTGTGCGCGATGGTCTCAACCCCAGTCTCTCTGCGGAGGCTGAAAGCACAGGAGGCAGACCGGGACACATTTAACCCACAGAAACTTTCTATTAAAGCCTTATTTACACCAGACATAAATTTTGGGAAAGAAAAAATAAAAAATAAATTCTATGAACTCCACACAGAGTTCAAAATATCATTTGAACTCTCTATTTTTCAATTGTTTGCTTGGCCAACAATTTATTCAATATCAATTCAACATATCCAAATATTGGATTCGGTATAAACTGCTTGTTTGCAAATATTTTATATTCACATGTGATTTAGGTTTTACCCTCACAACATTACTGTCTTTATATCACTACCAAAAATCACTGCTCTGCTCACTTTACAGTTTGTTTTTTCATGTGTATAACTTCTTCAATGCAACCTAGCGATGTGCAAACAAGGTGCACAAACTGGCCAATTAAAAAAAAATAAAATTCTCACAAATACAAGAGAAAAAGCGCAATTGTTGGTGGGACAGAAATAAGCAGCTGGCTGTTTAAGTAGGGCCCTATGATTTCAGATGTGGAAAACACAGATTAAATCAAGGAATCCAGTCATAAAAACAGAATTTACTGTATAACATTGAATTTGTAAAATTGTAGATGAATAAATCAAAAGTAGGTCAGTACACTTAAGACAAAACGCGATATGGACTCGTGTCTGTGAATATTAAACTGCAAAAACTATTTAAATACGAATCCTGCATGTCACTGTGTGAATGAATGGCGCAGATGCGCTGTTTCTTTTACTATGTAAACGAACATGACACTTGCGGTGATTTCAGGATCTGTCGTCTCACTAAATGAGGACTTAAACACATGAACATGACTGGTTCATATGAGAAAAACTATCGTTATATCATATACACAGAAACTTAAATGTCTCGACAGCAACCCGTCAAAATAAAAGTTTGGTTTAAGTTGAAGAAATTGTGGCAGAAATATATTACTATTGAACAATAGATTGTATGTCTTAATGTAATAATAATAATAATAATAATAATAATAATAATAATAATAATAATAATTTGTTAAATTGTTTAATTTTCATCTGATTAAAAGATAAATTAATGTTTTATACCTTCAACAGAAAAAATAAAGCACACAACAATTTCTAATAAAATAAATAAATAAATAAATAAATAAAATAAAATTAATGTAAAAACAAATAATAAATTAAGTAGTTTTTATGATTTCAATTAATTAGACATGCTTTTTGATTGAAAAAAAAAAATAAACCATTAAAATGGAATCTGGTAGATATAAAATGGAATCTTGACAAAAAAAATGCAATTTTTGTTAAAATTTAATTAAATTGTTGTTAAATTGCATAAGTTTCAATTAATTAGACAAGCTTTTTGATTACAAAATTTTAATGTAACCATTAAAACAGAGTCCAGAAATGTTAAAATGAAAAAACAAAAAAACAAAACGGAATCCAGGAAAATTTAAATGTAAAAAACAGAATCTGGAAAAAAATAAACCTGATTTCATAGCGCCCTATTTAAGTCAGTGTCAGAAATTAATTTTTAGTTTTACACTCTGAAGTTTATTTTCAAATATTGTTTTACTTTTATTAAATTATTGCTGATTGTATTTTTTTTATAAATAAAATTATAATTTAAAAAACTTAAATGTAAAAAAAAAACAAAACAACATTAAATATGACTTATTTAAATATAATAATAATAATAATAATAATAATAATAATAATATTATTATTATTATTATTATTATTAGTATTAGTATTATTATTATTATACATAAATATAAATAATTACGGATTTACATATTTAATATTATATACTTTTATACTTCACTGGACATTTAAGCACCCCTCTCTAACAGCATGTTGCATACGTTTCAGCAACTGCTAAAAATAGTGCCAGAATAGAAACGTAGATGAAAACTAAAACCTATGTAACTGCCAAGTGCAGTAAAGCATTAAACAAATGACTCCTCACAGATCATGACTGCTGAGGACATGGTGATTCATCACAACAGCCACAGGGGTCGATCAGTCAGTGGGGCCAAAAGCCATCTACATAGTCATTAAAACATCCAGCAGCACCTACATGCTGACTTGCAAGACTGTGGGCTTAAATCACAAGCCTGCTTCATCTGAAGGGCAGACAAGGAAGGAACTGATGGTTTTAGGCAAAAGCGCATTAAAATGAGCTCATTTAATGGTAAAGGGAAGCACTGGACAGTTCTGTCCATTGTGATTGTGTGTATGTCACAAGCGGCACACAGAGTGAGGAAACACAAGTGAGGGAAATGTGAGAGCAGACCACATCACGTGTGTATGCGTCCAACTCACTCTCTCTTATTCACACACACACTCTCACATTACTCGGGTGAATGAAAGGCCTGTGTGAGGGCCCAAAGGAAAGTTCTCCATCAATACTGCATGGCTGTCACTGGATCCGTGCCTTCTTTGCGTTCGTGCTCCCCTGAGAAAGCCACACACACTTGCGAGTGTGAGCGGCCTGTAAACAAATCAACTGGAAACCCAATTTACGTCGGACAGCATATTAGCAAAAGCATAAACCAAAGTAGTCAAGAATAACCAGCTGCTAGACTAGATCTAGGCTTGGTTTCAACTCAAAAGCATTGCTGGATCACACTGTTAAGATGAGATCAGAACAACTAGATCCATTCTTCTTGGATCGAACCTCATTCTGGGTGAGATGCAGCCAATCTTTAACAAGATCTACGCACAAATGAGGACATAAATACATGAACGTGACTGTTTCATATGAGAAAAACTATCGTCATATCATATACACACAGAAACTCAAAGGTCTTGACAGCAACCTGTCAAAATAAAAGTTCGGTTTAATTTGAAGAAATTGTGGCAGAAATAATTTACTATTGGTCTTAATTTAATAATAATAATAATAATAATAATAATAATAATAATAATAATAATAATAAGTTCAATTGTTTAATTTTCATTTGATTAAAAGATTAATTAATGTTTTAAGCCTTCAACAGAAAAATTTAACTACTCAACGATAATAAATAAATAATGTAAAAACAAAATAAATCAATTTTTGTGAGTTCAATTAATTAGACATGCTTTTGATTGTTAAAAAATAATTAAAGCATAATGGAATCTGGTAAATATAAAATGGAATTTTGAGGGAGAAAAAAAAATGTATTTCATAGGGCCTTAGAATTTTTAAATTTTTGTTAAAAAATTAATAAAATCTTAAATTGCATAAGTTTAATTAGACATGCTTTTTGATTACTAAATTTTAATTTAAACATTAAAACAGAGTCTAGAAATGTTAAAACGGGAAAAACAGAATCCAGAAAAACTGACACAGAAAAAAAATAAAACTGAATTTGGGAAAAATACAACAGATTTCATAGGGTCCTATTTAAGTCAGGCTTAAATCAGTGCTGGATCACGCTGTTAAGATGAGACCAGAACAACTAGATCCATTATTCTTGGACCGAACCTCATTCTGAGTGAGATGCAGCCAATCTTTAACAAGATCTACGCACAAAAACTGTTTGACACTGCAGAGCACATTTTGAAAGTATGCCATTCACTGCCAACACAATCCCATTCAGGGCGATTTACACACAGCCTACCTGATACGCCTGTACACATCCACTCGCTGAGCCTATTTCAACACTGAGGGCTTAAAATACTCTCTGCAATTTAACCAGTAATTCAAAGCATCAGCTTCACCACAGCCTAGATGATAACCTCAGCTATTAAGAGCTTCAGAGTCCAACAGTCAACACCAAAAAGCCCATGATGACAGATTCCAATATAAAGAGGAGTAATCTCTGTATCAGCTCCACCTGCGTGGTACCACACACTACAAAACACCCATCAACAATAAAGCAACTGTATAACAGTGTCTACATCAGATGAGAAATCATTTCAGCGTTCAAAAATAACCCATGCAAATGTTTTTTGCCTGGCAGAAAATGTAACACTCTTTAAATAAATGAAATACATTAATAATAAATAACTAAACATAAATGCAAAAAAATAAAGTAGACATAATAATATAATGTATATAAAAGTCTATATTTTATTTATATAAAATTATAAAATAAATGTTTATGAATGATTTAATTAAAGAAAAAAAGAAATACAAATACGAAATTAAAGAAGCAAGAAAAATGTATTTAATAAATAACTAAACAGAAATGCATAGAAATAAAGATTAAGTAAAAAGAAAAAAAAAGAAAAACAAGAAATTTAAAAAAATGTTTTAACTAAACAGAAACATGGAAATAAAAAAAGAGAAAAAATTAGAAATGTATAAATAAACAGAAGTGCACAGATATAAAAAAGTAAATGTATAATAAAACAATAAAAAATAAAATGTATATAAATAATATAATATAATCTATATAAAAGTGTATATTTTACTTATATTTATATCAACATTATTAATAAAACAAATGTTTATAAATTAAAAAAATAAAAAACACAAGTAAGAAATTAAAGAAAAAATGTATTTAATAACTAACTAATCAGACATACACAGAAATAAAAAGGGGAAAAAAGAAATGTATAAATATAAATAACTAAAATTCATCAAAATAAAAAAGTAAATAGATAATGAAATATATAAAAAATTAAATGTATATAAATGTATTATGTATATAAAAGTTTATATTTTATTTAGGTTTATATAAAAATTATTAAATAAATGATTATAAATTAATTAAAAAAGAAAAGAAATTAAAGCAGCAAGAAAAAAATTATTTAATAACTAATAAAAAATAGAAATATAAAATATATATAAAAAATAAATATAAAGAAAAAGAAAAGAGAAATACAAACAGGAAATAAAGAAAAATGTTTTAAGTAAACAGAAATATATAAATATAAATAACTAAAAAGAAATGCATAGAAATAAAAAACAAATATATAATAAATATATACAATAAAATGTATAGACATAATATATTTATATAATATAAAAATTAATCAAATACATGTTTATAAATTAACTAAAGAAAAAAAGAAATACAAATAAGAAGAGAAAAAGAAAAGAAAAAAAAACACCTAAAGAGAAATACAAAAAAAATAAACAGAAATTAAATTTTATTAATTAAAAATAAATACTAATTAATTTAAATACAAATTTAAACAATAAATAAACACTGTAGAGTCTCAAACCATATCTTCTCAAAAAAGACTTGGGGTGAACTCTTTTGACTCGACTAAGTAACCACCAAAACATAAAAATCTAGTTTTAATTTCAGTGTTGCTCAAGTCTAGCTGACTAGTCTGTTGTTAGTTAGCTCTCTGAGGTAACAGACAGCTTCCAGAGCAGACAGCCTGAAGTCTACTGTAGACACAGTCTAAGAGCGAGCAAATGAATGTTATACAAGACTCCTTCAGAAGTTTGTAATATTTGTGTCTGGTTTAATAAAGGCCGTGCACAGTGTTTCAGGTTTGCAGTAAGTGAAAAGGCAGGATTCTTGATGCATGTGGGTGGGTTGCCTGAGGGGACATGGCTCTAATTTACGAGAGCCAAACCCAGCGCAGTCAGGGAGCTTCTGGCACCGCGCATTCAAAACAAGCCACGGCAGAAACCCCAGTCATCTGTGGCCATCGGAGAGGAATGAGATCTGATCTGACATTTCACTGATAGAAAATGAAAATCATGTATATCATTTATTCTATATCAGTGATACTGTTAAGCCACATATTCCCCCTACAATTCTGACTATACTCTTTAATTTCGGCTTTGCTGTAGTATATAGCACTTCGTTACATTTATTCTTTTATTTCCTAGCCTGCTGAGGATGCTACGAGGAGGCTAACCACGACTCTGCCATAACCACATTATGTTTGCATATGCATGCAGTGAGTACAAGCATCCAGTCGTCTGGAATAAGTCCTACTCTATTTTGTTTTTTTTTACCATTGCTGTTTATCTTGCACCTAGAATAGGATTATAAGGCATCCAAAAAAGCCCAGACTCCACGACATAAAGGACAGCTTCCCACTAGCCAGAAAACAAGGACAGGGCCTGATTTGTTAAAGGGGCCGTTCCTGGAAAGTCCCTGTTTGAGACGAGTACTGCAAATACAGATGGCCACAGGACCCGAGGGAGAACACAGGCCCATGGTTACCGTTTCAAACAGTGTCACTGCCCATTGATTCACCCCCGACGACAAGTACTGATAACTGTGGATGAATATCAACACTCTGCTGACTCCTGCGATGATTTCAGCACATGAGATGGAGAGAGAAAACATACTAGGTCAATCAGTGCGTAAAAATAAATAAATATATATAAATATTAGGGCTGTCAATCGATTAAAATATTTAATCGCGATTAATCGCATGACTGGCATGAGTTAACTCGCGATTAAATCACAATTTAATCACACTTTTTTTATCTGTTCTAAATGTACCTTAAATTAAAACTTTTAAGTTTTTAATACTCTAATTGACATGGGCATGGACAAATATGGATGCTTTATGCAATATGTTTATTATTAGTGAAACTATAGTTAATCTAATCTAATCTAGAGCATGAAGACTGGACATGTTTCAAAGGTCAGATGTTTTTCAAAGAACTTGTTCATGTCTATTACACACATGAAAAAAGAACATAGAAATACCAGGTTCCCATTACTTCTCTTTATTTGCACTGAGAAATTGACTCAGACAAGCCTGTTTACATTTTCACACTACAGGGCAGCTCACTTCTTCTGAACATGCTAAATGTACATTTATTATCTATTATTACATTTGTTTGCCTCTCTGTGCCCACATACTGTATTTTGATGCAGCTAAATTCTCAATAAAACTGTTGTCAGGTAACGGAATGAATATGAAATAGTGACTAAAACGCGACCCATTAAGACTACATAACCAGCTCTCCCTTCCAAGATGTTAATTTGCACAAAAATCCTGATTTATAATCGAGCCGTCGTCTGATAAAATCAAATAGCCTAAACATAAGAAAGACAATAGCTGTTCTGTGATTTCGGTTATACTTGCATGTAAAATTAGAGAAGCAACATAATGTCGGTTTTAAAGCAGCACTATGCAACTTTTGGGCCTCTAGCGGTTAATAAACAGAACTGCACGCATCCCGCAGAAGAACATTCAAACCGGAGCTACTTCTCTAAGTTTATGTCTATGTCTATGGCGATTCACGCAGGTATGCGTTACTCCGCAGCGGTGAAGACCAGACCAGGCTACAATAGTCCAAAAATAAGCACTTATTATAAGTGTACCGTAGTGATTCGGGATAAGACAAAAACGCGGTTTCATGATGTACTCGCTCATTATATGCATTGCATTTTGCAAATTCTGAACACAGAAAAAGTTTCATGCTGAACAGAGCAGACGCAGAGAGAGAGAGAGAGAGAGAGAGAGAGAGACAGAGAGAGGCGCACAGCGGGAAAGAGAGAGCTTGCGCTTGTGCGTTGTACAGTACCGGCTAGTCTCAGAAACTAAATAAGGTTTGTGCAGATTGGTCACTAGGCTCTTTTTGAAAGAAAATAAAAAATAAATAAATAAATAAAATTTTTTTAAAAAATTTGCTAAAGGGGTCTGAAAAGTCGCCAAGTTGTCAACACTGACAGCATCTCCATCCATTTCTCCAACCACGGGCTAGGCCACGGCTCAAGAAAATGCACGCTGCGTTAATTGCACGTTAATAAAATTAGCGCCGTTAAAATGAATTTGCGTTAACGCGTTAACTTTGACAGCACTAATAAATATACAACCTCAAGTATGAAACACATATTTTGATAAATGTTAAGACCGCAATAAAAACAGCTCCTTCAAAAACTGCATTTTATAGGAAATACTGATATTTATGTTTATGTCATCGACATGAATGGGAAGACACAAGACTTACAAATGTCTTACAAATAAAAAAATAAAAAATAAACAATTAAAAAAAAATATGCAAATTTGCAAATGACACTAATTTATTGGGTCATTCTGTGTCAACTCAAATTTTAGATTTTGTCAGGACTTTTTCTGAAGAAAGATAAACATGTATAGTGATGAAAGCCAAAATATTAAATATCACAGATGTATATTTACTGAGTAATCCACTATTTTGCAGAGAGTGAAAACAATTTTCACCTGAGATTTGGAGCCAGATAACAGGGGTAAAAACGATTTCAGAAAGATGGCAGCATCATTATTAGGGATGTGCCCGAATCCGAATACGGTATTCGGAAAGGTAAAGGTGTGTACTACAGCAACCGTAAAGGGAATAAATACGATATATACGAGAAAAATATATTTCAGTGCTTTCTCACAATTATATTGTTGGGTATCAGGGAGCTGTTATTAATATGCGGCACATTGAAATCAATTATGAATGCGCATTTGCTTTTTATTTTCACTTTTGAGATTCGCGATCACATGTAGCCTACTCTACTACGGAGCGGCATTACTTAGGCCTACCACACATTTCGCAAGATTAGATGTTTGTCAGTGGTGCTCAGGATCTGTAAATCATTCGACATCGTCCTATCGGTCATCTCTCCTTACCTCTCTCCGTTTATGTGGTAAGTGAAATTTTATGTACTGTTATGTAACAGGGAACTTCTAGCAAGCGGCTAACCATGTCCCTTTTGTGGCTCCGTACAACACATTATTCGTTTTCCGTGCCTTTCCGAATACGGATTCGCTATTCGGGCACATCCCTAATCATTATATTATTTTTATACAGAGATCGGTATCTCTGTTAGTTAAATCTGTTGACTTTAGCAATCTTTGTTGCATCATATGTCAGTGGTGACCATTCAAAAATGGGAAAAAGCACAAGTTTCTCTCCAAAGTTTGCATGCCTGTAACTCAAGAAGTTTTAAAGATATCTTAATGCCCTTTTAGATTTTGGGTCTTAACAAGCTTTCCTTTTGGTATCTTCATTTTTAAGGCCGTGTATGGTTCAGTTCCAGAGATACTGGAATCTCTATATGGCTCCAGGAGTAAATTGTTAAATTGTACACATTTTCAGTGGTCAAAAACCAAATGTTGGTCAATTTGCATTCAACTGATCCTTTTTTTCTTTTAAAGAGGAAGGTCTGGAGAACAAATAATGTTGAAGCTAGAAATGTATATTGTTTCCCTATATTAAAACAATTGCGTAGAACATACCTGTCTGTGTTCCATTAATATTCTTTTTCCAGAGTTTGCATGTCTGTAACTCAAAAAGTATTAAAGATATCTGAATATGATTTTAGATTCTGGTCCTTAAAAGAACTTTTCTTTTGGAATCTTCATTTTTAAGGCACTTTAAAAAAAGTAAATAAAATTAAAATATACATAAATAAATGAGATTATTATTTACATTGAACTGTTAAATCTACTGACAGCCCAAATTTCATTGTTTATCTGTTGTCCAAATAATAACTATATTATGTACATAGGTATTGTACAAGGGAAAATGCTATTAACGATTCAGTTCTAGAACCAACGTAGCCCAAAAGTGCCCCGGATGAGAAAGCAGCCCAGAATCCTCTGTAGGGATCTGCGCTTTATTCATGCTTCCCTGAAAACCACCATGACAGAGCACTGCACTGCCATTCTGCCAGACACCGAACCAAAGCTAGGCATGAATTTGCATGTATTCTGCGGCTAATCCATGAACAACTAAGCAAACAAAAATTCTAAAGTCCTTTGATTCCGATTTCCAGCACAAAGAAGCGTGGCGTTGTTTTTACAACGGGAACTCGCAGCCCCTGCTGAATGAGAGCAGCTTCTCCAGAGCCAGTGCGAGAGTGATTAAGACACAATTGGCTCTGGAAGGGCTATGCTAGGGGTTTTAGGGCTGCTGGTTGCTATGGCAGCTCGGTGGCAGCTCAGACAAGCGGGCAGACCGGCGCAAAGGACAGGGATGGGCGAGCGCACGGGGGTCTGCACAGAAAGAGCGAGATGGCCGGCGGCCAGGCGACACTGGCAGTGTGGCTGAAACAATGACTCAGTGCTAATGGCACACAACGGCACGCTGTATGCTAAATACAGAGCCCCGCACTCATTCAGCCTCCTCGCATAAGAGAGAGGGATTACTCTGGACAAAGTGCGGGGAGAACCACGATAAACCCCATCGTAACCAAAGCATACTTTACCATCGGATGAAACTGCGTTAAATAGAGATGGCAACAATGTTCGCACTCACAAATATCAGAGCACTATGAAATCCATTTTATTTTTTCCCAAATTTTAATGATTAAATTAAATTTCAGTTATCCAAAAAAAAAAAAAAAAAAATCTAATGAATTGAAATTATGAAACTTTGAACAACAATTTATTAAAAGTTTCACAGAAACTCAAATTCAGTCTTATTTTTCCCAAATTTCATGTTTTAGGTTTTAATTTTTGTGGATTTATGATTAAAAACATTTATGCGGTAATCTAATGAAGGCATAA
Source organism: Spinibarbus caldwelli (assembly GCA_039654775.1). Taxonomy (NCBI): domain Eukaryota; kingdom Metazoa; phylum Chordata; class Actinopteri; order Cypriniformes; family Cyprinidae; genus Spinibarbus; species Spinibarbus caldwelli. Next base: position 27,365,068 of record CM077232.1, on the reverse strand, counting down.
AACATTAACAATCTTTTAAAAACCTTTTTAAAATCTCTTAATATTTTAAAACATTTTCAAATGAAAATGTAACAATTCTTTAATTTTTTTATATTTGTTGATGCACAACAGAGGTTTACTGTTAAAATTAAAACACGGAAAAAGTTTGACAATTCTTAAAAATAAAGTATTTATTGTATACGCGTAATTTACTGTGTGTGTGTAATACTACTTTTATTTATTTATTTATTTATTTATTAGAAGTACATTCTACTGAGCATTAGTAATATGTTTGCCACAATTGCAAGTTAAATCAAACTTATTTTGACAGGTTGGCTTAAAGATTCTCTGTGAGTCTGCAATAGTTTTATCAAAAAGAAATGATGAAATGCTGGTGAAGTGACTCTCAGAGCAGCTCTGTAGATGACGTTTATGTCCTCATATAGTGAGATTGCAGATGCTGAAAGCACCATGAGCATCACACATGCTTCAATACAGCGCTGCTTACTTACAAAAGACACAGAACATGCTGACTTCATATTTAAATAGCTGTCTTTTTACACTTTAAATGTAAACACACCCTAGTCCATGTCGCAAAATTTCAAAAATCAATTTGCCAAATTCCATGACATTCTGGGATATACTGGAAATTCCATTTTACGACTGCATTCCACAATTCAGTTCACGTTTGCCTTATCGCAAAAATCATACGGCACTCAAATGATGGATGATCTAGACTCAGGTGGCTGTGGATTGTAGCGGCGATTCATTTGCGCACCAGCTCAAGCTGTTTGCTCGTTATCTAGCATTAGGAGTTTAGAATTGTGCAGAGGTGAGAACTTGACAGGCAGATAATCCGTGGCACACATGGTGTTTGTGGCAGGGATGGGGAGGAAGTCGAGATAAGACACTCCGCGCAGATGGAGCAATCCCTCAGGGGTTGAACAAGGTGCTGCGTGGGAAAAATTTCCCACTGTCAAAGATCATCAATCATTCACCTGACAGGCCGCTAATAAAGTTTGTAAAAGTTTGTTAAGCGCTAAAAAGCAATCAAATAAATTTCAGCTGAAAAGACAGGTTCGCATTCATCCCAGAAGAATAAATCCTATTTAAATTAGAAGCTGTCCAATTAATGTGTTGTGCAGCGGCCGCCATGTTTTCCACAGTGACCTCATTTCACTCCGTCCAGCCTGGTGACACAAGAAGAGGAAATCTCATTGTACATGTTTAACAGAGCAAGAGCGCGGCATGGGCACATGCTCAAGGTTGCACGTGAGATTTCCTGCCCGGTCTGAAACCACAGCGAGAGGCAGCTTTCCAACTCTGCTGACTCACATGCCGACTGCTCTTAGAAAGCCAAAATAGGAAGGGATCAAACTTTCTACAGGCAGTAGCTCAGGCATGAATAACGACTTGGGCTGGGGAGCGGTTTAATTTCAGAGTAGCTATCTGAATTTTTCTGTAGGCATATTAATCAGACGGCACAGGATTGACCTTTAAGTAAAAACCATGCATCTTTATCATTACGTGTCAGATAATGAGAACACTGGAGTTTGGAAGATAGATAATACAACATCTGTGCAATAAAAGCATAAGCTCTTTTTCCTTTTACACTAATTCCATCCATTTTCAAATAATTTCAGGTGATAAGAGAGCAAACAAACATGGACACAATGAAACGCAAACAAAAGGCCAAGGCTTGGTTTATGCAAATACCTCATACATTTATTAAAAAAAAAAAAAAGATCTACTGACGAGAAGAATAAAACAATACCCATCCCCAGTGACCTGCTAATTCCTCTCACTGCTGAACAAACATTATTAAAGCAATGAAAATAAAATTCAAGAGGCCATGCACTACAATCATTATTCCCAGCAGATCAAAGAAGGATGTTAATTGTCCGCTAAAACATGACAATGCAACAGCCATGATGTTGTTTTGCTTGGTCTCCGTTCTGCTGTTCTGAGAGCACTTAAATAGGGCTGGCTAAATGGGCCAGATGAAAATACCCACTTGGCAAATATGCTTTATAAGTAATAAAACGTGTTGATGCGCCCTGGCACTTCCCTGTACGCTTTGTGTGGAGGCTTCAAAATAATGAAATGTTTACATGTGAATGTGTTGCGTAGCAGCTGTTCAGATGAGACTCTGTCTGGACAGATGAACAGTCAAAGAAACATCCAACACAATAGTTCCACCAGATGCAATTTTGTACTTTTCTTAACTGCAATGTTAATTTTAATTCTAGACAATATCTGCCTAGTGTGTGTTCCGATTAGAGGTTTATCAGAGAAAAACAATGCCAATTAGGAGATGCAGGAAGTAGCAAAGCGTTGGAGGATCATATGTTGTCACGTCTGGGAAAGAATATGAAAGGCAGCAGATTTCAAACCTGAAAAGAGTTGAGACCAGCGCAATTGCCTGTTGTGAATGTGTTTGAGAAACCAGTTCAGCTGAGCTCATGAGGTCTCTGCCCCTATTAGCTTTCAGTCCCTAAAGTACTTTGCTGTGCTCTCTGCTCTCAGGTTTGGAAGGACAGGTTCTAATCCAAATGACATCATCCTAAAAGAGAGACGTGTGTACAAAGAGCCTTCTCTGGTCTAAAAAAGACTTCAAAGTACAGGATCTTGTCTTGGATTACAGATGCAGAATGACCCTTTTGATGTTTGATAATGATGAGGTTAAAACCACATTAAAGGGAAAGTTTGTCTGAAAATGAACATTGTCATTTACTCGCCCCCTAAGGTCATTCCAACCCGTATTATTGTTACCCATCCGTGAAAACAAAAAGAGATGCTAGTCAAAATGTCTGAGCTGTTGTTGCATTCAAAAAATAAAATAAAATAAATAAATCTTGATTTATATCAAGCTTCAATATAAATAAATAAAAGTGCATGTAAACATGGTCCATACAGCTTATGATCTATATTTCAAGTCTTCGGAAGCCATACGATGGCTTAGTGTGAAGAAAGGTCAGAAATTTAAATCTTTATTAGGGCCCTATAATTTCCATGCTGCAGAAAACCAAGACGGAAATGAACAATACAGTCATAAAAACTGAATGTACATAGGGCTGGGCGATAATTCGATAACGATAATTATCGTGATATAATTTTCCTCGATAAAATGATATGAAGGGTTCGATAAATGTTTGATATAATGTTTATGCACCAAAAGCAGAACGAAACTGCGCGACTCATTTGAATCACGCCACACGGACCGTTTATCCGCTCGGGTCAAAGTCAAACTGCTGCGCGGCGCGAGCTCTCTAGAGCAGATGTGTTTACTCGCTGATGAGACGGTCAAGTGAAAACACAGAAAAAAAAAAAAAACAGTGCTGTGAGATCTAGTGTGAAGCACTTGCATTCAGCGAGCAACACAAATGACTTGGTGATTTAAACTAGTTTAAAGCCAAACAGGAGAAACTGTGTGCAACAAGACAGTCAGAAGGCTTTTCAATCTACACATCGCCATCATTTACCATGGATTTACTGTAGTAACTCTCACTGCACCATGGTATTGTGGCAGAAATGTGGGATATTCACATTGAATTTTATTACAGGAGTAATGGTATATAATTATAGTGCATGTATTTGTGATTAAGCTATAGCATGTGTGCATTTATACTGAATGTTTTTAGTCTACTGTTTTTCATACAAAAAGGCTACCTGAAAACCATATAGTTATATTTTTACCATGGTATTGAGGTGTTATATGTGTGGATTTAACTGTGTTTATCATGATTTAAATGTATGCTATTATGGGAGACCAATGCTTAATTAAAAAATAAATAAATAAATAAATTTAACCATGCTACAATTTTTTACATATGTTACGGATATTAAAAATGAACAAAAATTTACCTCTGCATCCTAACTCAAGCTACTATCAAATGTGAATTTCTAAAAGACAAAAAAAAGTGATATTATTATTATTAATATTATCAGGCAACTCAAACCTGTTTCTTGATTTGAAACAATATCACTCATTAGAATATGAAGAATCTAAGAAATTAATTTTTCTAGTTAGATATTTATTTTGTTAAGAAAAAATAATGGTCTGGTTTCTACAACTTTCACTTTGGAGCAAAATTCTGGCTTTAAACTTGAAAGAAATAAAGATTTGACATTTATCGTAATAATTATCGATATCGACTGATATGAAAAAAAATTGTGATAATTATTTTGGCCATATCGCCCAGCCCTAAATGTACAGTATAAATTCACAATTTAGCGAATTTTGGATGAATTAGTAAAAAGTAGGGCTGTACACTTCAAAAGCACAGTATTGAAGCTCACTGAAGACGTGACATCTACATGTTCTGCATCTCTGTGTGAATGGCACGGTTTCGTCTACTACACACATAGCATCTGCTGTCTCACTATAGGAGGACCAACTAGCAGTTAGCCAAAGGGTAATCAGTCTTGGGTTTTTTGGATTCAACTTAAATGTACATTTTTATGTAACCAAATTTTAAAAATGATGACCAGTCTTGAAGAAAAAAATTAGATTACTAACTTTTAAGTCTACACCTTTTATGCAACTGGCTCCAGAGCTGCTCTGAGAGTCTCTTCATGAGCATTTTACAGTTTAATTTGATAAAACCATCTTATCATATGCACACTGAAACTCTTAAAACGGAATCCAAAGAATTAACTGAAAACGCACATTTTGGAAAGAAAAAAAAAAAAGGATCTCATTTAGAGCCATAAAATGTCATTTTTGTTCAACTTTTAACAAAACAAATTAGCCAGAGTTTCATTTGTAATGTGCAACTCATCCAAAGGTGTGGCGTCATTGAGGGCAAATATCATATGTTCTCATGAGTGTTTTGGTAACAGACTTAAATTTCAGTCAGTTCTTCAAATATAGTTATTGTATGGCTTCAGAAGACTCGGGCCATAGCACCAAATTAACACTTTTTTTTGTTTTGCTTTTTTTTTTTTGACAGTACCATTAACACTCTGTATGAAAGACCAGCTTGTACATTATGGCTAACATCTCTTAAAAAAAATAAAGTAAAAGCATAAAGTGGTGAGTAAATCATGATGATTTTCATTTCTGGCTAATTTATCCCAGTAATAGAGATGGGAAGAGCAGTGGAAATGAATATCACTGAGGAAAAGCACCCATGTACTGCCGCTTTAAGTTCTGCCACGTTATCTGCTCTGGCCCGATCTGGCCGAGTGAAAGCATTTCCTCTCCTCTCCCATTCCACAGGGTCATTAATTGGAGAGATAATCTACTTGATCTCTACACAATGAGTGATTCATTGAGACTCTCATGTGTGGCTTTTATCACTGCCAAGAGCATATTACATTCAAAAAAAGCAAATGTGAGATGATAATCTTTCTATACGAGGCTGCTAGTCAACACTGTGACCTAAGAACAGCAAAAAAACAGATTAAAATAATTTGCACTGACTTAATCTGCTATTGAGCAAGGCCAAAATGGGAGAAAACCACATGATCTCATCCTGAATAAGTGGCCTCATGCTCTACACCAAAACAGCACCTGCTGATAGCCTTTCACAACAAAGAAATAAAACAGGTTTAAATTAAATTGTTTGCTCACTGAGGAGTGAAAGTCTCTTATATTTGAAATGGCTGGCTCTGTAGTCCTACTGTCCTTCACCCAAACACAATCACACCGAAAATAATTACACCAGTCAAAAAGGACAGCCATGATACATACAAAAAAAAAACAGACCTTACAATTCCTCCAGGATAAAAAGCCTTGAAAGATAGATCTGAATCCAATAGATGTTTCAGTCTTCCACGTTACTTCAATCACATGATCAAACATTAAAAAAGCCTCAAGCTGTCCAGATGCCAAGTTAAATGTAACAGTGAACTTGGTCCTGGCTATCTGGGCAATACATTGACTATTCAGGACATACAATGATTTTGCTGGTGATACACAAAGTGAATACCTGCAAATATGACAAGTTTCAATAGAATTTCAATAGTATTTCTTAATGTTAAGAGTTTATAAAATGTTTGCATTGTGTATTTTAGGCTACTTCTTGCATTAAACATTATGAATCTACCTGGGAAAAAAAGTTTGATAGAGTAACGATGCTCTGATAGAAAATAACCTAGTATTTGAGAGCAAATACATTTCAAAATATACACTAAATCTTGCCAAAAGACTGAAAACTACATCACTAATACAGATATATTGCCCAGATATTGCAAGTGGCTGACAGTAAGTGCTGACCAACAATTTATAAGGCCAACAAGTGTAATACAACGGTGATATTCATCCTAATAAGGGTCTGATATTTTGGGTAAGGATGTGTGGGTCTAGTCGACTAAACGGTACAGCTCCTGCTAGTCGACACTGAAAACAATATTCGATTACACGAGAGGAAAACAAACATGATTTTATCATTCAAATTATCATAATTTTAACATTACATTTAAAACATTTTAAATAAGTTAAAATAAAACTTTTGAAAAAGAATACATATCAAAATATTTAAATATACAAATATTTTTAAAAGCGTATCTGGGCGGAAACTACATTTTTACCTCAGACCTCGCATGCGTTCTCTTCATGTCAGTTGCGGCGAGCTCGAAATGACCACGCGAAAGACCAGCAAGGTGTGGGATTATTTTGAATTAGAAGGAAACGGAAAAGTTGTGTGTAAACTGTGTAATGTCAAATTGGCTTACAATAACTCTACTGGAGCGATGCGTAATCATATTCAATACAGGCACGTATGCGTTAGCTTGGAGGCTAGCCAAAGCCAGCAAATGTCAATCATGTCATACACTACAACCGACTACAACCCGCCGTTGTGGTCCGCGATCCCATCCGCACCGTCCATTTCCTCTAAACGAAGACCCACTTTGGTGGTGGTGCGGGATTTCCAGGCTCTTTTCGAAACTGTCTGCTTGCTTGTAGTTATCTCTGCGTGTCTGCGACTTCAGTTCCTGCCGAGCGCGGTTTTTTTTTTTTTTTTCAAGTTCAGAATCGCCTCTAGTCCCGTCTTTCGCCAGACCACGTTAACATGTTAAATTCACTGAACAAATGAGCATGGTCTGAGTAAATAAAATGAGCATTGTCTTGTTTTTAGACAATATAGCCAAAATGAAGTACATTAAAAGCCGTTTTAATGCTATTCCTTGATAAACTTTCCTATAGAGTGGTGGAACTATGATGTCACTTTGTAGGCAAAAACCCGGAAGAGAGTTAACATTTTAGCACTTGCGGTTCCATCGTCCCAGAGTCAATGGGTTTTCTGAATGGGATTTTGGCTGAATCCCTTAAATAAGGTCCGTGGTTCACACAGGCTTAAGATATTTTCACGTTTTATTCTACGACATAAAACACACCAGTTACACCCCACTCGTGATTTTTTTTTTAAACGGTTATGTTTTTTTAAAAATGACGGTTGCTAACAAGTTGCTAAATGGGACTACAGGCACTGTCGGAGACGTTAAACGTCATCACGTTGAACAGTTTATCAATTTACAGTATTTTCAAGTTGTAGTATAATTTGTAATTCAATTAACTGTAGAATAACCAATGAATAGTTTCCCGAATTTTATATTGTTGTTCGACAATGTTTTTTTGCTTTGCCCCGAAATGCGACACATACATGTCTTCGGAGGGAATATGCTCATTTTATCGCTTTCCTACTGATGCGGAGACTCTGGGTTCGTACCATAAGGTAAACTCATATTACGATTACTACATGTAAACACCACATTTACCGGCTTTACGTGGTGAAAGTGAAACTTTAATGATGCATAGTGCTTAAAGCCATGTTAAAATTAAATGTTTACGGCCACATGAAGCTGTTAGAAAGCATATAGACTGAGGATTTCCTAGAAGCAAGGATAAAATAACATTTTGTGTACCCACCCTAACAAAATGAGAGTTGAAATGTGGTTCTTTGTTCACTAAAATAAGTTTAATCTTACCATATCCAAAAACTCGCTCACTCTGCTGTTATTTAATAGATTAAATGCACTAGAATTTTATTGAATAGTACGTGAGGATGGGTTTTTAATTAAAATATTCATATTAGTCAAAGATTTATTGACTTTTAATGCAACTTATTTCGAAATGTACAGAAATACGTGCTTTCAAATGTCCTTTAGTTAAGATTATTTAATTTATTCACTATAATATTTATTACTACTGTCTCATTTCAGTTTAGCTCTAGTTTTGTATTTATTCCACTTTATATGAAACGGTTCATGCAGCGTGGATTAAAATTCATATACAGAGTAGGGCTGCAATAAACGATTATTTTGATGATCGATTAATCTAATGATTATTAGACCGATTAATTGACTAAACGGCGATTATTTCATTGATTAATCAGTAGACATTGATTATTCAGCTTTTGCAATTAGTTAAAATGTTGAGTTATGCATATTCTGACAAATATATAACGGTAATCACTTCAGCTTTTGAAAGTCATTATGTAATTACAATTATTATACAATTAATTTATGCAAATGTATATATATATATATATATATTATTTTTGGATAAACTATTTTATTCACAAAATAATCTCTCTTAAAATACCTTATAGGGTTATGATAATCAAAACAGTCCTGAGCTAGATATCAAGCTTTGATCTTTGCAAACCAAACTATCCCTTTAATGAATTTTTTTGTTTTTGTTTTTCCCCCACTATTAAATAATTTTATCACTAGCTAGCTCCACACTAGAGAGCTGCTTTATAACAGAAAATCAAGTTGTAATTCTAACTGAAATCGACACGGACTCTGGTTTTTCACGTTTAATACTGTAAAGTTGCTTGATTTAAGGCTATTGCATAAAGTACTATAAATGTGAAATGACTGGACTTTTCTGCAGAGCTCATGCAAACATCCACATCACTGTAATCAGATGCGCTTTGAACTGCTGCTTTCACAGTTTTTGTTGTGTTTATTTCGTTATTGTGAGGAAAGCATGCAGCATATATTTACATATTAATTAAAATGACGCTCGGCAACTTCAGCTTCGGGCCGCGTTTGTTCTGAAGCGCTGTCTCATCTTCTTCTCTTGAATTGCATCCAGGAGAGCTGAATTTCACTCTTGCGCTATAGCGCCACACTGGTCAAGCCGCAGTATTGCAGGCTCTTATGTTAGGTCATATGAGATCAAACGACTACTCGACATCAAAAATATTTGTTGACAATTTTTTTTTTTTTTATTGTCGACGCTGTCGATAATGTCGACTAATCGTTGCAGCCCTAATACAGAGTAAATACTTTTCACTGAACGTTAAAAATAAGTTTGAAAAAGTTGTCAAGAGCGTGGTGGTGGTGACATTGAAGGTGAGCGACTGTGGTGCAGTAGTTCGTTTATAGCCTAAGTTTAGATTTTTAGTTCTGGCGCTTTTATTTAGGCTTCAAAATTTGTCAAAGTTATATTATTTTGTGAAGATTATCTTGATGGACAAAACGTTTAAGTTTCATGAACTATGATTGAACACAGAGCTTTTTTTTTTTTTTTTTTTTTGCGATAATCCAAAAGCCTATGGAAAAATCCTATTGGCATTTTGTCGAGGAAACCAGTTTCAAGCTAACAGTCGATCCGCCTACAAAGTGACGTCATAGTTCCCCCATGCTATAGTTTTTGACTTGTGTTTTAATATGTTGGCTAACGTTATATGAAAATGAAGAATTCTGTCCAGTCTATTGATTGATTTTCCATTTCTGCATTGCTCCAGCCGATCTGAATAAATAAGCTATTCACTGATTTATGTTGAGTGTATGCGCTTCCTTTTTTTCTGTTTAACAACCGCCTAAAATTAAATGATGATAACGCGAGGAAAGCATACGGCATAATCGTGACTTATTTTTAGCAGAATTCATTGAAGGATTTGACAGCGTGCTTCAAAGATTAAGTATTTCAAGTGTAGGCTGTTACATAGACTTTTTTAAACTTTTTTTTCTTCTATATTCTATCTACTTGTTTTCTTTAAAAAAAAAAAAAAAAAATACCTTGCTATGTATACTGCGTTAGGCTAACCAAGACTTGTCATATCGCTTGCATGTTGTTGCTCTTTTGTTGATTTTAATTGCTTCTATTGTCCTCTTTTGTAAGTCGCTTTGGATAAAAGCATCTGCTAAATAACTAAATGTAAATATAGACACAGTTTTTTTTCTTTTGCCATTTTTTGGGGGGGTTCTAGCTTTTAGACTAGTCAACTAGTCGGATAAAAAACTTCCGTTTAAACGACAGTCAAATTAGTCGTAGCGCACATCCCTAATTTTGGGATGACTACATTTTACTTTGTGTCAAAAACATATAGATCTGAACAGAACAGAGAGTCTCAGTCTGGTCTGTGATATTGTTATATAATAAAGCCAGAAAAATAACTTTTAAGTAAGATTATGACTAACACCTGAGAGAAACAAGCAGTGCCACAATGATGTGTGTGCACTGTGACAAAACTGTCTGTTTCATTAAGGAGTGTCAGATTACAGAGCACTCTGTCATCCTTAGGACATCTGTTAGACAAGCTCTGTCAAGCACAGGAAACTTATGAACAACTCATAAACATCATACAACATAAACACTCACGCCTGTTTCTTCTGAAGAGCTCAAGACAAATTCAAACATATGTCACAGCATTAGCAGTATGTTTAACAGTATGTAAGCAATCATATTTAGATTATATTCTTGGCCTTGCTGCAAGAGAAACAGACTAGACCGAAGCTACAGTTTGAGTCTTCAAAAAACTCAGAAAGACTATCAATAGAGTGAGAAAATATTTTCAGATATGTTAATCAGCTGACATCTTCTAAAAGGGTATACTGCTGTATCTGCAATAAATAGAGACAACCGAAGAGTTTAAACAGACACACTCCATTGATCTCTTTTGGCCTTAATAGAGTTACAGCTAGAAGCAAACATGTCACAAATGATAACCATTCAAAAAAAAGTCCCAGCAGCAAGCTCAATACAGTCACAAAATGCCTATTTTTTCTTGGATTTCCAGCTTTTAGTCCATAAAATGTTAGCTCAGATGCCACCTAAATGCTAGTGTATCCCTTAAAGGATGACAGTTCACTTTTAAAAGATATATACATTTAAAACATCCAAAGTTTTCTTAGTACATAGACCAAAAATAATGTTGACTCATCCTGCACTCAAATGTTCCTTAGAATGACAAAGTGCCTCCCATGCCCACAAGCAACAGCAAGTGAAAAAAAATCATGTTTGTGGATGTGATGCAAACAAAAGGCTACTGCCTCCTGCCCTAACTTCGTGTTTCAAAAGGAAATGTCAACACCACAAAATCACTGCACTCTGAAGTGATTTCATGGGGTCTTTAAAAACAGGCTGGGATGCTTTGCAGTGCATAGAATTTACATTTCAGTCTGTAATAATACCACAGTAACAGCCTAACAGTCTGCAGTTTTGTGGTATACGAAGAAAACGCTTCTAGCTATGCTGTAGAAGCCTATAGGCCTCCTTCTGTAACCCGCCTGCTGTGATATTTAATGCACAGCACCATTTATGTTTATAGCACTACATTAAGCCATACCGCTGATCACCCACTGCCTGCATGTGTAATTTTTAATGAAGCTATTCAAACTGTAATTACAAAAGCAAATGAATTGGAAACTGTAAACGGACAATGCACTGGAAAAAAAAAATAAAAATACTGAAACTTACCCATCCTCTTCTCCATCCACAGGTAAGCTCTTCAGGAGGCTGGCTGAGGCAGTTAAGGCATTGACTCCACTGCTTCCCTCAGGACCACGAGAGGCAACTTCACCACCAGCGGGCTTGGGTTGCGTGAGGAGAGCCGGGTGCTGTAACAGGAGCTGGGCATCCTCCTGCAGGGTGGGCATCACAGAGGGCAGGGTGCTCACCTGCGGTCCAGGCTCCTTCGAGCCATTCTGGATCAAACTGGACTCACTCTGAAGGTTAGGAGGCACGTTTGATGAGGTCACGGCCGGGATGAACTGGGTGCCGCGGCCTTGACTGCCGAGCTGTGACTGCTGCTCCATTGAGGGTTGAGGAGCGAGCTGCTGGCCCTGGGCCTGCTGCACCAGCTGCGGCATGACCTGGACCATCTGCGGGGCGGGTGTCTGTTGTGGCTGCAGGAGCCCTTGTGGAAGTGGCTGAGCAGCAGGGGGTGGCACAGCACCCACGGGCTGCTGGGAAGCTGCGATCAGCTGACCGTTCCCCGCCACCGAAGGGATGGGGGCAGACAGGTGGGGAAGTGTTTGTGTTGACCCAGGCGGCATAGTGTTCATGATCTGCTTGGGTTGAGGGAAGTCAGATGGCAGGCTCCCTCCTTGGCTTAAGGGGTTAACGTGTGCCGGCGCTACCTGGGCTGGTGCAGTTGGCTGCTGGGCAGGCGGGTAGCCCATCTGCTGCTGGGTCACCACAGGCAGGGCTTGAGCAGGGGAGGATTGCGCTGCCTGGGCGTATGTCAGTTTGGGCATATGAGGGGGCACTGCTGCAGTCGAATGCCCGATTGTGGTCTGCAGTCCTCCCATGGTTGCCTGCGGCTGAATGCTCGCTGGCATCGGAACAACCACATTAGTCCTAAGATGCGCGTGAACTAAGTCTTGGGGTTGCATTTGAGACATGGACACGTTATGAGTAGATGAGTAGTCGTGCTTCTGAGCAGCGGGCTGCTGGAAGGTCTGCTTCACAGCTGAAGGGCCGCCCGTCTCCCCGCTGCCCAGACTTTCAGTATAATGGCTAGTCGTGCTGCTGACAGAGCTCCCGCTGACACTCTCTCGGTCTGGGCACGCCACACTCTCAGGCACAAACTGGCGGATGCTCTCCACTGTTCGGGTGCTGGGGGCGTTTTCAGAGGACGCCGCGCTCGGGGCCTCCTTGTCGTAATATTCAGTGCACGTCCACCGACCCTTCTTAAAAGGCTCGGAGGTAGAGTCCAATTTGACCACTCTGAAGCGTGAGCTGGTGGAGGCAGGAGGAGGCACTTGGGCCTGCTGAGGCTGAGCGTTCGGGACAGAGGGAGCAGGCATTGCATGCTGCTGGCCCATGACAGTTGGGGCCACCTGCCCTCCACCTGTTGAAGCAACACCACCAGAAATGGTGGTAGCAGCGGTGATGCCCATGCCAATTATTCCACTGGGAATGTGTGTCAAGTTTACGGTTTGGTTACTAATACTATTCAAAGCAGGGGAGTAGTTTACACTGTTACTATTGCTACTCTTGCCACCCACAGCAGGCACACTGGCGGAATTTAACATACAAACATTATTGGTTATAGGTTTACCAGTACTAATAGTGGCACCTGAAGTCACAGAGATCATTCCAGCTCCTGAGGCGACAGTGGCCAAAGGCTGAGCAATGACAGAGGGTGTGCCAACAGAGGCGTTGTCAATCAATCCTACCACGTTTGAAGGCATATTCTGGCCTGTGCTAGCAGAACCTGAGGTCACCGCAGACGTAATCGCAGCACCCACCGGTATCCCAATCTGCGTCCCACCAGGAGGATGGGCTTTTCCAGAGGAAGCAGGGTTGTGGTGATGATGGTGCACAGTCCCGTTAACCATAGAGCCATGCATGTGTGCTTGGGTGAGAATGGGAGGCTGATTAGGCGACACAGCGCCTGGGGTCTCCACCTCATGAAAGTTATTCAGTGTCTCCTCCGAGGAGCTCCTTTCCGGTCCCCCCGCGTTGTTGGCCCGTGAAGGGGGCACGTCCATGATTTCAGAGGACGACAAGTCTTCGGTGTGGGACTCGTCCAGGTCGTCGCAGCTCTCGGTGTCCTCTGTAATGCTGTTGTTGGTGCTGACAGATGTCTGAGCGGGAGTAACGCTGGTGATCTGAAAGCCACTCTTCTTCTTCATCTGTGCCACCGTAGTGGGCAGAGTTTGGGGTAACAGGGTGGTCTGCACGGGGATATTCAGGCTCTGAGGAGGGTTCTGGGGCCCGAGTGAGGACGTAGCCGGCGTTTGAGACTGAATCAGCACCTGTGATGAATAATCATCCCCTAGTATCAAGTTGCTGCTATTAAGGCTGGTGCTTCCAGAAGTTGTCAATGTGGAGGAACCACCTACCGCGCTGCTGCTGCTCTCCCGTTTGGGTAAACTGATGGGGTAAACCATTTTTCGGGCGCTGCCGGAGTCCCCGGATCGGTCGTGGTGATTCATTTCGAGAGGATAGTCTCCGACAAAGTTATAAACGCAGCTCAAGAGAACAAGCTGTTTTTGGGAAGCAACTTGAAGCCTCTCGAGTAATTTCCACATAAAACCAACACTTTCCAGCAACTGCCACGATAATTCCACTTGAGGTGTATTTAAATGTCCACCATGAGGAGCAGGCTAATGCCAATGCTAGTTAACAGCCGCTAGCGAGCTAGCTGACACGGATTCGCTTCAGCTGTCGTTTTCAAGCGTATATCCTCGCAAAACCGTTCAGCAAGCTCGTTTAAACGTGAAGGAGTGGACACAGACGGCCGGGACGATCGATATATCCAACCTTACAACGACACAGTCTCTCCCCATCACAGTTCAAACTGCCAGGCGCATTTTCAATTGTTGTATCGCAGTCAGCAGAGCACGAAATCACACGAAACAAAGTCCTTCAGCCGGTTTTTAGATGACAGAGAGAAACCGAGCAGCTCAGCGCGGTCCTGCTTTAGTCCATGCCGTGCTTTCTTTTGTTTTAGTCCTGTGTTAGTCTCTCTCTCTCTCCCACTCTGCTCCTATTCACCAGGCAGCTGCCTCCTTGTAATGTAGCCTGTGCTAGTGCTATCAGACGAGTCCCAGAAAAGGGGGAGGAGAGCGCGAGAACATGGCGACCGCGCATGGCAGTTCACGTCCAAAGCGGCCAGACATAAAGCCGAAAGAGTCTGGCGGGGGGGGAGGGGGGTTTCCTAGAGACGGCCGGCTGGCGAAGAGTTCCGAAAAAACACGAGCGCAGCCGAGTACAGCCGACTGTGCTGGTGAGGGATGTTTCTTATTATAGCCTTCGGTAACTGTGGCAGCAAACACTCAGAATAACATCTTTTGTCCGCTGTGGTTATTATTATTTGACATTGAAGGAGGGAAGAGAAAGGAAGGGCACGAATTTCGAGGTCCCACAAGGCTAACAAATTGGTTCATGAGAAAAAAAAAAAAATTGTGTATTTTATTGATGCCGAGTTCGAAAATAAACTCTTTAAACCTGTGAAAGGTTTTAAAAATACCGGTTTTTAGGTTGGGTGCTATTATGTGTTTTTCCCTATACAGGGCAGCTACATCAACAAGATGTAAACAGACACTGTGACAACAATGTTGTCAACATAGACCAGAGATTTGTTCTGTTTTTACAAAACAGCTAGTCTGAAAGAGGAGCCAGATATTTCCACAGACAGAAAAGAACAAACAAACACATCCACAGTGACACAGTTATTTCACAAACGCTGTTTGTTGCTCACCTCTGTTTCAGGACTAGAGAACTAAAGCTCTAGCTCCAGCAGACTTACACAGAATAGGTTACATGTGTTTTACTTTAAACCGGTATAATTTAATTCCACAATATGTGTTTTATTTCAGACGGTGAAAGCTAGGTTATAAAATTACAACAAGGAATGTATCTCATGTGCGCTGATCCAACTATATTTAGCTTTCAGCTGTGACAGTAGTGAGAATAGCATCTTTGTTGTGTGGAAGAAGATACATTTTCAAAAGTATGAACACCAGATATGTATAAAGTTCAAGATTTGCCATCACAGCTACTGGGCGAAATAGTGGTTTACTTTACTGTCAAAATCTGTAAACAACTGAATATCAAAAAAGTCAGTTTGCCAGAAAAAGGGTCACAGCAATACGTTTGATACATTTGATATTCTAGTTGAATATAGTACTTTTTTTTTTTTTTTAATATTATGTGTGTTTAATGTGGAATTGTAAAATGAAATGACCCGAGTGAGTGATCATAGTGTTACACGTTAAGTTTGAGGAAATGGGGTCTGACAGTCTCAAAATGGGCGTTTGATGCCCAGACCTAGCAGACAGGCTGTGCACATCCATACAAATTTCAGAGGGAGAGAGCCAGCGAGAGCTGATTGCAATGTAAGCGTCTGGTGCTGTCAGCAGCTTTAAATCACACAGGCACTCCACAACAAAAAACACAGAGAGCTATTGTGCTCCCGAACAATAATGGTCAATTTATACACTGGAGTCTGCTTTCATTTTGTAAACACTTATTAAAACAGGTATCTTTGGTGATATAGGAAAAAATAGAGAACCTCTATGAGAATTGCCATTGTTCGGTGTAATTTAACTCCGAAATGAAAGCTTATCCCTCCGGAGAATGCCAGTGTTAGGAAGAGGTGGCCGAGGTTTACTTTAACAAGGCTGCCGATCATTTCAATCCCACCTCAACCGTTTGTTTGGAACATTTTAACTGAGACTGCTTTTTTAAATCTGTCGCAATGTAATACAGGCCTTGCAGAGAGTTTGTTATTGAATGATTGGGCAGTTATAAACTATACTGGAGCTGACAGCAAACCAAAGCACTATTGCTCATTTCACATGAGAAAGTGTGTTTACATACAAGTTTAATGAAGGGTGAAAGGATGGATCGAAAGACGGTCTTTAAAAAACTAAATCATGTTTGATGTGAACTTTTGAAATAGCGATAATTAGAAGAGTCTGATGGAGTTTGGTTCCCTGCCACTGTCGCCTTTGGCTCGGGGTTCAAAAAACACTTAATATTCAGTAATATTATCGATTTGACTGTGAATCGAAATGAGAACAAAACTTGAACTGAATTGAGCTGGATATTGACACTATTGTCTTCTGTTGAGCTGCTTTCAAAGTTTTTTCATAATTAAGAAACTTAACAACATTGACACAGGTGTCAAACTGAACTGAATCGACATTGAACAAAATTGAGCTGAATAATGACACTATTGTCTTTTGTAGAGCTGCTTTGTCGCTGAATATTTGATTTGAAATTGGACTTTGCAACATCAATACTTTTAATGAATTGAACTGAATCAACACTGAACTGACTCGAGCTAAATAATTTAACAGTAGATCTGCTTTATGGCTGAATTGAAATAGATTCATAATTGATTAACTTTGCAACATTTAGACTGTTATTGAACTAAATCGAGCTGAATAATGACACTGTCGCCTTCTGTAGAGCTGCTTTACAGCTGAAGTCTTTTCATTTTGATTTTGCAACACTGTTATTTTCCTGTTTAGTTCTGTGAAGCTGTTTTGAAACAATGTGTATTAAATATAGCACCATAAATGTGACTTGACTTGTTTTGATTAGTCTTTTTCTACATGAAACCACTTATGCAGCACCTGAAGAGTCAGCTAATAATACTACTGCATTATGAGGTTAAGAGGAAAGCTTAGCTGACTTTACAGTATTTAAACAGGATCATGGTAAGGGCATTCATCTCTCATCTGCAAATTCATCATAAGTGTTTTACCTGGACCTCCTTTTTGTCTCTGAGGAAAGTAGTTTCACATATTTCTTCAAGAACTTTAAAGACAAAGCATCCTATCTACACAAAACCACTGACTATTCCTAACAGTATGCTATTCACTTGTTTGAGGCCCAGAAGTTGTGTCTAAAAGAAGTCTCAGGCCTTTTAAGGTGGAAGCAAAACATGCAAATAATGCAATTATGAAAACGATCATCTAACTAACTTCTTAATTGCATGGAAAGTTACTGATAAATGTGCACATACTAAAGCAGGTTTTACAAGTTTACTAACTTAAGCAGGTTTATTTATAGGACACGTGAATAGGCAAGGTAAGTGATTAGAGACATTAAATGACATTATCCGTTTCGCCTGAAATCTTGATAAATTCCTCTCTTGTACTCTGTGAGGCCTGCTGGGTAACATGGCAGGATATTCAAACATGTTTTTTTGTATTATTTATTCACATTGTTTCTTCACTTGTAATGATGTTAAAATGTAGAGTCTGCAAACTTTCGTATGACTAAACGAATGGAGCTCGTTCCAGAATAACTACCTCATGATATGATGTCCTTGAAAGTGACAGCAAGGATGGCGCTCCCTTCATTTCAGCACTCTGTAATATGTGAATAATCTTTGCAAAGCTACTTGTTCAGAAAAGGTTTAAATTCACATGAAATATGAACGTGTGGTGAAAGGAAAGCATTTTGGCCTATGAAAGATCTACTTTGTGTAAACCATCTGAGTCAAACGTGAAACCAGATAGATTTAGAGCCTCTTTGACCATCAGGTGAAATAATTATATAACTTTGAACGAGGCTTTGAGATTTTCTTCAGTTTATTTCTGTTTTATCTAACTATTTTTAGTATAAATAAACTTTTTTTGATAGATTGAAGTGATATCAGTTAATACAAATGTAGTCACAATTAACACTTCCTAATTACTAAGTCTTCACTTGCTATTTGTATGGTCTTATAAATGCTAAATTCAGTTTCTCAGGCCTTTGTAAACAGGCCCTGGTTTTGAGGGCTATGGAAACAAAAGAGAGTCAAACAGCTTCATCTAGTGGCGGCTTCATGAGATTTTCTTTCGCAGTGCATAGTTAAATTCATAACAGTTTGGATTTAGCTATTCAGGAAAGTTTAGATTTCTGATGAATTAATTATGTGTAGTATAAATATGATCCAGAGTTCTTTATCAATGAGGATGAATATCAGAATGTGAATGCTGATTTGTGATTTTGAGGTTATCATAAACGCATAGGCTATTGGAAAACTCAGAGTTAAATGAGTCAAAATATATTTGAATAAATTTCAATTTTGAGGACGTTATATATTGATATTAACTTTGCACCCTTATGTAGCCTATAATTTTAGTAGTGATTAAGTAAGATTAAACATACTTATATTCTGTATGCCACATATAGAATTAATTTAATTTCACTGTTTATGAATCTTGGCTAAAAAGCTAAAAAAAAAACTTGCTTTTTCTGTCTTTTTTTTTTTTTTTTTTTTTTTACACTAAAAAGCTCAAAAACTACTCAAAACCTCGCTCAAAAACTTTTTGAGATTATCTTTGTATGGATGCAATGTAAAGTAAATCTAAATTCTTCACATGGCCACTAGATGGGGGTAAATAGATATAAAAGTCTCAGGTTCATGAGTTAAATTGCTCATGTTGACTACATAGTGCGATTTGCCTTTCAATAACCAAGCATATATTTACTGTAGTTCAGTAAAAGCTCTCTCTCGCTCTCTTTTTTTTTTCTTCTTAACACAAAGCCATCTAGTCATGTCAGACAAAGGCCAAGACGTCGATTTAACTAGAGCCAAACAAAACACGGGAGTCTGGCTGGTGAAGGTTGGTGGTTTATCAGTCAGCATTGGTACTGAGCATTTGAACAAACTCTGGAGAATTAAACTAGGGCCATAAACAAACTCTTTGTACAGTTGATATGAATGATATAGGGTGTTTCAACGGCGCGTTGTCTGTACTTTGATATCTTTTTTTTTTTTTTTTTTGGTGCTACAAAAGTACTGAAGTTAATTAGAAATCTACATGTATCCCGTATCCTGCTGTTAAAACCTGCCTCAGTACCTAAGTTGTTAGTCAGTAGGTGAGATGTAAACAGCAAGATTAAAAGGCAACATGAACATCAGTTAAAATGTTGTTGATCAGATTCAATTTAAAAAATATATATATATTTTAAATAGATCTCCCGTCTACTTTCATCTGATTTTTCACAATTCAATTAAAAATAGATGGTTTGTGTCACTTAACTTGCATTAACTTTTTTTTTTTTTTTTTTTTTTTTTTTTTTACATTTTAAAATGATGTTTTCTAAATCCTTTCTGTTTGTACACAGATTCATCAGTGATTTCACAACTGTAGCTCTTGTCTAATTTTATAAATTAATGGTGGTACAACTTACTTGGATCTCCTTTATCTCAAATTGGGAGGTGTTTTAAGAGGGGTGTGATAGTGATCAGATGTCAGATTTTCAGTGAAGGATAGATCCAAGCTGTATCCAAGGACCAGAATCATTGAGGCCGTTATTTTTTTTTTTTATCTTCTTAACTAGGACTAGTAAGTAACCAGCTAGCATCAACCCAGAAAACTATAGTAACATGCTAAAAACCACCTTAGCAACTGCACAGCAAACCTCACACTATGTATCATCAAGTTTACACTCACATTTGCTTCAGAAAATGTAAACATACAGTTGAATTATTGAATTATTCAGTTATACTCAGACCAATATGAGCAGTGTACTTTTTTAGGAAACCAGTAGGGACCAATAACTAAATGTAGTCTTATTCACTTCTTCTTAGGTTCCCAAATATCTTTCTCAGCAGTGGGCAAAAGCATCTGGGCGAGGAGAAGTAGGCAAACTTAAAATTGGGAAGTATGGTCTATTTTTAAACCCCATTTGAAATTGACATTTTTGTATGAAATCTTTCCGCTCATGCTTTTTAATCTCTCTTCTAGAGCTCAAGGGAAAACGGCGGTAAGTTTTATTAATGTTTTTAAAGACATGCACTGTTTGCTCCTCATCTTTTATTAAGATGTCAGCACTGATTTGCATAATTACTATGATCTGACCCTGGGCTGCGGAGAGGGAACATGTGATATTGCTTATGTAGAGGTTGATTGATGGTTTCCTCAGGTGTCTTTCAGTCTGAATGAGGAGCTGACAGTGGTGCAGTGCTCTGGGGAGAAGCTTTCGTCAGTGCGCTCCCCGAGAGAACATCCCTTCACCATACAGACAGTGGGCGGCCAGACCCTCGCTGTCTTTACAGAGACTTCAGGTGAGTATAACCATCCTCTCTGATACTGTGAATAGTAACTGGTGTAAGGAACTGTGTCACAAGCAGAGCTGGCTGATTACATGTAATCTGGATTACGTAATCAGATTCCAAAAATTAAGTACTTGTAATTAGATTAAATTACATTTTAAAATACTTGTAATCAGACTACAGTTACTTTTGTATGGATTACATGATTACATATTATTCACACAATCGCAATAAATTATTCATAATTTACTGATTCTCCCGCATTCTTCTTTTTCATCTTTTCAATTGTCCTTTCCTAGTCAGATGGCTATACAGCATTTAACCACTGGATTTACAAAAATCATTTCAGGTTTAAGAAGCTTTTCAACATTGCATCAAATACCGATTAACACATTAATTTTTATTTGAATTATCACTCTGTATGTATTCCTATGTCTTTGGAAGGCATTTGTCTTTCAAGGACATTAAAATGCAGAAATTCACAAACTTTTTTTGTCATCTGATCCTCTTTCATCTAATATATTTACTTGAAGTACACCTGAGATTTTAAAATAAATATTTTAATAATGAAGTATCACATTTGCATGTTCATTGGTTCTCTGACGTAGGTTAATGGTCACATGACATGCAGGTAAACAAATATAACTTTCATTTTCTTATTAAATTTATTTATTTATTTATTTATTTTTTATTTTAATTTAACATTTTTATGATTTAATTAATTATTAGCTTTTCAAACCCCCTGCAGTTCCTTCACAAACCCCAGTTTGGGAAACCTTGACGTATTGTAATGCTTAATGCACTTTATGTTGCTGATAACAACAACTGGAATACATTCTCTTACTCTTTGTATTTTATGTCAATATGGTACAAGATCGTTCTATTTAAGTCAATGTGATAAACGAGTTGGGTGAAAATTAATCTAAAAGTAGTCTTATTATATTACCTAAAATGTGTAATGTAATGGATTACGTTACTAACTACAATTTTTGTCATGTAATTTGGAATCAGTAATAGACTACAATTTTCAACATCAACAGTTAAGTTGTTAGTTTCTCATTATTTATATACCGGTACATCATCCAGTCCAAATAATTGGATGGCATTTGGCTATTTTGAGATGATCAGCATTAGCCAATAACTGTGCCTGCTTGGCTGATCAACAGAATTAATCATTCCATCTAGTGTTAGTCCCAAAATCTAAAAACAGCCTTGTTAATGCATCATTTAAAAATATTTTTATTTTGTAAAATACGTTTTTATTTAACGCATTTGCTCACTTTTTTGTGGAAGTATTACTAATGTAATTTAAGTTTATCCTATATACTGGCGTTGTACTGTCTCCTTGTTCTATAGGTACTGATACCAGCACAGTACCATTCAAAAGTTTATGAAAGAAATTAATACTTTTATTCAGCAAGGACACATTAAATTGTTTAAAAGGCATCTATAATGTAATAAATACTTTCTATTTCAAATAAATGCTGTTTTTTAACTTTCTTTTTAACACTTTCTTTTTTAAAATATTTTATTTAAAGCTTTTTACATTTTACAAAACAATCCCCCACCCCTATGCCAGCAAGTCCAAAAAAAGGGACAATATTAATAATACATATACACTCACATATGAACTCACACACAAGTACATACATATATACACCCATAAATGTACAACATCCATACATATGTATATATACAGAAACACATACAAACATCTACACACAAAACAATTATGTGAAAAAAAACACCTTAATAAAATATACCAATACCAATGGTTACCCAATTATGTAAAAACAGAATTGTGACACACTGCTAAACTTTATAAAATTTACCACACCATTTAAAGCATATATTCAACACTTTCTATTAACTCTATCAAAGAATCCCCCCCAAAAAAAAAAAAAAATCACAAAATTGTTTTCACAAAATATTAGCAGCAAAGCTGTTTTCAACATTCACAATGATAAGAAGTGTTTCTTGAACAGCATATCAGCATATATGAATGATTTCTGAAGGATTATGTGACACTGAAGACTGGAGTAATGATGCTGAAAATTCAGCTGTGATCACAGGAATAAATTACATTTTAAAATATATATAAAAATTGTAATAATAATTTCTAATAATATTTAAAAATGTAACTCTTTTTGCTGTTAGATCAATATTGTATAACAGTATTTTTTTATTATTATTTAGCTGGTACTTTATCATGCCGTGCAGTATTTGATTTGTGGGGGCAGTCGTGGCCTAATGGATAGAGAGTCGGACTTGTAACCCAAAGGTCGTGGGTTTGAGTCTCAGGTCTGGCAGGAATTGTCGGTGGGAGAGTGAATGTCCAGCACTCTCTCCACCCTCAATACCACGAATGAGGTGAGACCCTTGAGCAAGGCATCGAACCCCCATCTTCTCCCTGGGCGCCGCAGCATTGGCTGTGTGTGTGCACTTGGATGGGTGAAATGCAGAGCACAAATTCTGAGTATGGGTCACCATACTTGGCCACAAGTTACTTCCCTTTTTTTTTTTTTTGGTTGTTCATTTTGGACAAACAAATTGCTTGATGCTGTAATCACTGTAAACTTGCGGTCATCAAGGGTTGTTTTCTTACTTGACCGTTGCAAAATGAAAGATTTTTAATACAGGTTGAAGATTGCAGCTTTACAGTGCAGCTTATACTCAAAGCGTAATAATTGCAGCCTTACTGGAAATCGCACAAAGCTAAGTGTGGAATTGCAATCATTGTGTTGTGCGCTTTTGTTCACTTATGAATTTTTTTTCCAGTTGTCTGCTTAGCGCTCACAAGCCCCAGGTATTGATTAAGTGGTTGCTAAGCAACAGGTTGGCCACAGAAGTTGGCCATGAATAGAGGCTCTACTTGTTACAGTTAAAAGCTTTTTCTGGGGGTGGAAGGGTAACAGTGTCTTTTTCTCAGTAAGTTATGAATTGAAATGGTTCAGGGTATGAAAAGCTCTCTATTGGCTAATGCAAAGCATAAACACTCTTCTTTGGTATTAGTTTCTTTTTTAGCATTGAAGAGGACATAGAGGGCTATTTGAGGGATGGAAGTCACATCATTGTGCAGGCAGGGAGCAGAACGACCAGGTTTTCGAATTCTCTGTCATAAAGGCCAAAACAAAACCTCCGCAATTAGGGTGTGCGTGCTTGGTGATTGCTTTGAACTGCACATCTATTTGTGTTAATGACCTATAGTGACCCTAGGTGTAATGCGTGTGATTCAAACTGGACACATGTGTCCTTGGCTCCATGATTTAAGATGCACATACTCTCATTTTGAGAGAAAGACTTCTGTTAAAGCTTTTTTGAGAATTTTGTGTGTTCTTTTGTGAGCGATCGGTCTGTCAGAGAGCAGCAGCGTATGGACCGGGTGCCGCCAGGTGTGGAGGAGCTGCTGAGACTTTGATAAGCTGTCAGGGTCGAACATTTTTCTTACTTATTAAGCCCTTCACAACGATAGGTTGAAGAGGCAGCTTGACTTGATTGACATGGCCGCTTAAAGCCTGTTGCCAGGTTAAAGTTAGACTCGAAGAGTTGGACACTTATGTGCGCTACTGTTGTGAAAGGCACTTTCTTTGCGCACATTTCCATCTGCGACTTGAAATAGAGATGCCGCTTTTCAGCTCGCACAAAAGAGTCATGTGACGGTGGTAATCAAGGCTGGATGTTGGGGGTTGAGAAGGTCATTTTTTCCAGGCATGTAAAGCATGTTTAATGCTAGGGTGTAGCCATCATTTCAGAAGTGAGAGGGACAGAAATGTAAAAAAAAAAAAAAAAAAAAAAAAAAACCCCGAAAAACTGGCTTTTGTTTAATTGACAGCCTTTATTTTTTCTTATCTCTTTTCATTGGCTAAGAAATCAAATACACTGTTGGACAATAACCAATAATTTGCATTCTGTGATATTTTTTCCCCCTATATATGATTGGTTAAAACAAACGCATAATCAGGCAGAATAGTTTCTATACTGTAATAAGTGTTATGTCAATTAGCACTGCATTATTCGTATATTTTATTTATTTATTACCTGGAAATGGCTTGAAATGACCTTTTTTTTTTTTTTTTTTTTTTTAGCTACAGCAACAGCTGGATGCCTTCGTCCATATTAGGTATTTCCTGGAACGTCAGAAGTTATTACTTCTATGAGTCGGTTTTGGACTTTCTGAGCAAGAGCGCCCTCCGCCTTTGACTTATGAATGAAACATACACTGCAAGAGAGTGTTTAGCGCTCCATAATGTTCACATCATCTCGTTTTGGAAATGAATATGTCGGGTCATACATAGACTATCTTGTTTTTTTGCCTTTATGGGCCAGATTTACTAAACAGGGCAAATTAGCATTAGAGCACAATTCCATAAAAGCGCCGATGGAAGGGGAAAATTCTGCGTGTGATTTATTGACAATGCGCACATTAAAGAACACAGATGCAGCCAGATCATTTCCATAATGACCAGCGCAATCTACCAAGAGCAGCGCAAATTAGCGCCTGCTTTAAGATGTGCTTTTTTTGTGCGTTAAATAATGGCGCAAATACCAGTAATTTGACGAGCACAAACGTTAGTAAATAGCGTTGCGTGATTCATTTTAATACTCTCCTCCCATAAATTTTGCATCTGAAAGGGAAACTAAATGCATATTCAGTAAGGTCAGGCACAAAAATAACTGTGTCCACGCCTTTTCAGTGCTAATTCTTCACTGCGCGTCTTTAGTAAATCCTGACAGTACTATTTTAAGGCCAAAAGACGGTTTGCGTGGGCACAAGCTGTTAGTAAATCGGGCCCATAATCTAGATTGGCCCTTGCTACCTCTACATGAACACACTTGCCCGAAAAAAGTGCAGGGGACGAATTTACGTTTTATTAAAAGTGGGGTGGACACGTTTAAGTGGGGTGGGTCCATGTTTAGCGCATTCAGCTGGCACTCAATATTTGGTTTGGTTTAATTAATACTTGTTGAATATCATAAGTTAGCGTGAAGATATGCAGGCTTTGTTTCTTGCATTTTTCTTTTTCCAACTTTTCATGAAACTTTGCTTTGATTTGTTTCAATCGTGCTTTTCTTTTACAGATGGCTTTGACTATTGCCCATTTCACGTTGTTCTAACATGGCGGTGTGCCTCTATTCATACTCACACTTTGAGAAGTACATTAGCAGGAATTTTATTCTTCGCTCTCGCTCGGTTGTCTCTCCGTGTGGCTGAGAAATTGGTCTCTTAAGGGCATACGAGTCCTTGAAGTCACATGTTCGCCTGACCATTAATTTTGATCAAATTGAGAGGGAGCCATTAGTCATGCCTCCTTGGGAGCGCATGATGAGAATCTTTGGCTTCTTTTTTGTTATGTAGGAGTCTCATTTGCCTGGCAACAATTGGATGTGAGACTAATCCATGAATATTTCAGCTGTTAATGGGTTTCTTCCATTTGAAATAAATGCTCCTGCTTACCAGCACCCTCCCGCAGGTCTCCAGTCTCCTGCTGGCAGCGGTTTAGAAACACATCAGCCGGTGGCGACAGCTAATAAGCCCTGCTGTGTCTCATCAAATATGAATGACTGATATCTGCAATTAAAAAGGACCCTGTTTTGATGTCCACACGACAAACCGTGGAGATGGAAGGTGTTTCATTTTCTCCTGTGTCAGAAATGTGCTTTAGACTCATTTTAGTGGGAGAGTGCATGACAGATTTGATGAAAACAGATGGATACTAGTGTGTGATGTCGGCGAATCCAGAGTGTAACCATATGTCTGCCTTTGCCTTTCTTTGAAACGGCCAACTGTAACTGAATTACTCTGCGCTCTCGACTGCACTCTGAATGTTTTGTTGCAAAATTCACAGGGTGATTGATCTATTTCGAACTTGATATTTTCCCACGGTAGCTGAGCTCCAGGCTCTGACTAATGTTCCTGCACTTTAAATACATTTTTTTTAGGTTGACAAGATTTTGTTTTTGTTACTGAGCTAAATGATGTGTCTAGTTTTCTGGGAACGCAGAAGAATCGCATCAGATGTTGTTTATGAATCAGTGCACACGTGCTAGAATATCTGTGGTAGATGCATGTATGCCACGTGCTCTAAAAATGATCAAACCCATTCGAATTTGGATCAATGCTGGAGGAAATTTTATTTTAGGTCACATTTTGCTGCATAATATTGCAAACTTACAATTGAGGACAGAGTATCTCTCTTACAAGCCGACTCCACAGCAAATAAGAAAAAAATAAATGTAGCTCTATTTATACAGCCCAGCGTACATTCCACAGTTCACAGACAAAACGGTGTTTGTCAGTGCAGATTGTCAACAACCACAGTCTCATTTATAAACATTTCAACAGCGTTCTGAATAAATTATAATGTGGCTTTATTGTGCAAAACATTCACAGACTCCAAATTACAACCTGTTGTTCACTACATGTGTTCACATTACCAGAAATCACAAAACTTGCTCACAAATGTAATGATCATTGCACTCAGCCTTTAGATTCCACAGTACTCTGCAATTCAGATTCATCATCTACAGTACAAACTGTTGCTCTTGATCTGTAAACAGAAGACGACTACAAACACAAACCAAACAAAACCCCACAGCACAGTACACATCATCTCTCTCAAGGTTTCTTAAGGCTGTCAGTCGGAGTGTGTCACGTAGAAGCAGTTAGCGTAGAGTATTCCAGAACAGGTTTTCGGTTGAGGACGCTGGTGTTTGTTGACGCGAGATGGATTTCAGCAGGTCGTGTGTTGACAGTTCTCCTCGGGTCACTTGACAAAATGCAGAGCCTCGCACTGAACCACTGATCCGCGGCTGCTGTCAAGGCTGGTGAGCAGACGAAAGCCTCCTTTGAGAGCCAGCATCACCGTCTCCAGCTTCAGACACTCCAGTGTACACAAAAATGTGCTGTCCTGCTTCAGCACAAGCCGAGAGCCCTGCTCCGACTTGATGAAATGACGGAACTGGATGATGTTGGACGACACCTCGAACTCCTCTGGAAAGCCATCCAAGCGGCTCTTTGAGATCTGCACCAGGCGGTTCTTCACCTTCTCGATGAAGCTGTTGTCGCTGCAGTAGACCCTCAGACCATGCGAGCGCTCGTGGCTGTCCGTCACCTCCAGGAAGGCGGGCTCGCGCTGCGTGGCCTGCTGCTGCTCCCAGTCCTGCAGGGCTTGGGCCAGCTCGCTCAACCGGTAGAAGTTGGCCTCGCGCCGGAGCAGCTCGGCTTCCTTGAAGTCGTCGGGCAGCACCAGCTCACCCAGGCGCAAGAAGTTCAACACATGCCGGAAGATGGGCCCGTCACGGTCGATGAAGGTGTTGCCCATGGAGTCCACATGCAGCACGGGCTTCTTCCCAGTGACCATCTCTTCCAGCAGAGAGCCGGGGTGCTTGGCCAGGGTATGGCGCTGCGCGGCGTACAGGTAGCCCCCCACGTTGATGGTGATGGTGCCAGAGGAAGGCTTCTTGAAGCTCTTGCTGGGCTGCAGCAAGTCCGGATTGATCTGTCTCAGTTCACTCTCCATCCTTCTGAGATTCCATTCCATGCCGTGCCTCACACCCAGCCTGGCGGAGTGAGTGGGGAGTGTGAGCGGGCGGGCGGACAAATAGGAGCGCAGCTGGCATGGAGCACGCGAGCACTGCCAACGGTGTCTGAGCCTTTCACAGCCACGCAAACGCACACATATATGCGTGCGCGCATGCACTCGCAATGGGAGGAGGGGTGTTAAGGGTGGGTTCTACTGCGTCAGCGGTGTGGGCTCGGAAAGAGCGAGCATTTTGCTTGCTGCCCTCCGCTCTAAAGGCTGTATTTAATCACCTTTCCACTTCAGCGCCGCTCTGGCTCAGCAATTAGCGTCGCTGCCCTCTGATGAAAGGACTCCTCGGTTGGGTGGCGGCACGTGAACTCCCCGAGAGGGCCGAATCCCAGATAATGAACTCCCTCCAACGAGAGCGAGATGTTAATGCTTTGGCGTCTATGGTGTTAAGTCGTTGCTTTGGAAAGCGGTCTGTGTGATGTGCCGACAACTGGGGGCTTTATTGCCAAACGAGAGCCGTATCGAGTACAGTGTATGTGTAGTTATGGAAATTATTTCCTAGTCTTCATATCAAAAGGGATGAATGCATTGAAGCCTTCTCGCTCTCTTTGAGGTGCTCGCCGTGACTCTGTTGTTTAGAAGGAGCCTTTGAAAGGGAAGCCTACGTCTTCACTTGAAGTCATGGGGACTGAGCCTGTAATTGGCCCCTAGCCGTCTTTAAGGGTGTTGTACATGCAACCAAGACGTACGGTGCTGTCACCATATAAACCACCTGGGGATGAGAACCCAGAATCGATGTTCTTAATATAATCCTTGGGTTGGTGGTAACAAAGGGTCTGAGCCTTCATCTGTCACAAAAACGGCATGCCCTTAAACAGCAGCAGAATCACTGTGACATTTTTTCTCAGTGATGTCACTAACCGATGACAGCCTGTCAGTCATTCTTGAATGATGGCTCCTCTATGGTAGCCCCGGGACAGAGGAGACGGACCCTTCTGAGATGAATTTTGTTGCGTGTACGTCATCAGCAGCTGAGACAGGGTGGAGGCTAATTCACTGTTCGAGTGCTGGGGTTGATTTGGCTTTGCATATTCATCAGAAAGATTAAATTGGATGTTTTCATACATACTTCTCAGTTTTTCACTGAAGGGTTATTTAAAAATATCGCATCATTTACATTTTGGAAGCAAATTTGTCCTTGGTTCTGTTGTACATACTATGACAGCTGGTATTTTGATTTATTAAATCACTTGAGTTTTACTTGCTATGGATGAGTTTTGAATAACGGCACAGTCTATGGGTTGTGTCAAATCGTTAAAGCTAACTAGATCTCTGGATTCATTAATGTCACATAAGCCTATTTTTTGTAAAAACAGTATAAGATTGTATTATTTAAGGCAAGACCACCCAGGTGAAAAAAATTTAACAGACAAAAATATAAAAAATAAAAACTCCCAAGATGGTTGATTGCATTAAGAATTGCAAAAATTTTTGTATTACAATTTTTCTGAAATGTTATGTTTGAATATGCAAATGATGAATTGTCTAATCAAATGTGCAATAATTTGAATATATTTGAAGAACCGAAATCTGAATGTTGTATAAAGCCAAGCTCAAAGTGGTTTCATTTTGTTGACATATTAGTCAAGGGTTTTTATAAAGGGGATTTTGCTGTCTCTTTTTATCGCTCTATTAAATGTTTTCAACAGCTAGAAAACAATTTCACCACATTTTTAAAAAAACAAAATGTTGCATAAAATCAGGCAAGTTATAAATGAAAAAAAAAAAATCCCTCTGTAAAAACCAGAATATAAAGTAGATAGGAATAAAACTATAAAGATTGGTGCTACTGATGTTGAGCCTCTAAAGAAATGATTTGTATTTGAAATCTGCAGATGGAAATAGATAGAAAGTGTAATAAAATGAACATAAATGATGTTTTCTCTCCACTAGTCTGAAGAAGACATGTTATGGAAGCAAAATAGTCCAATTTCTAGTTTCAGTTTTCAATTTCATGGTTTTGCTTATAGTGTCTTGGATTCAAAGTTGAGCATCACCTAATTAATATTCAGAAGCTAAGCCTTCGCCATGCTGTGATGTCACAAACGGTACGTCTGTGCAATCCTTTCCTCATGACTTTTTTAAACCATGCCGCCCATGCACACAGCCATCTGATTACAGATGCAGTGACAGTTCATTATGGTCATATATGACTGATTATAGTTGTTATAGGCGATGGCTCGGTCATGGTTTAATCATCATGTGATTACTGGGTTTATTCATCTGCATTTGAATTGCAAACAGGGTTTAACTATGCCAGAGAAAATAGTGGGTGGCTGACCTGCTTTTTCTCATCTATCTTTTTTGTTTTAATTAGCGCACTTGTTTGTTCAACTTGAAGAGGCCCAAACTGATTTTAGTCCATCAGTGTCAGATGCACAAGCAGGCAAATGTAGATCAGAGCACATAGATAGGAGATATTAGTTAAACTGTGCAGAATAATATATGGCTTGACAAAGCAGAAACAATGAACGGAGAAAAAGTGGAGCAAATGCTGTGCTTTGTGGCCAGATTCATAATCAGTTATGCATATTCATGAAACTACAATGGCCAAAAAACTATTTGGACACTTAAATTATGCATTACAAAACAGAATAGCAAACCAAGTGGCAATTATTTTAAAGGATGATAGCTCAAGCACACTTTTCAAAATAACATTTTATGAAAAACTAGCTTTAATGTTTAGATATACCATACGGCATACGTCTTGCAAAAGAAGAAATAGATATTCTAAGAATTTCTGACCATGAATTAAGATTGTATTCCCACAACTCTTCACGTTTTGTTAATTTGTTCCCTTATTAGGAAAATCATGACCACTTTCGAGCTCTCATTTCACTTTTTCAAAAGGTACACTTTTGTACCTTTTAGGTATTAATATGTGCACTTTAGATACAAATATGTACATTCAAGGTACCAAAATGGACCATTTAGACAAAAATGTGTACCTTTTGAAAAGGTACCGCCCCAGTGACAGCTTTTGTTTAGTTAAATCCTGCCTCAAAAGAGGAAACAAAACATACAATGTGGCATGAGTACAATTCACCTAAAACTATAGGGAACAACTTAAGTTGTGGGAACAAATTATTAATTTGCAGCCAGAATGTCTTGTTTTTTCCACCTGCATGTCTATATCTTTTCAATATTTTTAGCTTCAGTTTAAGCAGTATTATAGTACTGTTCAAGCTGAAGCTAAAAATATTGTGTGAAACTGGTTTTCAAACGGTAGCATGTTCATAATTGATATGATGAACTACCCCGTGGTTATTTTCTGTGAAATTCACCACTGAATTTCTTACAGTACAGTATGTCCACTAAAAGCCAATAGCAAATTGCATTTTTTGAAGGAAGCCACAGGAAAGGGACGTGACTTGGAGTCACAAAAGAAAGTGAACAAATGAATCTCTTCAGGAATGGATGAATGAG
The DNA here is from genome assembly GCA_039654775.1 of Spinibarbus caldwelli. Lineage (NCBI taxonomy): Eukaryota > Metazoa > Chordata > Actinopteri > Cypriniformes > Cyprinidae > Spinibarbus > Spinibarbus caldwelli. The sequence continues at coordinate 27,333,378 of CM077232.1, read as the reverse complement.
TAATTTCATTGTTTATGATCTTGTCATACTGAGGTTTTTTATTTATTTATTTATTTTTTTATTTGTTACCTTGGAATTGAACCACTGTGAAATATTCCTTTCACATTTATACATTTTCTATGTTTGTTTTTTCCCTCAGTCTTAGCAGCTGAATTTTCTTAAGTATGAATTTAGCTTTTATGTTGTTGTCATGGAAACATTCTGATTCCAAATAAAGTGGCAGTTGCGTATGGCTGTGCAAATAGCCACATATGAGACAGTAATGCCCTGCACCCCTTAAGAGCGTTTGCTTCAAATCATCTGCCCTCACAGAATGCTCACTTCTGAATGATATTAGCCCTAAGAATAACCTCCAGACCAGTTGAGAAGCTTTTATAACTAATGCAACGAATTCATGCATTTTTAATTACGACTTAAGTGTCTAAATACATTTGGGGCTGCTGTTGTTTGTGAAACTGCCAGCCGCAAGACAAAAGTACCTTTGCTATATTTGCGTAATGTTTGCAGACACTAAATCATCAAGTGCACGGTATTTCAAAACAAATGTGGAAATGAAACCGGCAGAGTTAGAGCGGAGAGAAATTGTGCCACAGACGTGATTTAAAAAGCCTCTGAGGCATATGATTAAGAGTCTTATTATTATTTTACTGTCATATCTTGTCCCAAAATATCTCCGTCTACTCCCTCAGAGTCCTTTGAAAAGATTAGGCTACGACTGTTATTGTGCTCTGGCAAATCTTCTCAGTGTTACGGCCCTTCACAGATTTCAGTGCTGAAAGGAACGAGGTCGATACTAATGGAAAAACGTAATTGAAAAGCATAAATTAAATGCTGCGGCCTCATAAAACGCAGCGTTTGGACCGTGCGCGATACTAGATGCATTTGGAAATGATCAAAATCAACAGGCGCCAGGGTGAGCGCTGAGTTTAAGAGACCTTGAGGCGCTGAAAAGGCTTGTTTCTCTGGCGTTGTGCGCAGATGAAGAGACTGTGGGGATTGAAGCTCTGCCTGCAGGTGGGTGTGTGAGTGGAGGTAGAGAGGCTGTGTCCTGCTGAGGGCTGGGGATGTTATTGCTCTCGTCTCTGAGGAAGTCAAACTGGTGGGATCTTGTGAGGAGGCGGAAGGCCGACCCCCGTAACCTCGCTATCATCTCAGCATCGGATCTGCTGCCCACCATCGCAACTCGCGCCACCCCCAAACACAGTCCTACTCCAATCAGAGCCAGCATTAATGCATCTCGGTGCTGATTTAAATATGAATCCTGTGTGGAAATACTTATGTAACGTTACCGGCCGCGTAAGATCCGCGAATCACGTGACGCTCGGGGAGGGACGGTGCAGAGGAGATGCGAACCTCGAGGTCTCGGTTTGCCCTGACCCCTCTTCATAGCCTCCGGGTAATTGCGAGGAAAATGGATGCTTTGTTGAAGTTGTGAAACACAAGTGGGCGTTTTTATGGAGTTACTCCAACAAGTGCTCTAACACTCATCTGGCAATAATTGCCAATAATTGTGCGCATTAGTGGCGCTCTGGATTTTGTGAGTGAAATATTTCTGCCCTTTTAAAAGGCCTCTGGGACAATAACCACAAGGTATTACAGGCACCGCTGTACAATTAATACAATCAACAGAAGCAAGCTAAACCATTAGGCCGACTTCGCGGCGCAGCACAATGCCGTTCCGCAGGAGGGAGGCTCATTGGGGTTTGATTAAAATCATCACTCGTGGCTGGTTGACCATACAAGAGTCAAACACTTCAAAATAGCGCCATAAAAACCACCTGGTTGAATCACAACGTTTCAATTGTCACCTTGAAAGAGGGGTTTCGTGCCAACGCTTTATTAGAGAGTGCTTTGCTTTTGAAGTACATTTATGTTTTAGAACAATGCGAAGCCATTAGTTGTACTCGCAAAATTCTGATATTTTTAATTAGGTTTGCTTATCTTTTGTGTGAGTGCGTTATGCATGACACATAGTGTAGGAACATGGCTGTGCAATGTTGAAGAAATTGCTCACCTAAAATTTTTAATTTGTTGAAAATTGACTCACTCTCAGGCCATCCACGATAAAGATGAGTTTGTTTCTTAATCAGAACTGGGGTCCGTTCTTCGTACGTCGCTAACTCGATTTGACGATTTGGCATGATCTTGGATTGTTTGGTTCTTCGAAGCTCATCCCGTAGTTGCTGTCATAGCAACAGGTCCATAAGCTTAAACCTGCTTGGGAGCAGGCTTATTTCATGTAAACAGGATTAGATTGCATCTTTTTAAGCAGAATTGATACTTAAAATCTGTCCCAGCCACTGCTACTTTATTACAAGAGTGTCCTACTGGTCCACGGACAATAAGTTAAAATAATAATAATTTAAAAATGAAATTAAAAATAATATTAAAATGTTGTCTAGTCTATAATAGTATAGACATAGTCAGTTTTACTCATTGAAAGATTTATTAATGATGAAATAATTACTTTATAATTGTATTGGAGTCTTACATGCTATAGTTAATCTGAGTCGTGCATTAATTTGAGTGGTGACAGCTATAAAGAGAGTGGCTTGATGGAGCGCAGGAGATGCAGATAACTTGATCTTGACCCTTAAGAAACTTCAATTAATGCTGTCACATAACATATCTGCTTCAAATATAAAATTAAATGAATAGCTAATTACAGCATTGAAATAAAAATGTAAAGCCTGTACAAATACTAGAAATCGTGATTTTATAAATAATTGGAAATCATGTATAAAAAAAAAAAATAAATAAATAAAAAACAGTGCAGATTTCCCTTTATATATTATAACATTTATGTTGTTTTGTTCGCTTGTCTGTTTCCTTATAAAGGTTCAGAAATTCGTTGAGTTTTTCATCAGGTGTCTTTTTTAATTATATGATGTCATTACGTTTCTGTCTTGCCTCCAGCCAATCGCTGCATTGCTGATCGTTGTTTCAAGTATTGATACATCTGCTCTTTTCAGGAAACATGAGAACGCACAATAATCTCAAACAAATTAATCCAGATATTTTAATAAATCCGCAAATTCGTTTGAAGAACCAAATTAGCCAGAGATCAGTTATCACGATTAGAAGATCTGGCATCTTTCAAATCATCTCAGAAATATTAAGCGAGGTACGAAGTACAGACCCCAAATTTAGAGAAATTTCGTATTACATCACCAATGGATCCTCTGCAGTGAATGGGTGCCGTCAGAATGAGAGTCCAAACATCTGATTAATACATCACAATAATCCACAAGTAATTCTTCAGTCTATCAATTAATATCTTGTGAAGTGAAAAGCTGTGTGTTTTTAATAAGCAAATTCATCATTACAGCGTTTTAACTTTAAACTGTTGCTTTTGGACAAAATATGAGTCCATAATCTATAATAACGCTTCCTCCAGTGAAGTCCATCAAAATCCTGACGGCACCCATTCACTGCAGAGGATCCATTGGAGAGCAAGTAATTTAATGCTAAATTTCTCCAAATCTGTTCAGATGAACAAACATCTCATCTACATCTTGAATGGCCTGAGTAAGTAAAATAATGACAGATTCATTTTTGAGTGAACTATCCCATCTCGGAAATGCATAAAGTTGAATGTCTTTTGTTTTTAAGACAAGCTGGCTCTTGAAGGCATGGTTGTGCAGCGAGCTGAGTGCAGACCTGCAGTCAGTGAGAGCTACATGAAACTAAAGAAGTAAGTCCAAGTTTGAACACAATACCTCAAACTTGTCAAATGCATTTGATCTGACCATCTTGAGATGTGTGTTTCATTCACAGGCTCCAGATTGAAGAATCAACCAAACCTCTTCGTTTTTCCCAGAAGCTTGAGAAAGCCGTCACAACAAATTACAAACCTGTGTCCAACCACAGCCATAGTGTAAGTACTGTATATGTGTGTGTTTGACAAAATTTTGTGAGCGAACAAATGAATGCTCTGGTTTGCTTATGCTTCTGTTTAGGTAGAATATGAGAAGAGAAAGAAAGAGGAAGGCAAGCGTGCAAGAGCTGACAAGCAGAAGGTTCTGGAAATGCTCTTCTCTGCCTTTGAGAAACACCAGTACTACAACATCAGAGACCTGGTGGACATCACGAAGCAACCGGTGGTAAGTTGTCCAGCTCGAGGCAGTTGAACGTGAAAACACTGTGCCATTATATAAACGAGAGCTTGTGCCTCCCCTCGTGAAAAAGAAGTACACCTTTAGTATACTTTTAAAAAGAATACTTAGGTAACACTTCAGTATAGGGACCAATTCTCACTATTAACTAGTTGCTTTTTAGCATGCCTGTTATTAATATATTGGCTGTTTATTAATAGATATAAAGCACATATTCTGCATGACCATATTCTACATCCCTAATTCTACCCAATACCTAAACTTAACAACTACCTTACTAAATATTAATGAGCAGCAAATTAGGAGTTTATTGAAGCAAAGTCGTAGTTAATGGTTTGTTAATAGCGAGAATTGGACCTTGAAATAAAGTGTGACCAGTGCGGATTATAGAAATGATACACTTTTAAAGAACATGCTTAAGTGAGAACTGAATGTAATGTTTTCAAATGTTATTTGCATATAAATGAAAGTGTATTATAGTTTAAGTTTATATTAAATGCAGTTAGCTGAACTTTAGAGTGCTTTTTTTGACCCATTTTAAATAGGACTCAAAGACATACAATTTCATAATTATTGCCGTTATCTTTGAAATAAAGTGTACTGCTGTGCTTTTATGTTAAACTAAAATATATATTTAATGTAATTTATTTTGAAACTTTAACATTTTATGCATTTAAATATATTTGTAATTGCACATTTGCATTGTTTCAAGTGCAATTCTTTTTCACAAGGGTTCATCAAAACTGATGTTTGTTCTGTTAATGCCAAATTTGAATCAATCTTTTCAGATGTTTGTCTGTTTTATTAGAAGTCATACATGAGAGAGATTAAACTAAGTTACAAGAAATCACAAAAATTCTGCATGGGCTTGGTGTTGATTATATTATCATACTTAAGTGAGCTCTTGATGATCCTATGAATAATTGACACTTGACTGCTGCTTCAGTCTCCCTGAAAGATTGGAGAAATATAAATGTGATTGAAGTTGCATGAGTCATAACTAAAAAGAAACTAAACAGAACTGAGTAAGATAATTGTTACTTCCCACGGTGGTCTTGCCATTTAGTGGATAGATTACACTGAGGCTAAATAAAGAATTTAGCACTTTTCACAAAGTTGTTAGAAAGACGTGGTTAAGAGCTGCATGTATGATTATATTTTGGCAGCATGTGTTCACCCTGTTGATCTGCTCTTCCTTTAGATTTACCTGAAGGAGATTCTTAGGGAGATCGGAGTGTATAATTCCAGAGGGCCGCATAAGAGCACCTGGGAGCTGAAGCCAGAGTATCGCCACTATGAGGAAGGACAGGAGGATGAGGAGGAAAAAATAGAGTAATCCGGTTTACATAAGCCTGGGTTGGTTTTGTTTTCATGTAACTGTTGTTTGTTTCTGTGCCAGATTTGTTTTGGTCTCTTGTTCAGAGACCTCGTTCACTCCCAGGTGGAACAGATGTCAGTATAAAAGAAATGAAGATAAACTTTTTTCTTGGGTTGCATAACAAAGTGTTTCTCTAAGAGTATTATGAAATGAATACTGTAATTTGCATATGATTCTTACATTCTTCTGAGTTAAGAGCACTTGTGTTTATGGTTACAGAAGCACATTAATAACTTCAATGAAAACGCAGACACCCTTTGGACTTTCCATTAGTTTAATAGTTTCATAACTCTCGTCAGTAACAATTTAGAGGCTCTACAAATAAACACATCTGTCCTGCTGGGCAGGAATAATCACACGCAAGAGTAGATTGCTCAAGATCACATGCGGGTCACACTTCGCCACAAAACTGAAGTAAAACTAAATTTGCATTGCAAGATGAAGCCTATTTTTAGGACCAACATGGATTTTTGGATTGTTACATAATCACAATTTCTCCCAAAATTCACTACTGTAATGCTTTTTAGTGCTTCTGTATTCAATATTATTCTCTACGGTGTTTACTCATTACTGTAGTTTATTTTTCAGTTTAAATTAGTATTTAGGCAACACAATTAAATACTTTCAATTTTTATTTGTGGGTTGGTGATATGAAAATAAGAAACTTAATTTTCTAAAAGCAAAATATAATTTTTGTTCTGGACAGGTGTCGCCCACCATATCTGCAGAGATGTTTCCTCTGCTAATATAAAAAGGTCTTTTTCACCACCCCCAATACATAGATTAATATGATGTCAACAAAACATTATTAAATTCATTTATAATTGGTCAAAAACACAGAAAATACACAACTGTTCAAAAGTCTGAGGTCAGTTGGATCTTTAAACTTTGAGTTTCTTAGGCTCACCAACACTGCATTTGTTTGATCAATGCAGTAAAATCTGTAATATTGTGGAATATTAAAATTTAAGTTTTCTATAGTGAAAACACACACACACACACACACACAGATAGATGGATGGATGGATGGATGGATAGATAGAAATAGATGGATATAGATACAGATATATAAAATTAATTTATTCCTTTGAAGCAAAGCTCTTCAGTGTCACATGATCCATATTGAGGAAGCACCTACAGTATACCACTTTTTCCAGAACAAATCTGTTACTGATACTTTCATTTTTGGTATTTGCCGATACCGATACATACATTGTACAATATACCTGTATTTTTATAGCATTTGTAATTTAAAAAAAATATTGGGTGCAGAGACCAAAAAAATATTAATCATGTTAGCTGGCTTCATTTAGCAAACAGTTATTTTCACACTTAATTATGCCGTTAATATGTATTGTACAAACTTTTACTTTCACTGTGCATTTTATTGCTCTGTGGTATTTCATTTTTAATTTAATCCATTGCTCCATAGCAGCGGCACAATAATGTAATCACCAGACGTTTTCCTGTAATAATGCAGGGAACCACTCCTTATAAGCCTACTTAAATCTTAAAACAGCGATGAACATATTTTCTGAAATACAAGTTGCGTTTTTTATCATCTGAAAAGTGCTGTGACTTACATTCCAAAGTGACTCATATGCAATATGCAATTAACGACAGCAAGCAAAACGTGCGACGTGCGCACACATTTGTATTGGTGCAGAATGAGAGAGACACATACAGTATTGCCTAGCGCACTTCACCAGGCTGCTAGTTTCACCTTCGCTTTAAATAAAGTCATGTGTGCTTGACGTTTAAAATAGATGTTGTATATAGTAACTGCCCTATATTTTTTGTTTGTTTTAATTTTACAATTTAGTTGTATTCTGGTGGATGGGCTGGTGGGGGTGGGATTATATTTTCATATTATTTCATATTCATGTTTAAAAAAAATATATATATATATATATATATACACACACACATACATACATACATACATACAGTGTGTGTATATATATATATATATATATATATATATATATATATATATATACAGGTGCATTTCAATAAATTAGAATGTCATGGAAAAGTTGTGTATTAAATAAATTCAGTGCACACAGACTGAAGTAGTTTAAGACTTTGGTTCTTTTAATTGTGATGATTTTGGCTCACATTTAACAAAAACCCACAAATTCACCATCTCAACAAATCAGAATACTTCATAAGACCAATTTAAAAACATTTTTAGTGAATTGTTGGCCTTCTGGAAAGTATGTTCATTTACTGTATATGTACTCAATAATTGGTAGGGGCTCCTTTTGCTTTAATTACTGCCTCAATTCGGCGTGGCATGGAGGTGATCAGTTTGTGGCACTGCTGAGGTGGTATGGAAGCCCAGGTTTCTTTGACAGTGGCCTTCAGCTCATCTGCCTTTTTTGGTCTCTTGTTTCTCATTTTCCTCTTGACAATACCCCATATATTCTCTATGGGGTTCAGGTCTGGTGAGTTTGCTGGTCAGTCAAGCACACCAACACCATGGTCATTTAACCAACTTTTGGTGCTTTTGGCAGTGTGGGCAGGTGCTAAATCCTGCTGGAAAATGAAATCAGCATCTTTAAAAAGCTGGTCAGCAGAAGGAAGCATGAAGTGCTCCAAAATTACTTGGTAAACGGATGCAGTGACTTTGGTTTTCAAAAAACACAATGGACCAACACCAGCAGATGACATTGCACCCCAAATCATCACAGACTGTGGAAACTTAACACTGGACTTCAAGCAACTTGGGCTATGAGCTTCTCCACCCTTCCTCCAGACTCTAGGACCTTGGTTTCCAAATGAAATACAAAACTTGCTCTCATCTGAAAAGAGGACTTTGGACCACTGGACAACAGTCCAGTTCTTCTTCTCCTTAGCCCAGGTAAGACACCTCTGATGTTGTCTGTGGTTCAGGAGTGGCTTAACAAGAGGAATACGACAACTGTAGCCAAATTCCTTGACACGTCTGTGTGTGGTGGCTCTTGATGCCTTGACCC
>CM077232.1:25919907-26017407 GCA_039654775.1 Spinibarbus caldwelli | reverse complement strand
ATCTTATCACGTCCGATGGTTGTTCTGTTCGACCGTAAGTCATAAGTGCCCTGCGAAGTGGACGTCACCAGATATTCCACCATGATTCCAGTTCAAAGTGTATGTTCAATACAAAGGCATTAAAGTGTGCGAGATGTGAATTTAAATTGTATTTATTTACAGAGGTATATTATGTCACACTTCACACTTCTATAGTAAGTTTCGTCTGTGTGTGAAGACGCTGTGCAGCGCAAATCCGTGAGTGAATGTTCCCGAAGTGAACTAGACTTCAACAGATTTCCCCTGCTCAGGGAGTAGGGAGCAATGAACACTGTGTAGGGAGAATGTCAATCGGAACACAGTTCATGCGCGTAGCTCTAACGAGCTGGTTATCTGTATCAGGTGTGTTAACTAAGCAAGACATAAAAAAATATGCAGAGCGGGGAGCGCGAGGACTGGAATTGGGAACCACTGGGCTACATCATATGTCATTCACCGGTGAGAAAACTATAGTACAGTTAGTAAAAGTACTACAATACCAGGAAGGAAGATCGGGTTGTTGATGTTTGCCTGCCATTCTTGCTCTGTCTGCACAGCATGCGTGAATGCGTCGATGACGTATCCTGTCTGCATGAACAGGGTGCGCAGAGGTATGCAAATACATATGTTGACAGACAGGTAGGAGAGACAATTAAAACGCTCGGACCAAGCGTTTTGATTGGACGAACATTTCTAGGTCCTACACCTTCCACAGAATACATAAATACAGATAAATACATTTAGACCACTTAACTTAATGATTGCTATCAGGATGTGAAGAGACTTTCAACCAGAATAACAAAAAATGTTTCTGAAGACAATCACCTATGGCACCTTTAAGCATAATATCTGTCAGTATGATTTAAAAAAAAAAAAAAAAAAAAAAAATTACATTTCAATATATACTGTATTCTCAAAATAAGTCTTTTTATCTTACACATTTTTTTTTTAAATGAGTTTAGATATTTTTACTAACTTTAATGTTACCTTTGATATTTGTATCTTGTTTTAAGCATAAATTTGCCAATATGGTTTTAAAAATAACTGGAAAAAAATCAAGATAGATATATTTATATAAATTTGTTTCAGTTTTTAGATATTTTTACTATCTTTGTTTTACCTTTGAAATTTGTATCTTGTTTTAAGCATTGATTTGCCAATACGGTGTGTATATATATATATATATATATATATATATATATATATATATATATATATATATATATATATAACAGCCCCCATTATAGATAGTGTTATGTATACACACACATATTCATACATATATATATATATATATATATATATATATATATATATATAATTTCAGTGTAAACACGAATTTAAATGAAATCTTATTGAATGATTAAAAAAATGTCAGCTGAAAGATGTATTTATATAAAGTATTTTCTGAGTGAAAAACAAAAAGTTATTATAACGCTGGAATATTTTAAGCATGAATGTATGAATTATATTCAAGACATATTCTCTGAAATTAAGTCTTATTTGTCATATAAAATTTATATTAAGTCTTTTTTCATTCTTTTTTATTTTTTATTTCTTTTTTTGAATTTTTTTTTTTGTTTATTTTGTTTTGCTTTAAACAAAGCTTTGCCAGTATGTATGTGAAGAAAGAAAGAAAGAAAGAAAGAAAGAAAGAAAGAAAGAAAGAAAGAAAGAGAAAATTTTTGATTTTTTAAATGATATTAAAATATTTTTTACATACTCTACCTTTGGATCCTTTTAAGAATAAGTAAGTGAAACAAGTAAATAAAACTAAAAATAAATACAAATAAATCAATCTGAAAACTAGTCTTTTATGATGCCATTTTAATGATATTTTTACTGCAAAACAAATTAAGACTTACTTTTTTTTCCCTTGCACAGCTCTCATTTCAATTGCATGCAATTTAAAAACCCTAAAACAACACACTAACAGCATGTGCCAAACCAAAGGGGTGTCACAGCCAAACCAAAGGGCTGTAATTTTGAAAGTGCGCATGTAAATAAGGGCAGCTGGTCAGTAGGCTCAGAAGAAGGGGAGGACACATGGAAATATCCTGTCCCAGGGGAGAGGCGCTGGAACTCAATACGGGTCATGCCTGAATGTCAGCGCAGTGAAAGGTCAGCGGGGACACATGAGGCTCATCACGGTCTTATCCATGAGGCGTCTGCACTGCATTAGACCCCGCACCTACTAAAGAAATCTTGATACAAATGGCAAAGGTCAGGGAATCATTATTAACACGCATATTATGGGATTTTCACACTGCTGGGGCATTTGGCTCAACATATAACTCCCTCCATCTCTAATGTTCTCTCTATTGTTCTTTATATGAGAGAATATCTAGGTTATGTCTTATCTGTGCTGTATACACTGGATACTATTCATGATAAAATGGCTTTTCATGGCTTATATGCTTTTCAGTGTTTCTCAAAAAGTCTTTGGTATCTGCTACAGATAGCAGTGGTTTTCAACTGGTGGGTCACAAGCGAATGTGTTGCAGGCCTTTTCTGATAGGATCATGAGAAGCAGGAAAAAAGCAAACAATCAAATCCAACTCACAATATAATAACCTGAGATGGTGAAATAAACAGGCTTATTAACTTTTAAAATGAAGGGAAAAAATATATATGTCCAATCAAATTTCCAATGGAATGTTATTGTTAGCCACAGTGTGCTTTTTTGTGTGAATTACACTGCAAAAAATGTTTTTCTTACTTAGATTTTTTTTTCTTGTTTCCAGCCAAAATATCTAAAAATTCTTAAATCAAGAAGGATTTTCTAGACAAGCAAAAATTACTGTCTTGTTTTCAGAAAAAACAAGTCAAAATTAAGTGTTTTTGCTTGAAACAAGCAAAATAATCTGCCAATGGGATAAGAAAATAATCTTGTTTTCTGTTTGAAATAAGATTATTTAGCTTACACCATTGGCAGATTATTTTGCTTGTTCTAAGCAATTAAGCACTTAATTTTGGCTTGTTTTTTTCTGAAAACAAGACAATAATTTTTACTTGTCTAGAAAATCCTTCTTGATTTAAGAATTTTTAGATATTTTGCCTGGAAACAAGAAAAAAAAAAAAAAATTTTTTTGCAGTGTACTGACTACAGAGAGCATGAAATTGTTGACATTAACAAAACAAAAACTGTCAATCATCCTATTCAGCATGTTAACAGTTTTGAAAATTGGTCTATGTTGTTCACTGTTTGATTTTGAAGACATTTTTACTTCTAAATGATGAAAACTTAAAAGCCACTGGATGCCCAGTGTAAAATCTGGGCCGTGAAACGAAACCACTGTGACGTATATAGACACATTTTCAGAGAATATCCTTATGTCTGCTATAAAGGTCTCTGTATTAGGCAGTATATACTGTACAGACTGTCTATAGAGACTAGAGAGGTGTGTTACTCTCTATCCAGGTCATACAGATGTGCAGTTGTATTCTCCAACGGTGGTTTTATCATTCAACCTTTAAGAAGATTAGAAAGCTCTCCTCCTCCCTTATCCTGTCCCGCCCCTCTACAAGAACCATAAGCCAATGGGATCCCCTCACAGTGACCAGTCATGTGTATATATGTGTGTGGGGCCTTCAACTCTCCATTCTAGGAGGATTTGAAATTTCACATTTTCTCTTAGCATCTCATCGACTGAGATAAAAATAAATAAATAAATAAATAAAAATACTGTGAACACTGTCAGAGAATCCATGTTTGTTTACCAAAAAAGTACCATACAACCATGTTTCTTTGGCTTTACTATGGTAAATACTAGAGATCGACCGATATATCGATTTACCGATATTTTTCCCGCTATTTAAGCATTTTACCATAATCGGATATCGGTTTTGTAATATCGGATTCACCGATAAACGGCGCCATCTTGTGGGTGTTTTGAGAATTGCGCGCAGGATCGTCATTGCAGTGCGTCTGAGGGGAGACGAGACAACAACAACGGTGTGCACAGGTACTTGATTTGCTGTAGTTAGTAAACTTTATTTAACATAGCCATTAATGCACAAATTAGATGTATTACATAAATGCCTGATATGCCGTTTATATGGCTTGGCTCTAAGAAATAGAGACGAACTCACGGAGTCACGTAAGATAATCTGTCGGTCTGTCCCAATAAAGACATAACTTTGCCTGATTTAAATAATATGCAGCCACGAATGAGCGCGTGTTGTGCTGAATTTAATTCTCTCTCTGCTGTCTATGCTCATCATTAGTCTCGTGAAGTCGGAGTCACGTAGGCTAATTCGTCAAGTCCTCTCCAAATAAAGACGTAACTTTGCATGAATTAAATAATACAGCCATGAATGAGCGCATGTTGGAAATAAAAGCGCTGAATTTAATTCTCTCTCTGTTGTATTTGCTCATCATTAGTCTTGTGAAGCAGCTTTCATATTGCTGTTCACTCAGCGGTTGATGCTCAGGAAATGCTTCAGCACGGCCACCGCGTGTAACTTTTAACAATATTCACTTGTTTAAAACACGCTAAATTATATTAACATTTACCATATAACCATTATTTCGTTAATAAACATCTAAATAAATACATCGCTATGGAAATTAATTATTTATTATCTCCGCGAGCGATCGCAATTTGAGTAGGCTAAAGTTCTGTGTAAATGCATAGATAAACCGCACTGTCAGCAGGCATTTCATAATCTAGAATGACAAAAACATATTAATAATTCTGATATAACATACCAGTTGAGAAATGCAATAAAACACGATGTTTTGTTTGTTATATTTCAATATTCCAGAGAATATTATTCAGTGAATTAACATTATCCAGTGAATTATTCTTCCCTCTTTAGCCTATTAAACAGCTTATAAACCTAAAACTGTAGTTTAAAATCAAGTTATGACTCCTGTCCTTTATTTATTTTCTCCATTTGAAAATGAGACATTATTTATTTTGCTTATTGTTAAAATCAGTGTTGCAGCTGATGCTTGTTATAAATAAAATGTTTTTATTGTTGTAATATGATTAAATTTACAACAAATATTAAGATTAAATTTAACATGAAAGACTGTTAATTTTCAACCTTTTTTTATTTTATTTTATTTTTTAAGATGACTGAGAGGAGGAAAAACCAAAGTGAAGTATGGACTTACTTCACTTAGTTATTTGTTTAGCTACTTTATAACAGTAAATAAATATCGGTTCTGCGTATCGGTTATAGGGCACATAAACATACAAATAATTGGTATCGGTATCGGGTATAAAAAATCAATATCGGTCGATCACTAGTAAATACATTACCTTTCAAAAGTTTTTGGTCAGTATGAATTTTAAAAGTTTTTGTTTTAATTGTTAAATATTATTACAACTGAAAATAAATTTTAAGTATATTGAAATGTAACATTTTACAAAGATAATTTTTCAGCATCATTACTCCAGTCTTCAGTGTCACATGATCCTTCGGAAATCATTCTAATATGCTGATTTGCTGCTTAAGAAACATTTTTTGTTATTATCAATTTTGAAAAGAGTTGTGTTGCTTAATATTTTTTTGTGGAAAATGGTATACTTTTTTTCCAAGATTCTTTGATGAATAAAAAGTTCAAAAGCATTTATTTGAAATACAAATCTTTTGTATTATTAATTTCCTAAAAAAAAAAAAAAAAAAAAAAAAAAAAAAAAAATCAATCAGCAAGCAAGCAAGCAAGCAAGCAAGCTTACTGATCCCAAACACTTGAAGGGTAGTGTAAATGCTAATCTTTCAGGTTCATAATGAAGTACCATTGTATTATAATCTGATACCATTACTGTACCATAATAATGCCTTATATATATATATATATAATAAATAAATAAATAAATAAATAATATTTATTTATTTATTTAATTATTTATAAATAAATAAATAAATAAATATATATATATATTTTTTTTGTGATAGTCTATTAATTCCCTTGCATGGTACATGTCCAAAATACAATACCATTACTGAGGTGCCATGTCCAATAATGGTATCAAACGTACCAAAAATTACCAATATGGAATCAAAGGACTTTTTCTTTGTCGATTTTGAAAATCTGACAAATGGATTTAAATATGTAAAATGTGTTAAATGGAACTGAGTACACTAAAGTCTTACTGATATCTGAATGTATTATGAGATTAGCCATAATATTTAGTCAACAAGCATTGAAGCGTCTGTATAATTCAAAGAATTGCAGATGTTCCAGTTCTGAAGATCTGTAGAGCTTCCTGCATATTTAGGCCTGATTATTCATGGTATTTTCACTAACTATCAAACAAACCACCAGTTCTTCTCAAAATGTTTTGGCTTCCATCATTTTGATTCTCTTCTTCAAACTGTTGTGGTGTTTAATTCATAGAGGAACATCATAAGCCAGACTGGGAATACAGCTGTCGAAATTCTCTCTGAGGAACCCAGAGCCATCTCATTACGCCTTCATTTTCAAAGCTGATGGAAGTCCTTGTTCTGAAAGTCTTCCATTAAATCAACTAGCAAACTGTGTTCATTGAAGATTAGCCTATCCACAAGCAAAAGACAAATTGGGCGAGTGCTATGGTTCAATTGGCAAGCAGAATCAGTGTATGGAGCAGAACTGGGAGAGGGTCGTGTGCACAACTAGTCTGATCTAATTACAACCACAGGAAGAAAACACAGACCTTCATCAGCTAGTTTGTTTTGATCGGATGCCACAGAACCTGATTGTGTGCACTCACACAAGACGCAGAATACGCAGAACCCAACAAAAGGAATCAATGTTCATGTGATGTCTTAAGGAGGATGGTCACCCTTAAGGAAACAGATTAAAAAAGTCCTGTTGGTATCAGATTGAAGCTATCCTCAAATGTACTTCAGCATCTTCTGAGAAACTCTTAAGCGTGTTTTAGGTGACATCGCGCTCTCTCACAAATAAACACGAACATATGATCCCCAGGCTTAGTGCATCAAGTACCTGCTCTTTTCCAGTAATTGAATTCCTATGAGTGCAGAAGAACAGATAATTAAAAAGGCTAGACTCATGGTTAACCATAATCCTCTAATGAATGCTCCTCAGCTGTTTCTCTTCACACTCCTAAAAAAGCCTTCAGACCATTTGAGGACAGCAAAAAGCTGTGAAACCTTGAAAGGCATATCAAACCAGGTTGAGGCAGGACAAACCTAGAGAATCCTGATAATTTAAAGGTTTTACAGGATGATCTGACACCCTGTCTGACTCCTAAACCTATGTTAGCTTACAGGCATGAAGTTAAAGGACGTCTGAGGTAAAGTGAGCTACAGAGCTCAAGGATAACAGTTAATGCCTCGTGATACTAACCAGCACACAAAATGTCTTTTTTATTTTATAATTATTTGCTTTTACTATATATATTAGGGATTGGCATTTGGTTTACTTGAGTACAGAATCCCAATATATATCTACACTACTTTTTATTGTTGGTCTATATAATATACATACATTATATTATGTGTATAGTTGCTATAGGGCCAGATTTACTAACAGCTTGCTCCAACGCAAACCGTCTTTTGGCATTAAAATAGTACAGTCAGGATTTACTAAAGACGCACAGTGACGTGCACCTTATTGAATACACATTTGTAGGAGTTTCCCTTTCAGATGCAAAATTTATGGGAGGAGAGTATTAAAATGAATCACGCAATGTGATTTACTAACGTTCGCACTCATCAAATTACTGGTATTTGTGCCATTATAACATGCTCAAAAAAAGCATGTCTTAAAGCAGGCGTTAATTTGCGCTGCTCTTGTTAGATTGCGCTGGTCATTATGGAAATTATCTGGCTGCGTCTGTTTCTTTAATGTGCGCATTGTCAGTAAATCACACACAAAATTTCCCCCTCCCATCGGCGCTTTTATGGATTTGCGCTCTAACGCTAATTTGCCCTTTTGAGTAAATCTGGCCCATATTATTTTAATACTATACTTTAATACTATAATTTAATATCTAACTTCTTTTTGTGAAATATGTACTTGCAAAGTGTCACTGTGCTTTCATTTTTGAAAATATTGAAAATAAATGTTGACTTTGACATTTCGCTATATAATCAGTGTTGGGGTAACACATATTACAAATAACATGAAAAAAGTAATCTGATTACGTAACTCAAGTAACTAGTAAAGTAACATTACTTTTAAATTTACAGCAAATATATCGGAGATACTTTTTAAAAATAAATTACGCAAGTTACTCTGTTTTTACTTTTGGTTCAAAAGGGCCTTAACAGTTGCCAAAAATATAACCTTTGGGTTTTTTGTTATTAAAAACATAAGGAAGCTCAGCCCAGGTGACAAAAAGTAACAAGAAAATGTATTACTTTCCACAAAAAGTAACTAAGTACCACAATTAGTTACTTCTTTTATGGAGTAACGCAATATTGTAATGCATTACATTTAAAAGTAACTTTTCCAAACACTGTACGTAATGCAATTACAGTCACACTTAAAAAAAAAATAAATAAAAAAAATACATTCTGTGTTAAGTTTGCATTTGAAACACTAAGTATTCTAAACACTAAGTAAAATTGCACCATAATCTTCAAATGAAAAGTTCCTTTGGGCACATTAGCATATATTTATCACTGGATTTTAATTGGTGTGAAACTCTGTCTTCTTTATCAATAACTGTTGTCATTTGAGGCCATCCCTGGTATATATCTGCATCATTTACACACCGTTTCCTCTGAAATTTGTTTGTGGTTGAAACATAAGAGCAAGAGCCATTGATTCAGTGCAGAGACGTGGCTCTGCTCCACACTTTCTGTAAGGCATGATTCAGCAGGCAACAATGAACATCTCAGCATGAGGACAAACTCCATAAAGAGCCTCTGTCTCAGAGAAAAATCAATAAGCAAAACTTAGGAAAGGAGAGAACATAAAAAGGGAAAGGACTGAATGAAGGATCAAGGAAAGAGCAGGGTTGCCATGTTCGCAGCAACGAAAGAAGAGCCAGCGGTGAGGAATGGAGAAATTTCAACAAAAACTGCAGCTCATTTTCAAGTAAACAGAGACTGGATTGTAAAACAGTTAGGAAGGAAGCATGTGTGGACAAGCTCCATTACATGCTGTATGGTAGATCATTTACAGTACACTTAATCCTCAATATCATCACATTTACAGGAATAGTTCACCCTCAAATTAAAGTTCTGTCACCATTTACTCATCGCCATGTTGATTTAAACTTGTATGCTGGTATTTTTTCTCCTGAACACACAAGTTTGGACAACTTTTATGATACTTTTTGTTATTTTTGGAGATTGTCAGGAATGCAGCTGCCTGAACATTCTTCAAAATTTCTTATTTTTCATTCCTCAGGAGAAAGTCAGGTTTTAAACAACACAAAACAATGAGTAACTGATGAAAGTCTTCATTTTTAGATTAACTATTTCTTGAATACAGATTACCACAACAGCATTATCTTATTATTTCCCTACCGCTTCAAGTCCTAGATGTTGCAGAGCTGCAGTTTCCTTCAATAGTATGGAAAGCAAAAAAAAAAAAAAAAAAAAATAGGAAACATAAAAGACGGGAATTGCAAGGTGAAGGGCAGTCAGTGAGGTACTGTGCTATAGACCAGACTCACCCCATCCCTACACAGGCCTGAGGGCTCATTCAGCCCCCCAGCCTACAGAGCCGCCCCCGCACCGAAGGGCGAGAAGTTGAGGTGACCCCTCTGGAAGAGAGGAGAGAAAGACAGAGAGAGAGAACATTCAAAACACATATACAGCATTTCTTACATTCTTTTCACAACATGAAATCATGTGCTCAATACACGTGATTACTTGTAGCAGACGTGAAGACGTTATTGAAAGCCAAGGAGACTTACATAAAGAGACTGGATGGTATGACAAGGTTGCTTTGATTCAGTAGGCATACTTTGCTTCAAGATGCACTAAGGTTATTATTATTATTATTATTATTATTATTATTATTATTATTATAGTAGCCCCAAATGTATTTGGACATCAAAGTCACATTCAATTCCTTATATACAAAGCATCAAAGCAAAATAACTTAAAAATTCAACTTTTCATTATTTATTCAATTAATATTTATTTATGTTTGTTTGTTCGTTCATTCATTCATTCATTCATTAAAAAAGTTTCACATTAGGCTTTGACCATGCAAAATTACCTTTGATAAAACAAAGAATATCAGGGCTTTTAATAAATAATGAATCTCAAATTACAAATAATGTAAAATTCTAAATATTAAAATCTATCTGATCTCATGAAAAAAAAAAAAAACATACCTCTGGGAACTTTTTCGCAAGACGCGAAATATGTACCAATAAGTACATATCACTGTAGTTTCCAACAGAAATGAACACTAGAGGCGATAAAACAACGAGCACTTGTAATCATTTTCATACACAGTTATGATTACATCTCCATATGCGTCGTTTTCCAGACGTAACAAGCTTGTTTAGTAGCTCAGCCATACAGAATTGGACTTAGGATGCAGAATCCTTGGGTACGAATCCCATCAAAAACATGACTCACGATGAAAGAGATAATAATAATAATAATAATAATAATAATAATAATAATAATATGTTTTATTTATATAGCGCCTTTCAAACACCCAAGGACACTTTACATAAGGTAAATAGAAACAAGAAAACAGAAAAATACAAGTGTACACAGATAGTATACAACATGAACAACAAAAAACAGAAAAATACAAGTGTACACAAAAAGCATACAACATTAACAACCAAGCAGCAAACAGAGATGCAATAATATGCATTATACAGATGAGTTACAATTTAAGGCAAGCGATCATGTAAGAAAACATTGTAAATAAGTGAGTTTTGAGAGCAGTTTTAAAGGTCTGGAGTGAGGAAATAACATGGAGACCTTGTGGACGTTCATTCCAGAGTTTGGCAGCAGAAACACAGCAAGTCCTACCACCCACACTAGTTAGCCGGAATTTGGGTACTGCAAGCAAATTTTCAGAGCTAGATCTCAAAGTATGGGCAGGGACATAGGGGAGAATTAATTCAGAAATGTAGGAAGGTGCTAAACCATGACGGGCCTTGAAAACTAAAACAAGAATCTTAAACTGAATACAATAGGTGACAGCGAGCAAATGTAATTGCTGTAAAACTGGAGTAATGCGGGCTGATTTTTTGGTAAATGTAAGAACACGAGCAGCTGAATTTTGGATTAGCTGCAAGCGATTCAGAACTTTGTTGGGCAGGCCATAAAACAAGGAGTTACAATAATCAAGCCATGACGTAATAAACGCATGAACAACAGTTTCAGCATCTTTGAAATTTAAGGAAGGTCATAGAAGGACAATATTACATAGATGAAAAAAAAAAAAAAAACAGGATTTGACAAGCTGATTGATATGGGATTCAAAGCGTAGACTAGAATCAAATAGTATTCCAAGATTGTGTATAGTGGGAGAGGGATGGACTATAACTCTGTCAATGTTAACGGAGTAGTCAGGTTGGGAGGAGACAAGCGATTTTGGGCCAACTAACAAAAATTCAGTTTTATCAGTATGTAACTTTAAGAAGTTTTGGGCCATCCATACTTTGAGATCATGTAAGCAAGATGTAATTGAATACGAGGGGAGAACAGAGTTGGGCTGTACGGTAAAATATATTTGCGTATCATCAGAAACTGTGGAAATTTAGACCATGGCGCCGGATGATCTGACCCAGGGGAAGCATATAGATTAAAAATAGTAGTGGACCAAGGACAGACCCTTGAGGCACTCCTCGAGAAAAAAAAAAGTGACAGAATGAGATTTCGATTTATCAATGCTAATGAACTGCTGCCTATCTTGAGAGATATGAACCTAACCACTGTAAGAGTGTCAGTAATGCCGATTTCTGACAAACAAGTTAACAGTACAGAATGGCAAACTGTATCAAAAGCTGCACTCAGGTCTAAAAGAACCAGAAGGTTAAGGGCACCTGAGTCAGAGGCGAGGAGGAGGTCATTCACTACTCTTATAAGGGTAGTTTCTATACTATGGAGAGGGCGAAATCCGGACTGAAATGGTTCATATAGATTATTTTTGTCTCAGTGTGTCTGTAATTATTTGGTGACCACCTTTTCTAGGATTTTAGATAAAAAAGGAAGGTTAGAAATTGGTCTGAAATTATTTAAAACTGTCTCGTCAAGGGCAGGTCTTTTAAGTGCAGGAGTGATCATAGCTATTTTCAATTCTGGCAGTACATAACCAGTCGATAGAGAACAATTTATCATGTGGGTGATAGGTATAATGAGAGAAGGCAGGAAGTTTTTGAGTATATATGTTGGAATAGATGAAAGATGAGAGATCGAAAAGCAAGCTAAAACAACATGCTTGTGATTGCGTTTTTACATCACATTCACTTTTGTTCATACTATCGGGTAGGTTTAGGTGTAGTGCAGATGGTACGTTATTTAAAACGTCATGGAGCATTAGACTTATAGCGCCACTCAACGGACATTTCAAGTCAGAACTGCGGTGACGCCTACAAAACCGTCACATAAAACGTACCATATGTACGTTCATCTGTTCCGGGGAGAAAACCGAACACTCTTTTAGCGCCACTCAGTGGACATTTCACATCGAATATGTCACGAAACGTACATGGCGGTAGATATTTTGCATCTTGCGAAAACGTTCCCAGAGCTACGTTTTCGTCATGAGACCAGGTTGATTAAAATTTACTCCACTCTCCATGGGTTGCAAAAAATATTAATCAGCAAAACTTTGTGCAACACCGGTAACAATAGGTAGAAAATGTTTCGTGATCAAATCAACATAGAATGATTTCTGAAGGATCATGTGACATTGAAGACTGGAGTAATGATGCTGAAAATTCAGCTTTGCATCACAGGAATAAATTTCATTTTTAAATATATTAAAATAGAAAAATTATTTTAAAATTGCAATAATATTTCACAATATTACTGTTTATTGTGGGTGGAAATCAAATAAATGCCTTTATGTGCATTTTTGCCATCTTTCTTTACAATAGATTCTACTTGTTTTGCCATTTAATTAATGCAATGGCAACCATACATTTCAAAGTCTTGCTTAAGTGTCCAAATACATGGGATCACTGTATCTACAGTCAGTCCTGAATCTGATCTGAGGATCTCCACATGTCAGTCAGCATCTACAGGATTGCGTGACACACAGCAGCTCTGTCAAAAGAGATGACCTCTTCAGACCTTATCGCGTACAGACACGGAGCAAGAATACTCCATTACCAGAGCACCCGTCCGGGAACACTTCATTCCTCCTGCTGTCATTTTCGAAGCAATCTTCCGCACACGCCGGATCTGAATGCTGATAAGGCCGAACTCTGCTCATCTCATTCTCGGTCTCAATCGCAATCTCTGGCGAAACCAAGCTGATCAATAATTAAACATCATGATCTTCCGCATGTTATGAGACGTTACGAGGTGGATCAATAAGGAGCAGATGGACCAGACAGCAGGAGGAGCGAGATACAGAGAGCAGAGATGGGGAAATATGAAGCAGGCGTGTGCTAATATATGTTAAGGGGCATTAAAAGGCTGTTTCCTACTTCCAAGTGCCATAAGGACATTAAGAGGTAGAGCGTCCCTTTGAGGACGACCTCTGGTGGGGTTACATTTGAGTGATGGGAGCACATCGCCACTGCCATCTGTTTTTCCTCATGTCAGACCTTAGATAAAAGGACTGGGATTTACTGGTACAGATCGGCCCTTGTGTTGTTTGATGCCACATCGATAAATACGTTAAGACTGAATTGGTGTTTTAGCATTTGATGTTTTGTTACGAACGCATATCTGGCACAGCTTTGCGAATCTGAAACTTCGGTATAAAGTTACAAGAGGACTGAGTATTGGTAGGGAGTGAGTATATACTCTAATTGATGTGGTTTAAAAGGTTAGTGTCCCATTTCAGAGAGAACTAGCGTGAGGCTCGCTTCCCTCCGTAGGGGGCTATTCTGTCGTTCTGAATATTTTATTATCTATTTGAATAATTCAAGTTTTATTTACGGTGTAGAAGGCAGCAGTGCAACTGTACAAGATGTTGTAGACATGCGTCTATATGTCTCTTCTGAATCCACTTCCTGGTTTCCATGCAGTCCTGTGACCTTGACCTTTATCATGTGACACAGGCAGGAAGCCGAGGACAGAATGGGATCCGGTAACCAGAGAGCCTGTGGCATTCAGTGCTTCTTGAGGTACAAAGCGTCTCGGGTGTCACTAGTGAAATTCAGAATGCTTCTACCCTGTTATCTTCCTAAAATACAACCCAACATTTTGATACACGCTCGAGACTTCAGGGCGGAATAATGTGACAGCTCGGTCTGGCTAGACTGACGTGAAACAAAATTAGATCGTCTGCATTAAAATCAATGAAGATGTCTGCATTGGAAATGCCTGATGTGACGCGACGGACATCTTGTTCCTATGTACACAGCGACTCCAGCTACTTTGTCTATTGAAAAATTATTTGATTTATAAATATCATCTATACACCACTGATAAGGAAGAAATGTATGATTTTATTCAGCAAGGACACATACAATTGTATCACAGAAATAAATTACATTTTAAAATATATTACAATAAAAACTTATTTTAAATTGTAATATTTAATAATATCAATGTTTTATTGTATTATATTGTTTTAAACTCTTTCAATCCATTTAAATCAAACTACAATATAATATACTTCTAACATAAACAGCATTTAGTAGAATAATCTACATTGTAAAAAGCTTTTTTATATATTTAGAAACTGTATTACAATATTTAATATTATTTTAATAATATTAACTAGTAATAATAACTAAATTGCATTTTTAAAAATAAATAATGCCATATTATTTATTTATTTACTATAGGGTAATAAATATAATTCAATATTTAAAATATATTAAAAGAGAAAACAGTTATTTTAAATTGCAATAATATTTAATAATATTGCAGATTTTTTGTATTGTATTAAACTCTTTCAATCTATTTCAAACTACAATACAATGTACTTCTCACATAATAAATGTTTATTAGAATTATCAACTTTATATTATTTAAAAATATTTAGAAACTGTTACATTATTTAATATTTTAATAATATTAACCAATAAGAATAACTAAAATACATATTTTAATAAATAATGCCATAAAATAATGCCATATTATTATTATTATTATTATTATTATTATTATTGTTGTTGTTGTTGTTGTTGTTGTTGTTGTTGTTGTTGTTGAATTTGAATTGAACTTCAGAATGTTGAATTAAAAGCAGCTTGTGACATCATGATGCTGAATTAGATGTTAAAATGTGTTCTCAAAATTGATTAGGCTTGTAAATGGAGTAAACATGGCACAACATGTTTATTTGTAGGCAGGTTATGTAGTAAAAGGTCCATTATATCACCGTCTGGCTCTCATACACGGACACAAGATCCAGCACTCTTTTGGTGTCAGAAGAGATGTCATCCAAGTCAGTGGGACAGTTCGCTTTTTTCATAATGATATCATTCTATAATTTCATCTGTCGGTCACTGTATGTGCTATGTAAAAGGTAAGATTTCAACAATGTAAATATCTGAGGTACTGTCAGTCAGCTGATGCAGTGATGCAGCTGTCACTCAGATTATCATTGAATCGAAGCCTCTGTCAAACAAAATCACTAATACTAATAAGTATTTAAATAAGAATCTGTCTTCTTGCAGTAGTTTTAGTCATACAAGAATTCAAACTAACAGTTACAGGAAATATAATTGTGCGGTTTCTCAAGTGTGTCTCACAGATAAACCTAAAATGTTTTTTTTTTTTTTTTTTTTTTTTGCAGGTCCTGGACCAGTGCAGAAAGGACTTACACTGTTTGTATGTTCATTAGAATAATGATAGGCTTCTGTCATTCTTTGCCTGAGCCAGAACAAACTGGATTGGAAACGCAGGACGCTGAGGCCATTATAGAGAAACTAGGGCGCTCCCTTTTTAATAGACAAACAATCCACGGCTCTCAGCACTGGGCAATATGACAACACAGCTGAGTCAGAAAGAGTGAGGACCCCAGCGCTCCACTCAGGAACCTTACACTGCTCTGGTTGGGTCGAATGACAGCAGCTAGTTGTTTTGCATTTAATAACAACCGGCCCACGCGAGTTTACGACAAGTGTGTGTTCCACTTTATGGGCCACAGCGTTATACTTATAGTTTCCATATTCATAAAGCATTACAGGCCAGCGTAAGTTTCATAATATGGGGCCCTCAGCAGGGGGCCACAAATTACATACAGAGAGTGACAGGTGCACTGTGGTGGTCTCTCGCTTTCAATTATTATGAAAGCACATTTCCATTACTGCAACTCACATAGGACTTGGTAAGTAAATCAGGGAGATTATGCAGACATGGAATAATGATGAAACAGGAAAACGTTCAATCTTTGGTCCAAAACCTAGTGAGCTGCTTTTCCGTTGAAATAGGCAGCTTCTAAGGAACTTAAATGCAAATTTAAAAGTGGCTGAGAGGCAACTTATAATGGATTTCAATGGAGTGTGTTGTTAGTATGTTGCTATGCTAAAGATAATCATAATAAGCATAAAAAACACATAGCATACACAAATAAAATAGTGAATAAAAATTAATTAATGAATGACTATTCTATACGGAAGAGGATTAGGGCCAAGCACTAATAATAATAATAATAATAATAAAAAAATAAAAAAATAAAAACCTCGAGATTAAAGTCATTGTAATGCGAGATTAAACTCCTTAAATTTCAAGAAAAATATCGAAATAAAATGCAGAGAATAAACTAATTAAATTTAGAGAATAAAGTCGTTGTGTTTCGAGAAAAAGTGTCAATAAATGTTATGAATAGACGTCTTGAAATTCTCAAAATTTAATGAGTTTATTCTCAACATTTTATTTTGACATGTTTCTTGAAATTTAATGAGTTTTGTTTCTCAAAACACAATGATTTTATTCTCAAAATTTAATTAATTTATTCTCAACATTTTATTTCGACATTTTTCTCGAAATTTAACGAGTTTAATCTCACATTATAATGACTGTAATCTTGAGATGGCTTTATTTATTTATTTTTTTTATTATTGCTTGTCCCTAATCCTCTTCCATAATTCTATCTATTCAATTGTATTATTTTTTTTTATTTAATTCAATTTATTTTATTTTATTTTTGATAGTTTTAAAATGAATCAAATTATCATTTATGATTCTGCCACCTTGGACTCATTTTTTCCCCTGAGCCAATGCAATTTGCAACTGCCTTGCCAATTTTGCATGTACAATTTAAAAAAAAACAAACAAACAAAAAAAACAAAAACAACAACAAAAAAAAATTTAAAAAACACACACACACACACACACATATACATATACATATACATATACATATACATATATAATTACTTTTTTTTTTTACAACTTTGAAAAATCTTTTACACCGTATAATGTTGATGGATAACTTTTATTTTTTGTCGAGACCTGCCTATGCCGTCTACATAGGCATCTCACTACGTTTTGGAACAGAGCCACAGTCATTGAGATAATGATACAGTTATGAGAGACGGTGCTGTCTGTTGTGGATCTTTCTACAAAGCACATAAGCTTATAAAATGAGCATTTGACTGCCATAAATCAAAGAATCCTTTCTTTGCTGTCAGCAGGTGACAATGCCATATATCTGTCCTCAATCCCATCATCCTAACAGATGGTGTCTGCTCTAGCTATGGCTGTGTACTCTTATATGCATAAGTATTGTCTTTTTCAATGTAACTACCAACGTCACATCCTATGCGTTTGGCCACGGCTTCCTTATTCCTAATATGGTCTTCCTGTTAGTGATTGACAGTCACATACATTGTATACTGCTCATACCATGGCCCGAATGTCACGGTCAAAGCTATCTATAAGTTAGACATTTAAGAAGATTCAGTCTTGATTCATTGAAGCTTTTTATTTGGCAGCCGGTGGCGATCATCCATGTATTATTTACGGTCAAGGTCATATATATTTATCATTTAATCCAAGATTATGTAAAGATACGAGTTAAACCATTGATGTCATGTTTATTAAAAAAAAAAAAAAAAAAAAAAAAAAAAAAAAAAAAATCACAATCCGCACGTACATCAGTCTGTCTTCAACACCAGTTACCTCTTTTGTGATTTAAATTTTGAAGAAATGTTTTTATTTCTACAGTATAAGTCATGTTTGGAAAGATCACCAGAGAGTGAAAAATAAATGAAAGATTGACAGAATGCAATCTCGTTGGATGAGATATTCTGGTGTATTATGAAGGGCCAAATAATTAAATGAAAAAAAAATAATAATAATAATAATTACAGGAAATAAATTAGATGAAATATAAATGTATTAATCTATTTCTGAACTTATATATAGTTATAGTTAACTATGCACACATATAACTATTCATATATTCAGTTTATAATTTATATATTCTCATTTATTTGGATTAAAAAAAAAAATCTAAATTTACATAAAATTACATTTTCTGGTTTTAAATAAATTTACTTATAAATAACTAAACATTACTTAATACTGATAATAATAACAATAATAATAAACATTATTATCATACATTATTACCATATTACTATGGTAAATTTCCAAATATTACGTTACCAAAACTGTACCATGGTATTTCAGGCATGTTCAAGAAAATCACTCAGCTTCAGTATTATATTAAAAACAGACTGGTTCTGAAAATGTATTCTGGATTCTTAAACCATACGGTTAAGAAAGCAGTACAGAGAACAGAGACAGATAGTGTTATTGAGGTAGAAAGCTCTCAGAGATCCCTCATTAAGTTTTAATGTATTGCGCGGGTAACCCTGCTTTCAGGACACACAGTGAGATGCTGAGAAGCACAGAGGGCACACAGTGATCTTTTCGGCATGTTCCTGCGGAGGAGAACAGGGCTGGAGCACCACCCATCTCCTCTAATGCACCTCTGAATACGATCTCCAGATAAGCCTCGACTAATTTCATTTGGCAGAGTGCTGAGTCTGGGATGACATGGGACCCGCTCTCACTTTCATTACCCATGATTACATCTGCCATTTGGGGTCACTGGAGACCTTCTCCCCACGGAAGAGTGAATGACAGATGCCACAAGAGAGCGTGTCCATGTGAGTGTGGGTTTGTGTAGATGCTTCACCTGAGTGTGGTGACTGTCCATGTGCCTGTGTAGCGCAGAGGTGGTGGACGCATTAGACTTTGGATGGCCCTCGTCTTCCATCGTCCCTGTTGAAAGAAAATATCAGGATGTTAAATGCAACATTCATCATGCATGCTCTGGATTACATTGCTATAATGTGCACTGTAATCACCTAATGCGAACACTACATGGAAATTCCTTCTTTTTATTATCTATTTTTCTGTTATTTATCTTGTACCACAACATGTATTCTTTGTTTTGTATATAATTATATAATTTTAGCCTTAGTTTAATGATTTATATGTTTGTTTTAATTTTGTTTTTAAAAATATGTAACGATCAGATTCAGTGCTTTTGTTGGTGTTTTTTCCCCCCAAGAATTAAAGTTTAAAACCTGGTGAATATATTTAAAAATATAAATCAGCAATATGTAGTTGTAAGTCTGAATATATATCGTAGTTATAAGTCTGTAAATGTAAATTTAATTATGAATATATACTGGCAAGACGTGCATAAAATCAAAAGGACCACAAAAGTCATTTTACCTCAACAATTCAGTCAAGTGACTGAATAGTTGCAACGAAAACAGGTTTATTTGCAAATTATTTTTGGAATATTAAGATTTTATTGAGAACAAGACAGGTTATAAATTAATAAATTAAATAACTGTTATTACAGATAAGAAGTAATTTTATATATATATATATATATATATATATATATATATATATATATATATATATATATATATATATATATATATATAATTAACTAATATTGGCACCCTTGGTAAATATGAGCAAAGGCGGCTGTGAAAATAAATCTGCATTGTTTATCCTTTTGATAATTCATTCAAAAAAATTCACAAAATTCTAACCAATCATTGAAGTAAAACAATTGAAAGTGGGGAAAAAATTTCACAATGAAATAAACATTTTTCTCCAATGCATGCTGGCCACAATTACTGGCAACCCCAGAAATTGTGATGAGTAAAATATCTCTGAAGTATATTCCCATTCATATTTACATTTTTTTAGAACAACAGGGTGACTAGGAGCATGAAATTGTCCAGCCACGACTTCCTGTTCCACAGGATTATAAATATGAGGAACACAAAGGCCAAATTCCCTTAATCATCCATCACAAACAGTAAAACCAAAGAATATAGTTCTGATGTGCAGAACAAGATTGTCGAGCTTCACAAAATAGAAAGTGGCTGTAAGAAAAGAGCTAAAGCATTGAAAATCCCCATTTCCACCATCAGGGCAATAATTAAGAGGTTTCAATCAACTAAAGATGTTACAAATCTGCCTGGAAGAGGACGTGTGTCTATATTGTCCTAATGCACGGTGAGAAGGAGAGTTTGAGTGGCCAAAGACACTCCAAGGATCACAGCTGGAGAATTGCAGAGATTGGTTGAGTCTTGGGGTCAGTAAGCCTAAAAAAAAAAAAAATCAAACAGCCCCTACGTCACCACATGTTGTTCGGGTTGGTTTCAAGAAAAAATTCTCCTAGCTCATCCAAAAACAAACTCCAGCATATTCAGTTATCAGACATGACTGGAGCTTCAAATGGCACTGGCTTCTATGGTCAGATGAAATTAAAAATTTTGGCAGCAAACCCACCAGATGGGTTTAGTACAAACAGGGATAAAAAGTACCCCATGCCCACAGTTAAATATACTGCTGGATCTTTAATGTTGTTGGCCTGTTTTTCTGTCGGAGGTCCTGGACATCTTGTTCAGATGCATGGCATCATGGATTCTCTCAAATACCAATAGATAAAAAAAATCTAAACCTCACTGCCTCTGTTAGAAATCTTATAATGGGCTGTGATTGGATCTTCCATCAGGACAATAATCCAAAACAAACATCAAAATCAACACAAAAATGGCCATCCCAGTCCTCTGACCTGAACCCTAGAGAGAAGAGAAGAAGCACCAACATGGAGCTGTGAATCTGAAGGATCTGGAGAGATTCTGTATGAAGGAACGGTCTCTGATCTCTTATCAGGTGTTCTCCAAACTCTTCAGGCATTACAGGAGAAAACTCAGAGCTGTTATCTTGGGAAAAGGACGTTGCAATAATTGGGTGCCAGTAATTGTGGCCAACATGAACTAGAGAAAGCATTTATTTCACAATGAGATTTACCCCCACTTTCAATTGTTTAACTTCAATGATAGGTTAGAATTTTGTGAATTTTTTTGAATGAAATATCAAAAGGATAAACAACGCAGATTTATTTTCACAGATGCCTTTTCTCATTTTTACCAAGGGTGCCAATATTAGTGGAGGGCACTGTATGTATGTGTATGTGTATATATATATATATATATATATATATATATATGTGTGTGTGTGTGTGTGTGTGTGTGTGTGTGTGTGTGTGTGACCCTGGACCACAAAACCAGTCTTAAGTCGCTGGGGTATATTTATAGCAATAGCCAAAAATACATTGTATGGGTCAAAATTATTGATTTTTCTTTTATGCCAAAATTCATTAGGATATTAAGTAAAGATCGTGTTCCATGAAGATATTTTGTAAATTTCCTACCGTAAATATATCAAAACTTAATTTTTGATTAGTAATATGCATTGCTAAGAACTTCATTTGGACAACTTTACAGGCGATTTTCTCAGTATTTTGATTTTTTTGCACCCTCAGATTCCAGATTTTCAAATAGCTGTATCTCAGCCAAATATTGTCCAATTCTAACAAACCGTATATCAACGTAAAGCTTACTTATTCAGCTTTCAGATGATGTATAAATCTCAATTTCAAAAAATTGACCCTTATGACTGGTTTTGTGGTCCAGGGTCGCATATATAATGTATATGTATGTATGTATGTGTATGTATGTGTATATATATATATACAGTGGGTACGGAAAGTATTCAGACCCCCTTCACTTTTTTCAATTTTGTTATGTTGCAGCCTGATACTACAATTGTTTAAATTCATTTTTTTTCTCATTAATCTACACTCTGTACCTCATAATGATGAAGTGAAAACAGAATTTTAGAAATGTCTGTAAATTTATTAAAAAGAAAAAACTGAAATATCAGATTTACATAAGTATTCAGACCCTTTGCAACAACA
Source organism: Spinibarbus caldwelli (assembly GCA_039654775.1). Taxonomy (NCBI): domain Eukaryota; kingdom Metazoa; phylum Chordata; class Actinopteri; order Cypriniformes; family Cyprinidae; genus Spinibarbus; species Spinibarbus caldwelli. The sequence continues at coordinate 25,995,128 of CM077232.1, read as the reverse complement.
CTTGAAATTTCGCTCAGGTGCCTCCCATGTCTCTTGATCATTGCAGAGATGTTTCTACACCTTGATTGGAGTCCGCCTGTGGTAAATTAAATTGATTGGACATGATTTGGAAAGGCACACACCTCTCTGTAAAAGGCCTCACAGCTGATAATGCATATCAGAGCGAAAACCAAGCCACAAGGTCAAAGGAACTGCCTGCAGAGCTCAGACACAGGATTGTATTGAGGCACAGATCTGAGGAAGGCTACAAAAAAAATTCTGCTGCACTGAAGGTTCCCAAGAGCACAGTGGCTTCCATAATTCTCAAATGGAAGAAGTTTGGCACAACCAGGACTCTTCCAAGAGCTGGTCCCCAGCCAAACTGAGCAATTGATGGAGAAGGGGCTTGTCTAGACTGGTGACCAAGAACCTGGTGGTCACTCTAGTTGAGCTCCATGATCATATATGCAGATGGGAGAAACCTACAGAAGGACAAACATCACTGCAACACTCCACCGATCTGGGCTTTATGGCAGTGTGGCCAAACTCAATCCTCTCCTCAGTGAAGACACATGAAAACACACTTGGAATTTGCAATAAAGCACCTAAAGGACCCTCAGACTCTGAGAAACAAGATTACCTGGTCTGATGAACCTCAATTCTAAGCATCATCTTTGAAGGAAACCGGCTCTTCTCATCACCTGCAGGGTACCATCCCAAAAGTAAAGTGTGGTGGTAGCAGCCTCATGCTGTTGGGCTGTTTTTCAGCGGCAGGGACTGAGGAACTCATCAGAGTAGAAGAAAAGCTCAATGCACCAAAATATTGAGATAGCCTTAATGAAAACCCAGTCCAGGGCTTTCAAAACCTTAGACTGGGCCGAAGGTTCACCTTCTAACATGACAATGACCCTAAGCACACAGCCAAAGCAACACAGGAGTGGCTTAGGAACAACTCTGTGAATGTCCTAGAGTGACCCAGCCAGAGCCCTGACTTGAACCCTATCGAACATCTCTGGAGAGACCTGAAAAAGTCTGTCAACAGACGGTCCCCATCCAACCTGACCGAGCTTGAGAGGATTTGCAAAGAAGAATGGCAGAAATTTCCCCAATCCAGTTGTGCAAAGCTTGTTGCGTCATACCCAAAAAGACTCGAGGCTGTAATTGCTGCCAAAGGTGCTTCAACTAAGTACTGAGTAAAGGGTCTGAATACTTATGTAAATGTGATATTTCAGTTTTTTCTTTTTAATAAATTTACAAACATTTCTAAAATTCTGTTTACACTTTGTCATTATAAAGGACAGAGTGTAGAGTAATGAGAAAAAAAAAAGAATTTAAACAATTGTAGTATCAGACTGCAACATAACAAAATTGAAAAAAGTGAAGGGGGTCTGAATACTTTCCGTACCCACTGTATGTATGTATGTATGTATGTATGTGTGTGTGTGTGTGTGTGTGTGTATATATATATACAGGTGCATCTCAATAAATTAGAATGTCGTGGAAAAGTTCATTTATTTCAGTAATTCAGCTCAAATTGTGAAACTCGTGTATTAAATAAATTCAGTGCACACAAACTGAAGTAGTTTAAGTCTTTGATTCTTTTAATTGTGATGATTTTGGCTCACATTTAACAAAAACCCACAAATTCACCATCTCAACAAATTAGAATACTTCATAAGACCAATAAAAAAAAACATTTTTAGTGAATTGTTGGCCTTCTGGAAAGTATGTTCATTTACTGTATATGTACTCAATACTTGGTAGGGGCTCCTTTTGCTTTAATTACTGCCTCAATTCGGCGTGGCATGGAGGTGATCAGTTTGTGGCACTGCTGAGGTGGTATGGAAGCCCAGGTTTCTTTGACAGTGGCCTTCAGCTCATCTGCATTTTTTGGTCTCTTGTTTCTCATTTTCCTCTTGACAATACCCCATAGATTCTCTATGGGGTTCAGGTCTGGTGAGTTTGCTGGCCAGTCAAGCACACCAACACCATGGTCATTTAACCAACTTTTGGTGCTTTTGGCAGTGTGGGCAGGTGCCAAATCCTGCTGGAAAATTAAATCAGCATCTTTAAAAAGCTGGTCAGCAGAAGGAAGCATGAAGTGCTCCAAAATTTCTTGGTAAATGGGTGCAGGGACCAACACCAGCAGATGATATTGCACCCCAAATCATCACAGACTGTGGAAACTTAACACTGGACTTCAAGCAACTTGGGCTATGAGCTTCTCCACCTTTCCTCCAGACTCTAGGACCTTGGTTTCCAAATGAAATACAAAACTTGCTCTCATCTGAAAAGAGGACTTTGGACCACTGGGCAACAGTCCAGTTCTTCTCCTTAGCCCGGGTAAGACGCCTCTGAAGTTGTTTGTGATTCAGGAGTGGCTTAACAAGAGGAATACGACAACTGTAGCCAAATTCCTTGACACGTCTGTGTGTGGTGGCTCTTGATGCCTTGACACCAGCCTCAGTCCATTCCTTGTGAAGTTCACCCAAATTCTTGAATCGATTTTGCTTGACAATCCTCATAAGGCTGCGGTTCTCTCGGTTGGTTGTGCATCTTTTTCTTCCACACTTTTTCCTTCCACTCAACTTTCTGTTAACATGCTTGGATACAGCAGTTTGTGAACAGCCAGCTTCTTTGGCAATGAATGTTTGTGGCTTACCCTCCTTGTGAAGGGTGTCAGTGATTGTCTTCTGGACAACTGTCAGATCAGCATGAGTCAGTCTTCCTCATGATTGTGCAGCCTAGTGAACCAAACTGATAGACCATTTTGAAGGCTCAGGAAACATTTGCAGGTGTTTTGAGTTGATTAGCTGATTGGCATGTCACCATATTCTAATTTGTTGAGATAGTGAATTGGTGGGTTTTTGTTAAATATGAGCCAAAATCATCACAATTAAAAGAACCAAAGACTTAAACTACTTCAGTCTGTGTGCATTGAATTTATTTAATACACAAGTTTCACAATTTGAGTTGAATTAATGAACTTTTCCACGCCATTCTAATTTATTGAGATGCACCTGTGTATATATATATATATATATATATATATATTAATTATATACAGTGGGTACGGAAAGTATTCAGACCCCATTAAATTTTTCACTCTTTGTTATATTGCAGCCATTTTCTAAAATCATTTAAGTTCATTTTTTTCCTCATTAATGTACACACAGCACCCCATATTGACAGAAAAAAACAAAGAATTGTTGACATATTTGCAGATTTATTAAAACAGAAAAACTGAAATATCACATGGTCCTAAGTATTCAGACCCTTTGCTGTGACACTCATATATTTAACTCAGGTGCTGTCCATTTCTTCTGATCATCCTTGAGATGGTTCTACACCTTCATTTGAGTCCAGCTGTGTTTGATTATACTGATTGGACTTGATTAGGAAAGCCACACACCTGTCTATATAAGACCTTACAGCTCACAGTGCATGTCAGAGCAAATGAGAATCATGAGGTCAAAGGAACTGCCTGAAGAGCTCAGAGACAGAATTGTGGCAAGGCACAGATCTGGCCAAGGTTACAAAAAAATTTCTGCTGCACTTAAGGTTCCTAAGAGCACAGTGGCCTCCATAATCCTTAAATGGAAGATGTTTGGGACGACCAGAACCCTTCCTAGAGCTGGCCGTCTGGCCAAACTGAGCTATCGGGGGAGAAGAGCCTTGGTGAGAGAGGTAAAGTAGAACCCAAAGATCACTGTGGCTGAGCTCCAGAGATGCAGTCAGGAAATGGGAGAAAGTTGTAGAAAGTCAACCATCACTGCAGCCCTCCACCAGTCAGGGCTTTATGGCAGAGTGGCCCGACAGAAGCCTCTCCTCAGTGCAAGACACATGAAAGCCCGCATGGAGTTTGCTAAAAAAACACCTGAAGGACTCCAAGATGGTGAGAAATAAGATTCTCTGGTCTGATGAGACCAAGATAGAACTTTTTGGCCTTAATTCTAAGCGGTATGTGTGGAGAAAACCAGGCACTGCTCATCACCTATCCAATACAGTCTCAACAGTGAAGCATGGTGGTGGCAGCATCATGCTGTGGGGGTGTTTTCAGCTGCAGGGACAGGACGACTGGTTGCAATCAAGGGAAAGATGAATGCGGCCAAGTACAGGGATATCCTGGACGAAAACCTTCTCCAGAGTGCTCAGGACCTCAGACTGGGCCGAAGGTTTACCTTCCAACAAGACAATGACCCTAAGCACACAGCTAAAATAACGAAGGAGTGGCTTCACAACAACTCCGTGACTGTTCTTGAATGGCCCAGACAGAGCCCTGACTTAAACCCAATTGAGCATCTCTGGAGAGACCTAAAAATGGCTGTCCACCAACGTTTACCATCCAACCTGACAGAACTGGAGAGGATCTGCAAGGAGGAATGGCAGAGGATCCCCAAATCCAGGTGTGAAAAACTTGTTGCATCTTTCCCAAAAAGACTCATGGCTGTATTAGATCAAAAGGGTGCTTCTACTAAATACTGAGCAAAGGGTCTGAATACTTAGGACCATGTGATATTTCAGTTTTTCTTTTTTAATAAATCTGCAAAAATGTCAACAATTCTGTGTTTTTCTGTCAATATGGGGTGCTGTGTGTACATTAATGAGGAAAAAAAATGAACAAATGATTTTAGCAAATGGCTGCAATATAACAGAGTGAAAAATTTAAGGGGGTCTGAATACTTTCCGTACCCACTGTATATATGTGTGTATATATATAATGTATTTTGGAGTTTATGGTTGCTAAACTTCTTTAAACTAAAAAAAAAAAAAAAAAAAAAATGTTGCTGTCTTGCAAGCACTGGTATTTCCTTTGGGAAATGCAGATTAGTTCATATACCATTATCTTGAAGATGCAGGCATATAATGGCTGAGTGTATAGATCAATGCTGGCTGTTTGAAACTTCCGCCCACTCCGCTACATCCAGTCATGTGGAATATGGAAGTTTCCCTCCATACGCCGATATTAGCCTCACTGAGAGGACAAAAGGCCAAGAGAGTGAGTGTCTGTGTTTGTGTAAGGGAGAAAGAGAGACCCTGAGCCATCTGATGGCTCTTTAGGAGAGCACTTTATCAAGTCCAGGGCCTTTCACTTTAATCACGGCCTGCCTCAATGATAGCTTCTGGGTCAACTCGCTCCATTTTACCTTGTCCATTTCTCCAATCCCTAACTGTTCTCAATCTGCCATTCTTTCCTTTTCTCTTATTCTCTCACTTTATCTCCTATACTTTCTCATGCATGTGAAGCGCTGTGCCTCTGTGCTGTGTGTCACGCTCAGTTGGCCAAAGGTTACACAGTCATTGGTGCTGTCTCTGTGGTAAACAAACCTTGGGGGAAGGCTGGGCCGGCCAATGACATGCAATTGAGCTTTGAATAATTGGATGGATGCACATTAGGACATGCAATGGCCAATAACATGGGATTGTGGGGTCTTGTGGGGTTAGTCTCCTCTGCTCTTGATCACATTCATAAAGCCATAAAGAGAAAGAGTACAGTAGTTGGCGTAAGATTTGGACCTGAGTGATAATGGGTCTCATTCACTAATAACTGCATACAAGTTTTACTTACGTGGCCAGAAAATGTTCTTGAGAATTTCAGTTGGACTTACATTAGGTGAAATTTGCAAATCTGACTTATTCCTACCCTAATTTAATTTTGATGAACATGTTGATTATTATTCTAAATGAGGGTTGTTATTCTAAATAAATCGGTGTGTGTGCACGTAATATATTATATATATATATATATATATATATATATATATATATATATAGATAGATAGATAGATAGATAGATAGATAGATAGATAGATAGATAGATAGATATACATATACATATACATATACATACACACACAGTGCCCTACAAAAGTATTGGAACAGTAAAGACAAAGTTGCTCTGTTGGCTGTGGAGTCAAGACATTTACAAATATGATTAAAAGATGAATATGAGACAAAACTACAGAATGTCACATTTTATTATTGGGTGATTCAACACACACATGTTTTACCAGCTAAGAAGTTAAGCACTTTTAGAGTTTCATCCCCCTATCTGATGTGAGCATAAGTTTTGGAACAGTTGCCTCACAGGTCTAAGTGATCAGCTGTGTCCTGTTGCATTCATTCTTCAGATATTAAAAGCAGGGAATGTGACGTATCAGTTACATCCATTACTTCTGCAATCTGAATCTTACATTCGATGATGACACACAAACCAGGATGAAGCTGAGGGAGCTGACTTTGAGAGAAAAGCAAGCAATTTGGATGCTAAAAGAAAAAAAGGAAATCAATTAGAGCTATAGCAAAAACAAAGGGCATGGAGAAATCAAGAGTTTGGAAACCACCAGCGACACCAGCAACCAACAACTACCTGATCGCTGAGAAAACAACAGTAGTTGATGACAGACAAATCATAAAAGCTGTGAAAATGAACCCTAAAAGACGTGTCTGTAAAATCCCCAACAACTTCCAGAAAGCTGGGGTGATGCTCTGACAATCTACTGTCCTCAGGAGACTTTGACACAGAATTACAGATGCTACACAGCAAGATGCAAACCTCTGACCAGCACCAAAAATAGAAAGGCAAGATTAGAGTTTGCAAAAAAGCACAAAGGTGAGCCAGAAGAGTTTTGGAACCGTGTTTATGGACCGATGAGACAAAGATGAACCTTTATCTAAGTGATGGGAAAGCAAAAATGTGGAGAAAAAAAAGGGAACTGCAAAAGATCCCAAGCATACAGCCTCATCTGTAAAGCATGGCGGAGGTGGTGTCATGGTATGGGCATGCATGGCTGTCTCTTGAACAGGCCCTCTCAACTTTACTGATGACTTAATGTATGATGACAGTAGCAGAATGAATTTGGAAGGGTAAAAAACCATCTTGCCCACCAATATTCAAGAAAATGCCACCAGATTCATTGGGAAGTGCTTCATATTGCATCAGGACAATGACCCAAAACACCCTGCCAGTTCAGTTAAGGAATTTATAAGGGCAAAGAAATGGAAAGTCTTAGATTGCCCAAGTCAATCTACAGATTTAAATCCAACTGAACATGAATTTCACCAGCTGAAGAGGAGAGTAAAGGCAGAAAATCCCCAAAACAAGCAACAATTGGAATTGGCTGCATTAAAGGCTGGGAAAAGCATTTCAAAGGATGAGACCAAGAGTCTGGTGATGTCTATGGGTCACAGACTCACTGCTGTGATTGTGCGCAAGGGATCTGCAACTAAATAATATATTTTAATCTTTTATATCTGCCTTATGTTCAACTGTCCCAATACTTATGGTCACATCAATGAGTAGGATGAACTCTAAAAGTGCTGTTCTTTCTATTTGGTAAAACATGTACGGTATGTGTTGAAACGGCTAATAATAAAATGTGACATTCTGTAGTTTTGTAGTTATATATATATATATATATATATATATATATATTAGTGCTGTCAATCGATTAAACAAATTTAGCTAATTAATCACACATTTTTTCTGAAATTAATCACGATTAATCACTTAAGTTTAAAGTTTTTAAATTTACATCACAGCATCTGGGTTATTAGCTTATTTGGCTGTTATTACTTTAAGAGCTGCCACTGCTGAACGTGACGTGGATCTGACACGCATTGATCATAGTTTCATTCGTGCTTTAATATGAAATGATACTGGCTACAGCGCACCGCCATATTTGTGCATGCAATTGAAGAGCATGCACTACTTGCACAGTATAGGGGCTGACAGGACAGGAAAATTTGTTTTTACTGACATATGGCCTGACAACATCTCATCTGACCACAGTTCGCTGATGTTATATTGAAGCTCCTCATCACCTGTACCGTTTCTGTGCTTGTTTGACTAAAGTAGTGTCTGAAAAGTCTCCTGTTTGATGTGGTCGTAAAATATGTTCTGCGTCTAAATAAACAATTCTTGTCAAGAAAAAAAGAGACAGAAGCAGCAGTTGTTAGTGGGGTGGCCAACCCTAGCCCCACCCTGCGTTTAACTGCATTAAATATTTTTAACGCTATTAAAACTGGAAAAATTAATCGCCTGCATTAATACTGACAGCACAAATATAAAAATTTACAAAAATGATCACAAAATAATATTACAAACAAAATAAATATATATATATATATATATACACACACACACACACACATACACACAGTGGGTACGGAAAGCATTCAGACCCCCTTAAATTTTTCACTCTTTGTTATATTGCAGCCATTTGCTAAAATCATTTAAGTTCATTTTTTTTCCTCAATGTACACACAGCACCCCATATTGACAGAAAAACACAGAATTGTTGACATTTTTGCAGATTTATTAAAAAAGAAAAACTGAAATATCACATGGTCCTAAGTATTCAGACCCTTTGCTCAGTATTTAGTAGAAGCACCCTTTTGATCTAATACAGCCATGAGTCTTTTTGGGAAAGATGCAACAAGTTTTTCACACCTGGATTTGGGGATCCTCTGCCATTCCTCCTTGCAGATCCTCTCCAGTTTTGTCAGGTTGGATGGTAAACGTTGGTGGACAGCCATTTTTAGGTCTCTCCAGAGATGCTCAATTGGGTTTAAGTCAGGGCTCTGGCTGGGCCATTCAAGAACAGTCACGGAGTTGTTGTGAAGCCACTCCGTTATTTTAGCTGTGTGCTTAGGGTCATTGTCTTGTTGCAAGGTAAACCTTTGGCCCAGTCTGAGGTCCTGAGCACTCTGGAGAAGGTTTTCGTCCAGGATATCCCTGTACTTGGCCGCACTCATCTTTCCCTTGATTGCAACCAGTCGTCCTGTCCCTGCAGCTGAAAAACACCCCCACAGCATGATGCTGCCACCACCATGCTTCACTGTTGGGACTGTATTGGACAGGTGATGGGCAGTGCCTGGTTTTCTCCACACATACCGCTTACAATTAAGGCCAAAAAGTTCTATCTTGGTCTCATCAGACCAGAGAATCTTATTTCTCACCATCTTGGAGTCCTTCATGCGGGCTTTCATGTGTCTTGCACTGAGGAGAGGCTTCCGTCGGGCCACTCTGCCATAAAACCCCGACTGGTGGAGGGCTGCAGTGATTGTTAACTTTCTACAACTTTCTCCCATCTCCCGACTGCATCTCTGGAGTTCAGCCACAGTGATCTTTGGGTTCTTCTTTCCCTCTCTCACCAAGGCTTTTCTCCCCGATAGCTCAGTTTGGTCAGACGGCCAGCTCTAGGAAGGGTTCTGGTCGTCCCAAACGTCTTCCATTTAAGGATTATGGAGACCACTGTGCTCTTAGGAACCTTAAGTGCAGCAGAAATTTTTTTGTAACCTTGGCCAGATATGTGCCTTGCCACAATTCTGTCTCTGAGCTCTTCAGGCAGTTCCTTTGACCTCATGATTCTCATTTGCTCTGACATGCACTGTGAGCTGTAAGGTCTTATATAGACAGGTGTGTGGCTTTCCTAATCAAGTCCAATCAGTATAATCAAACACAGCTGGACTCAAATGAAGGTGTAGAACCATCTCAAGGATGATCAGAAGAAATGGACAGCACCTGAGTTAAATATATGAGTGTCACAGCAAAGGGTCTGAATACTTAGGACCATGTGATATTTCAGTTTTTCTTTTTTAATAAATCTGCAAAAATGTCAACAATTCTGTGTTTTTCTGTCAATATGGGGTGCTGTGTGTACATTAATGAGGAAAAAAAAATGAACTTAAATGATTTTAGCAAATGGCTGCAATATAACAAAGTGAACAATTTAAGGGGGTCTGAATACTTTCCGTACCCACTGTGTGTGTATATATATATATATATATATATTTTTTTTTTTTCTTTTTTTTTTTTTTTTTCTTTTAACTGAACCAAAATCAAAACCGAACTCAACCGAGAGCTTATGAATCAGAATCAAATCAAATCCGATCAAGTGTATTGTTACCCAAACCTATTTTTGAGTGTATGTGATCTGAGTTGGTTTGTATGCTTTAAAACATGCATTTGCAAATTATTTGTGATTAACGAATGAGACCCAGTGTTTGGCGTCCAGTCTTCATAAGCTTCATCGCCCTTAACCTCTTGTGGGCCATTACCATTAGAGATCTGGTTGCCGTTCTCAATTGGTGCAGGGTTTGAAGAGTTAGGAGAGGTGTGGTTGTTGGCATTTTTGTCCTGTAACTGTGCTGATGGAGAGATGGGGCCTTGATCCTCTCGACCTGGCAGGTTTATGTTGGAATTTGAGAGTCCTATGGAAAAGAAATGAAGAAAAATATTCAATAAGTACACTGATTCACATGTGTAACCTATGCTTCAGCACCACGCAAGACCATCTAACCGTGACCATCGACCTATGAGTTCCCAGTTTATGACAAAAAAAGGTGATGACGTGACATGCAAGTTAACACCTGCCACCTTGAGTCACTAACATTTCTGCAGGGGCATCTGCAGCTGCTCTGGCCAGGAATTACGGGAATGATTGAGTCTAGCAATGACGTTGACAGCAGGGAGAGCGGAAGATCGGGGGGATGTTTAAGCCTCATGGCATGTGAGTCTGCTTGGATCTGACCGCCACAGGGATGGATATAGCACAGGGGTCAGCTGCCCCTTTAAACCCCTGTTAAAAGCCCTGTTTCCATTACAGCATGCTCTCACTCATGTCATGAGCATCTGACTTCACAGCCAGCGTCTGGGGTTATCAGAGATTCATTAACAGCAGCTTTGTGTCTGGGACCCCTACTGACACTACCTTATATATTCACAAGAGGAAAACAGTCACGTTGCATTACACTTGAGATTGGCAATTATGACCATGTATATCTGAGCACCGATGTGTAAATGAGTTTGTTTCTAAAAAATATTTCATTCTCATTTTCAAATGAGGGATTTCATTTCATTCTCAGACTTCTAGGTTCAGATGGAGTCCAAAATCAACAGTTCAAAATTCACCCACAAGTGAAAATGCTACTCTCTTACATTTTTGTAATTAAACATATTTTGTCAAATTATCAACATAATTGTGAAAGTGGAATTTAAATGTCGTAAGATTTTGACCCTTTGTGCCACATGATCTGATTACAACTGAAACTCTTAATCTTTTTCTTCATCTGTCATAAATATTTGTTTCAAATATTAGTATTAATAAAAAAAAATAATAAAAAAAACATTAAAAAAAAACTTAAATACGTGCAAAATAACTGTTTTCTATTTTAATATATTTTAAAATCTGTGAGACTTTTTTCAGCATTCTTTGATAAATAGACAGTTCAAAATAATGCATCCTTGCTAAATAAATGTATTAATGTAATTTTGTATTAATAAATTTATAAATGTAATTAATGTATAATGAAACATAAATAAATAAAAATCTGACTCTTTTGAATGTTAGTGTAACTGTCACTAAGAGGGATCAAAAAAGTCATGTAGAGCACATAAGAGAATTAATAATAAACCGTTGGCTCCGCCTTGTTCTGTACTGTACCTTAATATTTGCTCATTTCACACACACAGTCTTGAACATGTACAGTAATGCGAGAAGTAATTTCCTCTGCTCTGGAGTGACACTGAGTGTGCCCTAAGATGCTCGCAAACACACACACATTGTACTCTGGGGATTCACACACATTGCAGCGATTCACATCCGTCAGCAGGGCGGAAGACTTTGATATTTAATATTTCATAGCTACATCATCTCTTGTCCATGTAATATTTATGTGACTGGAGCTAATACCCCCTGTGGCCTTTACAATAAACTGAATCAAGACAGAGAGAAAGAGGATAAACAGCCAGAAACCTTGGAGTTGTGATTGATGATAAGCTGAATTTCTCAGACCACATTGCTAAAACTGCCCGGTCCAGCAGATTTGCTTTATACAATATTAGGAAGATCAGGCCCTTTCTTTCAGAACATGAAACACAACTCCTTGTTCAAGCTCTTGTTCTGTCCAGACTTGACTATTGCAATGCTCTCTTGGCAGGTCTTCCAGCCAATTCCATCAAACTTCTACAATTAATCCAAAATGCCGCTGCAAGATTAATCTTTAATGAACCGAAAAGAATGTACGTCACACCTCTGTTCATCATTTTGCACTGGCTACCAATAGCTGCTTGCATAAAATTCAAGGCATTAATGTTTGCCTACAAAACCACCTCTGGCTCTGCATCCCTTTACCTAAATTCAGTACTTCAGACCTATGTACCCTCTAGAAGCTTGCGTTCTGCAAGTGAACGACGCATTATTGTGCCATCTTAAAAAAGGCATAAAATCACTTTCACAGACTTTGTCATTCACTGTTCCCACCTGGTGGAATGACCTGCCCAACTCAATCCGAGCAGCTGAATCCTTAGCCATCTTCAAGAAACAGCTTAAAACACATCTCTTCCATCTTTATTTGACCCTCTAACTCTATCACTCTCTATTCTAATTCTATTTTATCTATCCGTCTTCTTTTTATTAAAACACACACACACCCTTGACCCTCTATCAATTGCATATTTATTCTCTAACTGATCATTTTTCTTTAAAAATTAACAGCTTTCTTTTTTCTATTCTATCTACTTTTTTTCTTAAAACAAACAAACAAACAAACAAACAAAAACAAAAAAACACTGTTTCTTTTTTTCTATATTCTATCTACTTGTTTTCTTTAAAAAAACAAAAAACAAAAACCTTGCTATATTTACTGCGTTAGGCTAACCGAGACTTGTCATATCGCTTGCATGTTGTTGCTCTTTTGTTGGTTTTGATTGCTTCTATTGTCCTCTTTTGTAAGTCACTTTGGATAAAAGCGTTTGCTAAATAACTAAATGTAAATGTAAATGTAATTAAATACAAAGGTTAAGAGGAGGAGGCAAGGGAAACTGTGTTAGACACAGCATGTGAAGTAAATTGGCATGCACACCCAACATCTTCCCTAAGAATGCCTTCTCGTCAAATTATCTTATTTCAGTGTGACATTTAACAGTTGCTCTTTTCCTTAAATGGATGTGTCCTTAATGTGCATTATATATTAGTTTAAAAAAAAAAAAAAAAAGCAAGATGCCAGAACACCATTCCACAACCTTTGGGCCCATGGTGTAGAAGCATTTAAGGGCAGTTGTTGCATAAGGATGTTGTTGTGTCGTAACAAAAGTGATCCAGAGCAGATCCAAAATACAGCCTAAACCTCCATCATACATAAACACTCTGCCTGCATCAGAATGGGTTTCTGAAAGAGAACACTGCGGTTTTTATGGTAAATGTCTGTTTTATCAGCACTGACCTCACTGTTTTTGACAAACACAAAGCATGGAACTGGATGAGTCAAGAAAAGCCATACTAAACAGGATGTGCCTTTCAGTAACCACATATATGAAATGACATTTAACCAAAAGAGTGTTGGGAAAGTTTCTATAATTTGACCAGACTATTTTAATGCTCCTGCAGCAAATTAAGCATGACCATGTGTGCTGGTGAGTGTAAACTCCTTTGATGAGCTATAAAAATCTGTGATTCAAGACAAATCTGTGATTCATGTCTCTGGAGCATGCAATACAACAGTTTAAAAGGATAGTTCACATAGAAATTAAAACTGTGTAATCATAAACATTTCCATTACCCTTCAAATTGTGCAAAAACTGAAATTGCGAATTGAAAATACGCCCAATGGTAACATGTCAATTTGACAAAATCTCCCATCTGACTGAGAGGCCTGACGTGGTCCAACACTGGCTCAACTATAGACAAAGTGCTTGAGAGAACTGTTTGGTCACTCATTATTCATGCAATTCCATTTGGTGCCGCAAATGGCACAAAATGGAATTGGGAAATGGAATAACTTACAACACCTTTAGAACACATGTACCTAAACACGTGCACACACCCTCACTCACCGCTGTCACGGATCTTTCTTCCAGTCGTGGACTTGCGGAGCAGGCTGCGCCCTGAGCTGAAAAGGGTGTTGAGCTCGTCTAGAGGGCTGGTGAGGGGTCTCCCATTGGCAGGGTTGAAGAGCAGAGGCGAGGAGGAGCAGGAGTGAGCTCTGCGGGGCTCTGGCCTTGAGGTCTTTACTGGGGAGAAGGGAGGTTTGGAACTGCTTGGGGGCGTCTCTGCCAGACCATGCCCTATTTTATGGGAGACTTTGGGGGAATCAGTGGTAGCCACAGAAGCTGCACGGGTCAGGGCCAAGAAGTTTGGTTCAGGGGGGAAGGGGAAGTGAGATGGGGGGCGGTAGGGAGGTGGAAGTGCTGCCGGAGGGGGAGGAGGAGTCAAGGGTGGTGTTGACTTGTCTGGCATTAAGACGGAAAGACTTGGTGAGGAGTCAGCTCTTTGCCGGGTGTACTGGGGTGAGAGTGGGCTGCCCCCATCCTGGCTGGTGTAGTTGAGGTTGGTCTCAAACACCGGCAGCTTCTTCACCTCCAAAGGTGTAAGCGGGGACTCATCCGAGGCAGGAGAGCAGGTGACAGGGGACGGAGGGAAGACTAGAAGTGGGGGACGGTGTGGAAGGAGGTTGGGGAATGGAGCTGGAATGTCACATGCCGTCCCATCCTTGCCCTGCTGCTTTCCCCCGAGCGTGCCAGAGTGCTCCATCAAGGTCACAGGCCTCTTGACTTCCAGCACTGGGGCAGGTAGGGTAGTGGTAGCTGGATTGACAGCTTCAGGCTTGACCACCAGAGCTGACCCCACCTCGTCAGGTGGGAAGTACTTCATTTCCTCGTATACCGCCTCTCCCAGTTCTGGACTGTGGGAGTCAGCCAGGCTGAGGGCTCGTGAGGCCCCCACCATCTCGATATACACATCCTCCTCATCCTGGCAGGGGTAGAGGCTTAGCACAGAAGAATGGGGGCCATCCGCAGATGCTGCTCGCTGGATGAGGCCCAAGCAGTGGCCGCCTCGTATCAGGCTGACAAGTTTCATGTCTGTGGGCCTTGCAGGGGAAGGTACAGAGATCTCCTCATAGGAGCCCGTCAGTTTAGTATTAGGGCTGCGTTTGGGCTTGGGGGGTGGGATCTTCTTCATGGTGCTGTAGTCATCACTGTGAGGACGTGGTTTAGAGAGAGCTGGAGGCGTAGTTGGATGATGGATGGGTTTGGAAGGAAAGGGAAAAGTGATTTACTAGAATGTCAGGAACAATTCTCAATATTGTTGCATGAAATGTATATGGCCAAACGTATGTGGACAACTGAACACCACACATTTACATTTAAAGCATTAGTTCACTTCCAGAATAAAAATTTCCTGATAATTTACTCACCCCCATGTCTTCCAAGATCTTCATGTCTTTCTTTCTTCAGTCAAAAATAAATTTAGGTTTTTGAGGAAAACATTCCAGGATTTTTCTCCATATAGGGGACTTCAATGGGAGCCAATGGGTTGAAGGTCCAAACTGTGGTTTCAATGCAGCTTCAAAGGAACAAGGGTCTTACCTAGCGAAACAATCGGTCATTTTCTAACCAAAA
This sequence comes from Spinibarbus caldwelli, assembly GCA_039654775.1. Taxonomy (NCBI): domain Eukaryota; kingdom Metazoa; phylum Chordata; class Actinopteri; order Cypriniformes; family Cyprinidae; genus Spinibarbus; species Spinibarbus caldwelli. Next base: position 25,979,746 of record CM077232.1, on the reverse strand, counting down.
AAAAAAAATAAAAAAATTGATATACTTTTTAACCACAGATGCTCATCTTGCACTAGCGTGACATAGGCAGAAGTAGTACCGAACTCCATCAGATTTTATCTTCCAAGACCCTTATTCATCGGCTGGGATTGTGTAGAGCCATTTGAAGCTGCACTGAAACTGCAATTTGGATCTTCACCCCGTTGGCTCCCATTGAAGTCAACTATATGGAGGAAAATCCTGGAATGTTTTCCTCAAAAACCTTAGTTTCTTTTCGACTTAAAGAAAGATATGAACATCTTGGATGACATGGGGGTGAGTAAATTATCAGGAAATTTTTATTCTGAAAATGAACTAATCCTTTAATTAATTGTAAATCTACATTACATATTAACATTTTCTGGAAAGGTTTTCCAATAGATGTTGGAATAGGCATGCAAGTATTGCACCCATTCTGACAAAAGTGCTTCAGTGAGGTTAGACCTTGATGTTGCATCATGGGGGCTGGCTCCCAAAGGTGTTCAGTGGGATTCAGGTTTAGGCTTTGTGCAGGTCAATACACCATGTATAATAGAAGAGTGTGTCCACATACTTTTGGACATGCAGTGGATTTTTGAGCTCATATTTATACGTACGATCAGAAGGAGAGAGCTGGGTTTTTGGTGGGCTTCCAGATGGAGAGGCTTGACCCTCAGCAGGACTGTCTTTGGGTGCAATGCTCAGCCCTGCGCTCACTGCCTCGTATGATGCACTCAGACGTGTATTGGGGTCTCGTTTGGGTTTGGGAGGAGGTTGTTTTCGTGGGGAGGAGAGGCTCCCTCCATTCCCCTCCTCATTGGAGTGTGGCGCAGGCTGAAGGGCTGCTTTGATTGATGTCCCGATGCTGGAGTGTACCAAGCTGTCCATTACCAGGGGGAGAGGCACAGAGCTGGAGCGGAAATGCCGGAGTGGTCTGTTCCCCCCACGGCCTGCCACATCGTTAACCCTCCCATTTTTTTCAACAGCCCTAAACAAAATCATGATTGGATGAATAATTCAGCAAATTCAAATGGTAAAACTGCATGTGCAAATAAGATTTCTAGTGCCGTTTCTGTCATTCATCATGACTGGTATTACCCTTTCTCCTCCCCAATCTAGTAGATCATTATTCATTCAAATGGTCATTCTTTCAATTATTCACTCACTATCCGACTAGAAGCATGTGTCCTGTCTCAATGTATGATGGGTAGTGAAGGTGCTAAGCAGCTGCCATGTGTGAGAGGATAAGCCTCAACCTTCATAAAATCAATATTCCAATGTCAAGCTGTCCATTCATATCTAGGCTAAGATTTTATTACACAACATTACCTGGAATGGGTGTTTCCCAAAAACAAAACAAATTACTAGGCTTGTCAACTGATTAAAAATTGTCACCATAACAATTACATGATATGCAGCTTTTTTATTTAAATTGACTCACAAAAAGGTGATACCTCAAGGTCGTCAGGGGGCACAATAAACTGTGATAAAATTATATATTACACTATGTTCAAACTGAAAACCTGCACTTGGTTTTCAGTATGCATTAGTATTTAAGACTCTCATTTTCATTTTTTTCCATGACACCAGTAAACGATAATAACAAATTAGCATTGCATTATGATTATAAACACTATGATATACAGAAAGCTTGAAAAGATTATTTACATTGCTGATTGTTTAAGTCTAAGCTGATTCCTGTAATACTCTAATGTGACATGCACACTCTTGTTTGATATTTCCCCTTTAATCTGGGCCTACCATCTGTTGTTCTCGCAGGAAAGGCGATGGAGTGTTGGGGTGGATGGTATTCGGGGAACAGGGGGGTGGTGAAGGGTTATAGTGACTTAAAACCCTAAGGAGATTTCAGCAACCCAGAGTGGGGGTGGGTCTTATCTCTCTCTGATTAGCAATATGAACCTCCTGTTGACTCACTGATTGAGTTTGCCACATCTAGATTAGCTATAAAACCACCATCACTCAATCACCTCCACCTCCCTCATTTGTGATGCTAAAAGTGAATGTATGTGATAAATGTGTGTGCGTGTTTTGAAGAACAAGAAGACCACCCCCTTCATAAGAGCAGACGGTCATATGCAGAATGATTCAGGCACTGCTGATGACAATGGCCACCCAAATACACCTGTGTTTATGCTTTCCATCTTGCTAAGCTTCACCCTTCCAATGGTACTGATCAGCACTTCATTGGCAACTGTTGCATTGCGTCAGAAAGTTGTTTATGCCTAATTTTATAAAAGATTCTGTGTGTTTGGATAGTTTTAATAAAGCAACAAGCCACTGAATGTTCCATGTTACCGTGATTTCATCACGGTTAAGGGATGGTCTTGAAGTGGAGCACCTGAAACCCCTTTCACCGTGGCTCATGCGACTCATTCAATCAGAAATGTTGTTTTTTTTGTACCTTTTGACACTATTAATTGTAAAAAAATATTTGTTTTGCTTTTGGATTCAGTTTTGGGTACTGAAAATCAATTGAATATGCAGATCTGACCTTGCAGCTTGCAGACTTTTTCAGATGGAGATGGTAGAACAAGGTAATATTATCTACAACTAACCTGAGATCAGGCTTCCTTTTTGCTGAATTCCCACTAACATCTCAAAAAGTGCCAGTAATTCTGACATCAGTGGCAAACTAAGCGCATTCTGTTCCCATTTTGTTTGCAAAGGGAGAACAAGGAGAACCAATAAAACCTCCCATGAATTTTTATAGGTTCCTCAAACCTAAGTGGAAAAGGCACATTTTGGATATAATCAGACACTCCAATCTCAAGAGGAAGTCTCATAGTAGCACAGATGCATTTGAGATGCCACATCTGATTGAATTTCAGCAGACAAAACAAGATTTCTTGTTTTGATCCTCTAAGAGACACCAATATGAATATGATTATTTCCTTGATATGTATTTTATTTTAAGAACTAATTAAACACAGGAGTGACAGACAGGAGTGCACTCAACTTCTGAGAAGCTGAGAACCTTGCTACCCTAGAAATAGCTGATTTTAATAATTGAGAATAATTTTAAATTGAGATGTGTGTATTGTAAAAATAGATTACTAATAATTCATGGTTAGCTAAAAAAGTAACACATTCTCTGCTATAAGATTGACCTCTTGGGAGAGTCTTCTTCTTTGCCCACAGGTTCCGGTCTCTCGCCCAGCGGTGGAGCACTGATGTGACCCCGGAGGCGGTCATTCTCTCGTGCGATATCTGCTGCGTTTTGGATGACCAAGCTGTCGTAAGCGCGCATACCCAAGTCCTCTGCTCCTTGCAGGAACCGTTGGACGTTACACTGCTCCTGCTGCCGAGACGTGAGCCTGCGACGTGCACATTGTCTGGCCAACCAGCCACGCACCACTGAATCACACACACACACACACACACACACACACACACACACGATTAAGTAAAAATCCAGTGACAGATCATGCAGTATGGCCACAGTCTCAGGCATTCACTTTACCTTTCTGACAGATAATAATCTTCCTGTGCAGTTGATGGCAGCGGTCATTAAGGTGATCAGCCTGCCAGTATCTTAAGAAAACCTTACTGTTCCCCATCTGAGCAAGAGAAGAAAAGAGGAAGAGAGACAGGTAATCACATTAGCTCTGTTCCAAAATCAAGTTTGCTGCTTAGTACCTATATACACGGGAAAAAAAAGATTTTTGCTGCTTGTTCAATTTACTTGAAATCAGCTAAAGCAACACAATTGCTGAACATTTATTTTATCACAACTGAATTTCATTGTGTACAACCCAATTAAATATGTCAAATTAAAGTTACTTTAATACATATTACACTTTGTTGTTGAATCATTGTTACATTGACTGAAACTGCATGGATAGATTTTTAGTTCACAGCATGCTTTACATAGGACTGAATTGGGTAGAAAATAATGAAATTAAGTGTTATTTTATGAATTTTTGAGTAAAAGGAAAGACCTGTTTGTGTTAATGTTCAGTTATTTGGGATATTTTTGTTTTTGTGGAGAATGTGGTTAGGTTGTGTGATGGTTCTATGATGATTATGGTGTAAGGTTCATTCACAGAGCATTAATGTCAGTGCTGTGGCAAGTAAACATTAAAATTAAGATAATTAAAACAATATATTAAATTTGTTCATTTTACTTAACCAAGTTAAAGTGCATTTTACTTAATTCCATGTGTGACCTTTGCCTAAAATCTTTTGCAGAAACATGCAAAAGAAAAATTGAGTAAATTTGACTTTTTTTTTTAAACTTTCAGTGTAGACTGCTAAGACAGTATCATAATTGATATGTAACCAAATAATCAAATAACAGTACAGCAAGTCTCAACTTACAATTGAGTTCAACAGAGTTTGATCTTAGCATAATGCTAAACTAACAGCACAAAACACTGATGAAAACACAAAGTACATATATACGTTGTCTAAAATAGTATATCTTTAAACTCAAAAATCTATTCTTAGCTGTATTAAATGGAATATGAGTTTAAGATTAAGATTAAGAATCAAAATTGCCCATCCGCAACCTTGGATTTTAATGATATTGTCATAATACATTCTAGAACTGCTTTCTCTGCAAAGGATACATGTGATGCTGGTATAGAATTTGGAAAAAAAACATAAGGCATCTTAAAACACAATTATATTCCCTACCTTAGCCTACGATGCCTTAAAATCCTGTCTCTGTAATCTATGCTCACTAGTTTTGGAACAGAGCATCTCTGTACCCAATGAACATTTCCCTAAAGCTCTGTAGACATCTTTGGTAACTCACCTGCCAGCCCTGGAGCTTACAATGGTGCAGAATGTGGCGACATCTCTCCTCTGCGGATGCTTTCTTCCTGTCGGTGAGGATGGTGTCCACCAGCTCTCTGTATCTGCAACACAAACCCACAGAACATCACTATCACCCACATACTCAACTGCAGAAGAACTCTATGAGCCCATTACTGCTGCGTTATAGCATGATGGTCACTAATAATGCCTGTACGGGAAAGCTGTCTGCACGAACCATAAGGACTACCCACTTCCTGTTGGCCTTGTTTAACAGGGCTGAGATTTTCAAATGCAATATCCATCTAGGACTACTGAGGTTAAGCTACAAAAGACAATGCTCAATCAGCTTCACTCCCTTGGTGGGAAAACCCACCGAGAGATGCAATTCGAGGGTCAAAGGGTTTCAGAGTCTGGAAGACTTCTCAGCATCTGCTGCGGTGGCTGTTGGCAAGGCAACTATTCACAGAGAAAGGTCAATCTTGGAGAGCTTTGCTGCATTGTTCTGGAGTACAGGGATCAAGCATCTGTGGCGCGAGAGGGTAAGCTGTAGACACACCCCTCGAACACGTGTGTGTGTTTGTGCATTTGGATTATGCATTATGAACATCTGGCGCAAGGGAATGGTGTTTAATAATCAACGATACTAAAGGAATTCACAAAGGAAGAACTCGAGCATGCGTGATGCATGCTAATAACATTTTAGATTAATGTTAATGCTAATAAAATTTTCAATTTTAGGTTCAGAACATGAATGTACATTTACAGATTGTTCGTTCATAAAAATCAAAGTCTATATAATAATGAAACACACAAGCTCAAGGTTATACATTTTCATGCTTGATGAAATTGCTCCGAATTGGCCTCAGTTTATGTTCAGTTTATATGCTTCATTGTACAATTCTTTCAATATGGAATTGTTTTTTTTTTTTATACAATGAATTTCCGTACAAAGGATGTTAAAAAAAAAAAAAAAAAAAAAAACACATTGCAATTGCATACCATTGCAAAGGTTGTGCATTAGTATGATATGATTTCTTTCAATTTTACATAAATGTTCAAATTGGTCATATTATATTGGTGTGAATCTGCTGTGATGACAAACACAAAACTGCTTGGTTTGAAAGAAACTTCTGTGTAAACAGTGATTTATACACATCGCTACACTATTGATAATGGATTGTTTTTTTGTTTTGTTTTTTGCTTGCAAAATTTCACCTAAATTTTACGAATGTGACCACACCTTAACACCCGTTTCCACCTGTCATGAAAAAAAAAAAAAAAAAAAAAAAGACAAATGCAATTAAGCTACAACTGCTGCACAAAATCATGTTGTCAGAAATGGCAGATGAAAACGAGACTCTCTACTCTTTTTTTTGTCCCCAAAATTTCTTTATCATTACTTATATATATATATATATATAAAATGAATGAAGAGTTTAGTTCCAAAACGCTATAAACCCATTTTCATTAATTTGAGTAAAAACATATTTTCTTTACCAAGAAAGTGGCAAGACGAAAACCAATATTTTCTGTTTCAAACTTTCACATAGCATCTTTAGGTTATAATAACATTAAAAATTCAAATCCAGATTTTGATTTTCACAATTTATTATAAAATCGTATTATTATTTTTTTCCCCAAAATGCAATAAATTTGTTTTTCTTTTTCTTTTTTTCAAAATGCAATAAATCCATTGAATCAATATGAAAGTTATTTTTCATATTGAAACTGTTGAAAATACACAACATAGTAAGTTGATGCACATATGACAGCCTCTGAACTTGGTCATAATGTTATATACAGGCACTGGACTAAAAATACATTCATCAGTCATCGCTCCCAAAATGAATTCAACGGGTCATCTTGTTTGCTATAAATTAATTACAACAATAAAAGAAAATTTCATCATGAACAAGAACATGAACAACAATATCACATTAAACCACAGAAATTCCAAAATGGCATTTCCCTTACATTCAACTTCCAAAAGTGCATTCATCTTTGCCAAGTTATATTCGTTTAGGCCTAGTTGACTAGTGCTATATGCTGCATTAACAAAAACATAAATGGCATTAATAAAAACACTAATACTGACAAGCTACACAGTATCGCGTTCATAATCAAATGTGATTCATCTGCGATTATGAACGTGATATTGCATAGCTTGTCAGTGATCTACGGCTCTGTGTATTAAATGCCGCTCCATCTGAAAGCACGTGATGGAGATTTACCGGTAGCCTACTATTAATCACAGAATCGGCTTTACTGACGAGATGCGCATGACACATGCGATTTATCGTGCAGCCCTTGTTTGTTGATCACAAAGTACAAAGTAGATGAGGAAAACTAGGATGCCGGGTGTATTCAAAGCACCGCCATTACTCTCTAGAGTGCGTGGAATGGTGCGCTGTGATTGGTTGAGAGGATTTATCGCGTTCTGCAGAGAAAGGAGACTGGCGTTTGTCGCGGTTTGAAAAAAAAGGGAGAAAACATGACCTAATAACTCAGCGGATATTGCATTTTGCGTAAAATTAAAAATGGACTTTTCAATACCGACCAAATACAATACTGATTTTGGCGAAAACTCAACTTTTTTTAAAAAATGGCGTTTATCGCGTTTTGGAAACAAACTCTTCATACTCACTGGCCACTTTATTAGGCACACCTTGCTAGTACCGGGTTGGACCCACTTTTGCCTTCAGAACTGCCTTAAATCTTCGTGGCATAGATTCAACAAGGTGTTGGAAACATTCCTCAGAGATTTTGGTCCATATTGACATGATAGCATCACGCAGTTTCTGCAGATTTGTCGGCTGCACATCCATGATGCGAATCTCCCGTTCCACCACATCCCAAAGGTGCTCTATTGGATTGAGATCTGGTGACTGTGGAGGCCATTTGAGTAAAGTGAACTCATTGTCATGTTCAAGAAACCAGTCTGAAATGATTTGAGCTTTGTGACATGGTGCATTATCCTGCTGGAAGTAGCCATCAGAAGAAGGGTACACTGTAGTCATAAAGGGATGGACATGGTCAGCAACAATACTCAGGTAGGCTGTGGCGTTTAAACGATGCTCAATTGGTACTAAGGGGCCCAAAGTGTGCCAAGAAAATATCCCCCACACCATTACACCACCACCACCAGCCTGAACCGTTGAGACAAGGCAGGATGGATCCATGCTTTCATGTTCTTTATGCCAAATTCTGACCTTACCATCTGAATGTCGCAGCAGAAATCGAGACTCATCAGACCAGGCAACATTTTTCCAATCTTCTATGGTCCAATTTTGGTGAGCCTGTGCGAATTGTAGCCTCCGTTTCCTGTTCTTAGCTGACAGGAGCAGCACCCAGTGTGGTCTTCTGCTGCTGTAGCCCATCTGCTTCAGGGTTCGACGTGTTGTGCGTTCAGAGATGGTATTCTGGATACCTTGGTTGTAACGAGTGGTTATTTGAGTTACTGTTGTCTTTCTATCATCTCTAACCAGTCGGCCTATTCTCCTCTTACCTCTGACATCAACAAGGCATTTTCGTCCACACAACTGCCGCTCACTGAATATTTTCTCTTTTTCGGACCATTCTCTGTAAACCCTAGAGATGTTTGTGCGTGAAAATCCCAGTAGATCAGCAGTTTTTGCAATACTCAGACCAGCCCGTCTGGCACCAACAACCATTCCACGTTCAAAGTCACTTAAATCCACTTTCTTCCCCATTCTGATGCTCGGTTTGAACTTCAGCAAGTCGTCTTCACCACATCTAGATGCCTAAATGCATTGAGTTGCCGCCATGTGATTGGCTGATTAGCAATTTGTGCTACCAAGCAATTGAACAGGTGTACCTAATAAAGTTGCTGTTGAATGTGTGTGTGTAATATATATATGTATATATATATATAATTACTACTAATTCTTATAGCCATGATAATCGTGTAGTGAAAATGTGATATTGTGATATCCAATTTTAATAGACACACCATTTTTAATATATGAACTGAATACTTTGGTACATATATTTTAAAATTTCACATCAACTCTGTAGTTGCCCCATACTTGCATTTACCCATCTCATTCCCAAAACATTCTGCATTTTTGATGTGCTTTCCAATAGTAAACATGTGGTGAATATTTTCTCATTGGCAGCTGCATTATGGGCCATTAAAGTGTCATGCCTGTGATTCGTGATGCAAGAAATCTTAGCGCGAGAGCGAAAATTGACATCTCGACTTTCAAAAAAATAAATAAATAAATAATAAATAATATGCACAATTCCCTCACTGTTTCCACTGAGCACAGCTCACATGCTTCAGTCAAGTGGCACATGGTGAACAGATGGGAGGGTGGGATTGTAGGGATGTAGTGTATTGGGGGGCTTCTCCATGCACTCAGTCAAACACTTGCTTAAGCCTTAAACCAAATTAACTCAGCGTCTCACTTTCAATGTGATTTACAGCAGCCTGGTGCTTCTGAACTTCCCCTAACCCTTCTTCTATGACCAAGACCCACGGCTTCCCACAGGAGTCATCAACCATGAAGGGAGCAAGGAGAAACCAAAGACCTCTTGTATATGAATATGAAAATTATCGATGCCCTCAGTTTGTAGGGCCTTTGGGGATTGGGTCATATGAACTCAACAGGGTCGACTGCCTGGCAGTTAAGCTCCGAATTGGGATTATGGGTGGGGGGGGGGAGATCTACCTCAATATTCACAGCAAATAGCCACAATAAAACAGCGAGGATGACAACAGACCATCATCTCTTATTCCGAGCATCATTATGGCGATAAGAACCGCTGACGGCATTTCTGCTGTCAGGAAAAAAGCAGGGACCGTGCTCGTGTATGAGCATGCATATTAATGCATAAATCAAACTGCTATACCTTTCAAAGTACTAGAGCTGAGTGTACTAGAAAAAAAAAGGGAAGGTACAGAGAGAGCCTTATGTAAATCAGTGTATTATTGCAGGGTTTCCTGTTCCCAGCTGTTATCCATTAAAGCATCTCACTAGGTGAAATAAATAAATAAATAAATAAATAAATAAATATCACAGGAGAGTTTCTGTAAAACAAATAAACCAGATGAAATGGGTAAGGCAGAGCCAGCTGGTGGTTCATGTTATGAGGATCTTTTCAGATTGAGAAGATTGAGAAGAAATTTTGCGCATGCAAACTGTAATATGATGTCTGATGTATGCATTATGATGCATACTGTAGGTATTCATGGAAATAAATATACTTTTAAATATATAAATATATATAAAAAAATAATAATAACAAAGGGCATACATTTAGAATGTATGTAGAACCGCTTTAAAGATGTTTCTCATGAGGTTTGTTCATCTTTCCAGATGAAGCAACAGAGGTCTTTGAGATGCAAATAAAGTTATTTATTTCATACAGAGCCACATTAAATTGATCAAAAATAAAAATAAATACGTTTATAATGTCATAAAAGATTTCCATTTCAAAATACTGTTCTTTTGAACTTCCTATTCATTAAAGAATCCTGAACAAAATATATTACTGTTTCTACTACAATATTAAGAAGCACAACTGTTTTCTTTTAATCTTTTTAACTGTTTATAATAATAAAAATATAATAATAATACTAAAAAAACATATTAGAATGATTTCTGAAGGACGATGTGACACTGAAAACTAGAATAATAATGCTGAAAATTCAGGTTTGCATCACAATAATAAACTACATTTTAAAATGTATTCAAATAGAAAGCAGTTCTTTTAAATTGCAATAATTGTTCAAAAAAAACTTTAGAAAAATATTAATGAGAGAAATAACTTGGAAATGTTTCACAGAAAAATTAATTAGTTACTTTCTTGTAAAATAAAGTACTAGATATAACTTTTTTTTTTGTTTTACTAATAATATTTATAATTATAATTTTTTTTTTTTTTTTACCAATAATAACTATTTTTTAGATGTTTGAGATGCTAAAATTTTTGAAATGATTTCACTGCAAACCATCCATTTCTTTCTTCTTTGGAAAACAAAATAAGATAATTTTGTCCAATGTATTTTTTTTTTTTTTTTTTTTCTCCCCCACGTAATCATCGGGTCATCCAGTGTAATTTTGAATCCCACTGCCTTTGACAAACATCGACAAAAACAACCTTCTTCAAAAAATCTTTTGTGTTCCTAAAAATAAAGAAAATCATACAGGTTTGAACAAAAAAGAAGAGTCATGAGGATGAGTAACTGATGACAGAATGTTTATTTTGGGGTAAACTATCCCTTTAAGAGCATGGTAATGAATACTTCAATCCCTCACTGGCTCATTTTGATACACATCAAATTAAACTGTGTACTCTGACTCAGATCCACGCATTTGTTTCTGAGTCTGTGTGTGCAGTGATACAGTGAGGATGCTGCATTGCGTTTAAAGGTGGATGAGTAGCTTGTCCTGAGGCTTTAGCTTAACCGTGATAAATAAGCCTGTCATATTCATTAGTGCTGGGCCAGAGACTACCACACACCTCAGGCTACACACCACACTTCATTCAAGACCATGATGACAGAAGAAAAATACTATACTCAAAGAATCAAATCATCCAAGAACTTCTCGATCGCATGTCACATGTGTATAAAAACCAACATCCATTCAAAAATATAATAACTTTCCCTTCACCCTCACACATGCTCATGAATGGCTTGATGGAGGCATGGGAGGTTGTGAATGGGCTCTTTGTGACTCACAGCCTCTTTTCTGCCTCGGGAAGTCAAGGCGTCTTTGGAAGAGACGTGCTGGATGGAGGGTACACATGACTCCACATCATAAGCAAACACAAAGCCGCATTTATCCAAGGCTTCACTTCTTTATTTACCCACAAGTCAACAGAAAATCAGCATACACGTGCGCTTGGACAAAGACTGGCGAGAAAACGGAAAATAGTTTGTAGCGATTTGTGCGTTGTTTGCTCTGGGCAGTGCAAACAGAAACATTTAAATAAATGTTGTTCTTCTGAACTGTCTATTCATCAATGAACACTGAAAACATATCAGTTTCCACAAAACTATTAAGCAGCACAACTGTTTTCAACATTGATAATAATCAGAAATGTTTCTTAAACATTAAATCAGCATATTAGAATGATTTCTGAAGCATCATGTGACACTGAAAAAACAGCCATAGAAAACAGTATGTAAAACATGCTGAGTTTTTTTCTTTCTCCATATAGTCATTGGGTCATCCAGTGTAATTTTGGATCCCATTGCCTTGGACAAACATTTGAAGACCTTTGAAAAATCTTAGATTAAATTTTTACAGAATTTGTAGATTTTGAATCTAATTGCAACAATGTCTGTTGAAATGACAGTTCCTCTGATAGACAGATGCCTTCAGATTTGGCGTTGTCTTTGAGACAGTGAATCAACAGACAATCATCAACATTGGCATTTTTAACATAATGTGACCGGGGTATGAATAAGTGGAGTAAGATAAACAGATTCTGTTTAAGCACATGCATTACACATATTTTGATACAGACATACATCAGCGAATAAGAGCGCTCAAAAACACAAATAAACAAGGTCATACAGCTCTTGCCACACACACAAAGACATACGAACAGCTTGAATGTCATAAACCAAACACACACACACACACACACAATGCTGACAGAGCGCCCCCCACAAAAGGCCATGAAAATTGACCTCCGTATCAGACAACCTCCGGCTCGAAAAGCCCAAAATTTCCATCACAATCGTCTGGCCTTCGTCTGCCTGCAGCCTCTCAACCCTGTCTGGGCCGCTGTAGCATTATTGTGATGGTAACACACACACGTACACGCTCAAACAAAAACAAACCGCGCACATGGCACCACGTCACCCATGTGCTCACAGAAAACGCAGCTCATCATGGGAATGTGAGAACAGATGCCACAGATCGACTGAAATAATGGGAAAAGCATATGTCTCACAGAAACCAGAGCTGAGAAAAGTTTGACTTCATGCAAATGAGCAAGTGACATGTGTGACTACCAATAGTTAAGAAGACAATGGCACACAGTGGACCCATCTTGCTCTTCTAAAAGGGGAACCGCAATGTTATGCCTATCAGAAGACTATCTGCTTCATTTCATGCAGTCAAAACAATATTTCCTATCACGGAGATTCTGAGCTATTTTATCCCCAGTTTAAACACAAATGTCACAAATGTCTGGGTCATTTAATCCTGAGTCAACACGAGCTGCTGTCTAGGAGCTAAAATGTTCTGTGAGGATAAAGTGTCTCTCCCTTACGCTCTCTCTTTCTGAAAGATTCATGATGTTTACAGCCGGGTAGTGGAAACTTACAGTGTCATGTGACCAGCAGCGTCCCGATTCATTATCACACTGGAATGTTACCGTAATCCTTTTATCCTTTACAGAGCGAGAGAGAAAGAGCAGCGTTTGATCTAATGAAAGCACACTGAATTACGCTGCTCAGAAAAACAGCGGGGCAGGAGATTGGAAAATTAGACACTAAAGTAAATCTAAAACGATGAAACGGTGAGAAAGACACTCAGGAGAAAGGAGCAGCGATGAGGAAATGCTCAAGGGGCCTGTTCAGGCAGAAAGTGTTTTTCCATTCCACTGCGCTACTTTTCCATTGTTTTTCAATGTAGACATGGGCTAAACGGATGTGTTTGAACTTTGGGCTCACATCTCACGTCTAATGCATGACATCAGGTTATATAAATGTACAGATCAAGTTTTTAACTTGAGCTTAAGTTCAACTTTAGGAATTATTATTATTATTATTATTATTATTATTATTATTATTTATTTTTTTATTGTAATTTCACAAAAAATACTTAGATACTTAGATAATAGATCATTTATAATAATATTATTATTATTATTACTGTTATATTGAAAAATATATATATTGTACTGTAACTTCACTGTAAAAAATACCTAAGAAAGAATTTAAGAAATATATATAATTTATAATAACAATAACTATTATTATTATTTTTTGATAATAATAATAATAATAATAATAATAATTATTATTATTATTATTATTATTTAATATTTTTAAACTATTCTATTAAATATTAAATATTTCAAAAATACATAATATAAATAATATTGTATTGTAATTTCACGATAAAATAAAAATAAAAAAAAAAATCTAAGAAAGAATATTTAAGGAAAATATCTCATTATTAATAATAATAATAATAATAATAATAATAATAATAATAATAATAATAATATTGTTTTGTAATTTCACAGTAAAAAAAAAAAAAAAAAAAAAAAAAAAAAAAAAAAAAAAAAAGGTTACACTTTATTTTAAGGTGTCCTTGTTATAGTGTAATTATGCATTTAAGTACTGAGTAATATTAATTAACAACATGTACTTACTATAGGGTTTGGTTTAGGATTATTGCATGTAATTATGCATAATTTTGTGCTAATACTATAGTAAGTACATGTAACGTGTAACAAGGACACCTTAAAATAGTGTTACCTAAAAAAATACCCAAGAAAGAATATTTAAGAAAAATATATTACTAAGAATATCAATAACAGTACAACTTTAAAATTATATATGCAATATGTAATATAATATGTAATGGACTTTGATACGTCTTCCCTAAACTTCCTGTTTCCATAGAAAATATATCAACACTGGAAAGAACCCTTGTTTCAAACGTCACTTCACTATAATTGCTAAAACTAACACTGAAAATTAAAATACAGTAAAAAATTTATTAAAATATATCCATAAAAAAAATATTTCTAAAAATAACTAAAACTACGCTGAAAACTGAAGTAAATTTGAAAACTAAACTAACAAAACAAACAAAAACACTAAACTCTAATAACCTCTCTGTGAACTTCGGACAAAAGTTAAGTTTGAAAGGGGATGACAGAGGAATGAAATGAGAGAAAAAGTGTGAAAAAGAGTGGGAACAGCCTATTCTTTGGGTGTCAGTATGACATGAAGATGAGGCACAGTTTTCCAGAGGAAGATGAACCCAGAGTCACACTGAACCCTTGCTTGATAGAAGGAACAGCCAGCTCCTCTTTCATTTTCACTCGTGCTTTTATCTTCTTCTTTCACATTCTGAAAAGCGTGGGGAAGATTTCTTGAATTTACAATCTGCCCCCTTTTTCAATCCAATTTCCAATCTTTCTCTTTGATGCTTTATCCCATTTCTCTCTCTTCCAGTCATGTGAAGTTGAGCCGAGATCAGGGTGACCCATTCAAGAGCACTTCATCCTCTCTGAAACTGCCCCATTATCACCCCATCAGAAAAATAGCCACTCAAAAAAACAGTTCCCACTGAGGCCTATGAGCATTAATCATTGCGTGAAACCAGCGTCGCACCCTAGACGCTGCTCTCAGCACACACACATACTTTCTGCCTAACTTGAGCATATAGCGCAGACAGCTTGAGTCAGGCAGACACATATCGGCGTCTGAGAAAGTGCACTTATGATATATTTCCAGCAGGAATGCCGCTTTACCTCATTTGACCCGGCGGCAGAAATGGATTGAAAAACCTTTTGTGCCGAGCGTATAGAAATATAAATATATGTCCACAGAAATAGTGTTTAACAGACAGCTTGACCTCAGTTAGTCTCCACGTAATATATATATATATATATATATATATATATATATATATATATATATATATATATATATATATATATATATATATATATATATATATATATATATATATATATGGTCCTCATGGGATATAGTCCTCATGGGAAACATACTAGGATATGAACTGCTTGATTTAAAAACAGACAATAGCAAAAGCAAAACCTGCTACATTTTCAACATATCAATTTTACTCTACATTAAGTGAGTAAATAAGCAAATAAATAAATTATTATTATTATTATTATTTAGTTATTATTATTGTTGTTAACTGTTACTATAAAATATTACATAATAATACAATATAATGTTTTATTCTACGAGTTGATTATTCTGAGTACTAATTATGTCAAAAGTATGATATATTGTAGCTTGATTGAGTTGAAGAGTTTATTTTGATCAAAAATACAATAAAGCTATAATATTGTTACATATTATTAAAATGTAAAGTAAGTTTATTATCTTTATATTATATTATATTATATTATATTATATTATATTATATTATATTATATTATATTATATTATATTATTCCTGTTATGCAATGCTGAATTTTCAGACAATACTCCAGTCTTCAGTGTCACATGATTCTTCAGAAATCATATGCAATATGCTGATTTGCTGCTCAAAAAACTTTTCTTATCATCAATGTTGAAAACATATTTTTGTGGAAACCATAATTTTTCCAGGATCCTTTGATGAATAGAAAGTTCCAAAGAAAAACAAAACAAAACAAAACAAAACAAAACAAAACAAAAAACAGCATTTAGGTAATCTTTTGTAATATTAAAAATATATTTACTGTCATTTTTTATTAATTTAATGCAATCTTGCTAAATAAAAATATTAATTTCTTAAAATAAATAAATAAATAAATAAATAAATAAATAAATAAAGTTGTTATTATTATTATTATTATTATTATGTTAATTGATACTATAACATATTACACATTAACACAATAATGTTTTATTCTACAATGAGCTGATTATTCTTCTAAATAAAAATTGTCAAAAGTATGATATTATATTTTAGTTTGATTGAAATGATTAGTTTATTTTGGTCAAAAATACAACTATAATATTGTTAAATATTATTAATTACTAATATTTAAAATAATTTGATTAATTTAATGCACTTAATAAAATAAAATAAAAAATAAAATAACCCCAAACTTTTGAACAGTAGTGTATATTTAATATATATAAATGTTCCTATTTAAAGAACATATGGTTTACTGCTTAAAACAGCAATGTGGCACCTATTTGAACCCTGTCCAGCCGTGGAAAGTGCCGTACAATCACAGCAGTGCCCAGTTGAAGGGTTGAGGATCTCACCTGCTCAGGAAGCTGGTGAAAGACAGGCGGACCGGGTATCCATAGCGGATCATGCGGACCATCTCCAGAACCCCCACGTACTGGAGCTGTGAGGACACGTGGAAGCTGTCGAACACATCAGGCTTTCCGGCGCTGTTGGGCCTGACGCACTGAACGAAGTGAGGTGTACACACTTGCAGCTTACTGGTGATCTCACACAGAGAGTTCTGGAACGAGAGAGAGAGGCAGGAAAAGACAGGTAAGGCTGTTGTTTATGTAATGTTGCATTCAGATTTATCTCAATGACTCTCATTTGCTTCCATTTTTGTAGCAACATGAGTCATGGTACATCCTCCTCTCACCATCTGTCACCACTTACAAGAAAGCCTAGACAGAACCTTTTTTGTGTGTGCAATATCTGCACTAAGAAACCTGTACAATAGATTTAAAGAAATAGTTCAGTCAAAAAATAAAATTCTGTCATTTACACACTGTCATGTTGTTTCAAACTGGTATGAGTTTTCTGTGAAACACAAAAGGAGATAGGCTGAAAAATGTACAGGCAACTCTTTTCCATATAATGAAAGTGAAGGGGACTGGAGCTGTCAAGCTTCAAAATAACAAAAAAGCACCATGAAAGAACCACAAAATTCATGCATGTGACTCACGACTTCAGATGACTTGAAATATAGTGCATAGATTATATAGACTTTTTTTTTTTTTTTTTTTTTTTTTTTTTTTTTTTTGTCATTTTTGAAATAATTAAGAACCAGTATAAGACGAAGACAATTGACCAGTACACCTCAAAATTTCTCCATCTGTGTCACAGAGGTCAGTCAAAACATACGTATTTGGAAGATACTTTTACCCAAAGCAACGAACACGGCCTTCAAAGTACTTTTTTTTTTTTCTCTCTTTCTTTTCTAAATCAGTTTATGCATTCACTGGGAAATGAACACATGACCCTGACGCTGCTAATGCCAGGTTTGGAACAACAGGACAGTCATTAGATCTTCATTTTAGGCTAAATATATTTCCTAAATTAAGGTAAAAATGTGTTATTCCCAAAGTATCTTTTATTTTGGACATAATAGCTTAGATTATGCATTCAACCAAACACGTAGTCTTTCAAAGAATACTGCATTTTACAGCATGCACTCAACATATGTGCTCTAGAAAATTTCATCCTTGTCCAAGGTCTTTGCTATTTCTCTGTCTTTGTACTCCTTTGCACTAGAGTTATCAGTAACTCTTAAATGACAAGTACTGATCAACACAAACTTATTTATTCACCATTTTTTAGTCACGTTACTGGCATGGAGATCTGGAGAGTAAAATATTTATATAGAACTACAGCACAGGCCTCTCAATACAGCACTCTATGCAGTATTTCAATCAATAAAAACAGTGAGAAATTCTAAAACACAACACACTAACATGTATACTAAGTGATATAACAAGATCAAATTCAATATAAACCTTATTAATAAAACACACAGGCAAGCAGATGAGCCCAGAATATGAACGCAATGAGCTAAACTGCATGTTAAGCATTTTCTTTACAATGGTTTTCTATGAGAAAACATGTAGGGCCAGATTTACTAACACCGTCTTTTAGCATTAAAATAGTACTGTCAGGATTTACTAAAGACGCGCAATGAAGAATTATCACTGAAAAGGTGTGGACAGTTATTTTTGCACCTGACTTTACTGAATATGCATTTGTAGGAGTTTTCCTTTCAGATGCAAAATTTATGGGAGGAGATTATTAAAATGAATCACGCACCGTAATTTACAAACGTTTGTGCTCATCAAAGTACTGGTATTTGCGCCATTATTTAACGCCCTAAAAAAAGCATGTCTTAAAGCAGGCGGTAATTTGTGCTGCTCTTGGTAGATTGCGCTGGTCATTATAGAAATGATCTGGCTGCGTCTGTGCTCTTTAATGTACGCATTGTCAGTAAATCACAAGCAGAATTTTCCCCTCCCATCGGCGCTTTTATGGAATTTCACTTTAATGCTAATTTGCTCTGTTTAGTAAATCTGGCCTTTAATGTGGAAGTCAGAATCAGGGAATCAGAGTGTACACTAAATTTGGTATTTTAATATCTCTGTCCTTTTACATTAGTGTTCAGTGCAAACCTGATAAAAATAACTGGCGGTCAGTAAAGAAAAGCCTTGTTTGCCCTCCAGGTGTGACGTCACACGAAAACTATTAATTGTTGCTGCATAATTGATGATTCTTTTTCAACTTTGAAACAATATGGACAAACTCATTAGTGCAAAATAAATCTAAGGCGTACATGTGAGCTGAGCATAAATTTACATCACATCCACTGTACGAATACCATAGCATACGTGTAAAAACTGTCACATTTAATAAGCAAAAATGCAAAGAGTGAGGGATGTGTAGACTGTTTTAAATGACGGATGGAAATCTGCAGACGTTTCTGTGGAGCCATCTAAGGCGTACATGTGAGGTGAGCATAAATTTACATCACATCCACTGTATGAATACCATAGCATATGTGTAAAAACTGTCACATTTAATAAGCAAAAATGCAAAGAGTGAGGGATGTGTAGACTGTTTTAAATGACGGATGGAAATCTGCAGACGTTTCTGTGGAGCCATACACATGTAGAGACTCCATGTGGGCGTACTGTACTTACGAGGCAAAAACCGAAAAAAAGCTGGCTCTGAATGATGATGTCATAGGCCAAGGAGCCTGCGCTGAGTCAGCACAGCCGGCAATGAGCCTGCCATCGTCATGTGACATTTCTACTGACGCCAGCCGCCAGAAAACAGATAGGGAAAGACGGCGCCGCAGGCTGTAACACATACAATCAGCCATTCAAAAGAATAAACGAAAAAAGCTGCCAATTACGACCGTTCCATCTTTCCGTGAGGGCGAACACTAATGAAAAACACATTAGACTAGATGTTATTTATTATTGTTGAAGGATTTCACATCTATTCTACCGCTCTCGTCTGGGAGCCATTTAGGCATAGATGAATAACGTGTGTTTGCGTGAGCGCCGTGCATTGAATGCGCTTTATGATGTAATCAGCCCTGAACAGAGAGGACAGATTAGAGAGGAACACGGTGTGCTCTTCTCATAAAGCCCTGCTCAACCCTTTACATCTCCTGGTGCAGAAATCAGGTCATGCAGTGTAGAAGGTGTGAACATAAGCACATACTGTACTGTATATACATGCACCTGCATACCACTGGCATGAGAATGAGGTCAGGACGAACGCGAGAGCACGTCTGCATGTGCGTGAGAATGTGACGTTACTTTAATAGTCGGGTGTGTTACAAAGGGCAAGTTGCAGTGGTAGAAAGAAGCAGTGTGTGAGTGTAGAGATGTGAATCGATGGGAATTGAATGATTTTCTATAAGCGTCTGTATTCTTCATTCAATGTGGACGGAGAAACGTGCTATGCATGTGTGTGTGTATATATGAAGAATATACCATTATATACCATATTTTATATATATATATATATATATATATATATATATATATATATATATATATATATATATATATATCCTGCCATTCAAAAGTTTGGGATCAGTAAGATTTTTAATGTATTTTATTTGATCAAAAATACAGAAAAAAAAAAAAAAAAAAACATCTCGGTTACGTATGTAACCCTCATTCCCTGAAGGAGGGAGAGGAGAGGGTATTATGTCGGTAATGACCGACTATGGGATCTCGCTTAGAGAGACCAATCCACTTCGAGTGTAAACTAAACCAGCCAAAGCACATTGGCATGCGATGATTGCATCCAGCTGCCGCTGATCACAGCGTGAGTATAAGTAGGCAGCAGGTGCAATGCATATTCAGCTTTTCGCTGAGGAGCCGAGCCGGTGACCTGGCCGCTCAGCGGTGGTACAGAGGCCGTGGTGACAGGTCGTCTCCGTTCCCTCCTTCAGGGAACGAGGGTTACATACATAACCAAGACGTTCCCTCTCAGTCGGTCACTCTCGACGTCATGTCGATAATGACCGACTATGGGATCCCTACCAAAGCGCCACGGATGCTGCCCCTTCCAGTGTCCTGTGCGAGCCTCCTGCGCCCCCTTTTGGTGTAGGCTGGGGCTCGCAACAGAAGGCCAGTCACTGTCTTCGTAGCACTACCCACTCAGTGAACTTGGATAACACTGGGAAACGTACCCATTCTACTTGGAACAGAAACGTGCGGAAGCCCCATCCTTCCCGAAGGAGTTTTCGGAAGCACTTACACATATGAATCAACCATTTAGGTGCATATGGAAGATTAGAGGTGATTGTAATCCTCTTAAGAACGCAGACTGACTGCCGGGGAAACACGGGCTCTGTGGCTATACCGTGGACTTTACACATATGGGATCCAATTAGGTCTCTACATATGGAACTCAGCCCTCTACCGGTTCTCACGGATTCATCGAGTGAGGGCCTGGCGCCGGACGCTCCGCCACGTCTGGCTGCCGAGGGGATGGAGGAGCTCGACAGGGTCTGCTGTATTGACTCTCTGGTGCAGTTATAGCAAGCCGACCCGAAGCCGGGGCCTCTCAGTGCTTCTACCCGTTTGAGGTGAGAACACAGGAGGATACCGGCTCCACACGAAGGCTATAGAATCTAGCAAACGTGTTAGGGGTTGCCCAGCCCACAGCTCTACAAATATCTGCCAGCGAGGCGCCACGAGCCAGCGCCCAGGAGGATGCGACACTTCTGGTAGAGTGAGCTCTCAACCTGAACTGGCAGGGCACACACTGTGCCTGATAAGCCAGGGTGATGGCGTCCACTATCCAGTGGGCCATCCTCTGCTTAGAGACAGCATTCCCCTTCTGCCGGCCTCTGTGACAGACAGAGACTGGTCTGAGGTCCTGAAGCTTTGTGTCCGGTCTACGCAGCATCTCAATGCTCGGACGGGACAAAGCAAAGCTAGGGCTGGGTCTGCCTCCTCCGGGGGCAGCGCTTGCAGGCTCACCACCTGATCCCTGAAGGGAGTAGTGGGAACCTTGGGCACATAGCCAGGCCGGGGCCTCAGGATTACCTGGAAGTCAGCCGGCCCAAACTCTAGGCACGAATTGTCAACCGAAAATGCGTGCAGGTTCCCTACCCTATTGATTGAAGCCAATGCAAGCAGGAGCAGAGTCTTTATTGAAAGAAACTTCAGCTTGACTGTCTGCAAAGGCTCAAATGGGCCCTGCTGTAGTGCTCTGAGCACTAGAGACAGGTCCCAAGAGAGTATAGAGGGGGGCCGTGGAGGATTTAACCTTCTCGCCCCCCTAAGGAACCTGATGACCAAGTCATGCTTCCCCACCGACTTCTCTTCCACGGATTCGTGGTTGGCAGCAATCGCAGCCACGTAAACTTTAAGGGTGGAGGGAGACAGCCTTCGCTCCAACCCTTGTTGCAAAAAGGACAGCACGACTCTGATCGGCACTTCCGGGGGTCTTCTTGGTGAGAAGAGCACCACTCGACAAATAGGTTCCACTTCAAGGCGTAAGCATGTCTCGTAGACGGCGCTCTCGCTGAAATTATGGTGTCAACTACCTCTTGGGGTAGGTCACCTAGAACCTCCGCGTCCCGTCCAGGAACCAGACATGAAGTTTCCAGAGTTCTGGATGCGGGTGCCACAAGGTGCCCCATCTCTGAGTCAGTAGATCCTTCCTCAGAGGATTCTGCCAAGGAGGGACTGTCATGAGGAGCATTAGTTCTGGGAACCAAGTCCGAGTGGGCCAGTACGGCGCCACGAGCAGGACCTGCTCCTCGTCCTCCCTGATCTTGCACAGTGTCAGTGCGAGAAGGCTCACTGGGGGAAACGCATACTTGCGAAGGCCCCGCGGCCAGCTGTGTGCCAGTGCGTCCATGCCGAGTGTTCCCTCGGTCAGGGAGTAAAACAACTGGCAATGAGAGGTCTCTGGAGAAGCAAACAGATCTACCTGAGCGAGTCCGATACATCTCCAAATCAGCTGGACCGTCTGGGGATGGAGTCTCCACTCTCCGGGGAGCACAGCTCGTGACAGCTCGTCGGCTGCCCGGTTGAGCAAGCCCGGAATATGAATGGCACGAAGCGACCTCAGATGCTTCTGACTCCAGAGGAGGAGGTGGCGGGCGAGTTGCAACATGCGAAGGAAGCGTATATTACCTTGTCGGTTGATATATGCAACGATCGCAGTGTTGTCTGTGCGGACCAATACGTGCTTGCCGCATAAATGCGTCTTGAGATGACGGTTCAAGGCCAGGCGTACTGCCAGCAACTCTAGGCAATTGATGTGCCAGTGCAGTTGGGGGCCCGTCCAAACCCCCGACACTGCAAGCCCGTTGAACGTGGCCCCCCAGCCGGTCGTGGAGGCATCCGTGTAAACCACAGCATGCCTGGAGACCTGTTTCAGGGGTACTCCTGCCCGGAGAAACGACAGGTCTGACCACGGGGTGAAGGTTTGGCGGCAGGCCGGTGTGACCCGGTGAGTGCCGCGTTGCCACGCCCACCTCGGGACTCGGCTATGGAGCCAGTGTTGAAGCGGTCTCATATGAAGCAGCCCAAGCGGCGTGACTGCCGCTGCAGCTGTCATAAGCCCCAGGAGCCTCTGAAATTGTTTCAGTGGAACCGCCGACCTGCTCTTGAACGTATTCAAGCAGTTCAACACCGACTGAGCACGTTCCTGCGTGAGGCGTGCTGTCTGATCGACCGAATCCAACTCCATACCGAGAAAAGAGATCCTCTGCGTCAGGGAGAGTTTGCTCTTTTCCCAGTTGACCCGACTGGCTGAGGTGCCGGAGCACCAGGTCCCTGTGTTCGCACAACTGGTCCTGAGACTGAGCCAATATGAGCCAGTCGTCGAGGTAGTTGAGAATGCCAATGCCCTGTTCTCTCAGGGAAACAAGGGCTGTCTCCACAACTTTCGTGAAGACACGGGGGAACAGGGACAGCCCGAAGGGCAGGACCTTGTACTGATATGCTCGTCCTTCGAACGCGAACCACAGCAATGGTGCGGGGCGAACTGAATCGCAAGCCGAGTCTGATGGTCCGCAGGAGCCAGCGAGACGGTTGGGCCTCACAATCTGGACCAGCGGGACCACTGACATGCCCGCGGTGGGGCAACGAGGTGGAACGCAGGGATCCCGGTCCATGGCGAACCGAGGAGGGGTCTGTGTGTGCGGTGCACGCTTACCTGGTTCCACGGTTGGCAGAGGTTGCGTGAATAGGGCCTTTGATGATGCTCTCGAACCGCCCGCTGCTGCCTGCTGGCGAGAGAGGAGGATGAGTGTGGTCCGGTGTTGGTCCGTCCGCGACAGAGAAACCTGCTCTCCTGTCGAGATTTTTATTTTTTTTGGAAACCAGATTCTCCACCCGGCCCTCCTCCGGTGGAGGGAGAGGTGCATTCACACCCCCCAAAGAACAGTTCCTTCTTTCTCTGGGTCGCCTGTCCTGGGGCCTCTTGCTCTTCTGCTCACCGCTAGGTTGACGGGGGCCTGGACGGGTGGGGAGGCCTGCCTACGCCCAGCTCCACGGCGCCGCTTGCTTGAGGCTGCTGCGGATGCGGCACAGGAGTGGGTGTGGACACAGGGGGCCGCCCTCGGTGATGAGCAGCCTGGGGCGCTGCGGCCGGTGGACGGGTGGAGGCAGCAGCTGCCCACCGGGGCAGGACATGCGCCTCAGTCTGCTCCTGTGCAGCCGAGAACTGCTGGGTCCAGTTCTCAACTGCGTCGCCGAAGAGGCCGGTCTGGGACACAGGGACCTTGAGGAACCGAGCTGTCGGCGTCCCTCATGTCGACCAGACACAGCCAGAATGGCACTCCTGGACCACAAGTGTGGACATCGCATGACCCAGAGAACTCGCAGTGGCCTTCCTCGCTCGGAGCGCGAGGTCAGTGTGGTTCGGAGCTCCTTTTAAAACTTCCGAGTCATGACCAGCCTCGTGCAGGTCCCCCAATGCTTTAGCCTGAAGAACCTGCAGTAACGCCGTAGCGTGTAAGGGGGAGGCAGCTTCTCCACAGGCCACATAAGCATCGCCGGACAGACCAGATGAGTACCTACAGACCCGGGGGAGGAGGCACGGTTCACCCTGCCGGGCAGAGGCGGTATAAGGACACAAATTAGGAGTTAGCAGGTCGGTTTCCGGCAGAAAAAGGTGCCATCCACGACCTGGTAAGCCCCTCATGCACCTCCAGGAAGAATGGCACTGAGGCAGGGCGCTGAGAACAAGCGCGTACCACCCCAAAGAACCAATCGTCCAACCTTGAGGGCTCGGGACACGGTAGAGGTCTCCACCTGAGCCCTACCCTCACGGCGGCCCGGGAAAGAATAGCCGTCATTTCCAGATCTGATTCAGGCATTGCTACAGTCCCGGAGGGCAGCAGCGCAGCCGAATCTTCCTCTCCAGAATGCTCCGGCTCACCCTCCGATGTAGCGATCGACATCCGGTCATCGGGAGGAGCGCCGAAGGATACTGCTGGTACGATCTTTGAGAGAGTCCAGCGCGTTCCCTCGGCCACTCAACTGGTTACGGAGTGCAAGAGGAGCGATGGTCCCTCGAGGGTTGGTTCCCTGGAAGGTTTGCCACCATTATAACCCTCAGACCACCTGTACTACCGCCTGAAGTAGTCCTCGCCTGTCTGCAGCCAGGACGAGAGACAGATCAAGGCAGGCAACGGCGCTCCGCCCCTTTTGAGGTAACGGAGTCAGGTCTGCAGCTTCGAGATGATTATCATCCCGCAAGGAGAAGATAACTCATCCATGAATGCCACCTCAGCATGCTTTTATGCCCAGACATGTGAGGCAGTGATCGTGACCATCACCCAGCGCCAGGTAACGACCGCATCCATAAACGCACGGATGGAACGTTGTCTATAGCAAGACCCAATTCATCTTTATAAAGACGTAACGTTGAGTTTGCCAGATGCAACGTCGCCTTTAAAAAGACGCATCCATGAATGCTCTTTTCGGGAAAAAGCTCTTTTAGCGTGCTGAAGCGCACAGGGGAGATGGCTGCCTGCAACACAAACAGGGGGTAGTGCAGCCTGCTGTGTGCAACCCACTCGACACGGGAAAACAACCACTGCTGAAGCGCCGTACCACCAACACCAAGAGCTCCAAAGAGAGCGCTGAATTCGTTCAGTCTTCTTCTCTCTGTAGAGTAGTCAGGAGCAAAACGAT
Organism: Spinibarbus caldwelli; assembly: GCA_039654775.1. NCBI lineage: Eukaryota > Metazoa > Chordata > Actinopteri > Cypriniformes > Cyprinidae > Spinibarbus > Spinibarbus caldwelli. Next base: position 25,953,885 of record CM077232.1, on the reverse strand, counting down.
GTGTTCGCTCGGCTCCTAAGCGAAAAGCTGAACATGCGTTGCACCTGCTGCCTACTTATACTCACGCTGTGATCAGCAGCAGCTGGATGCAATCATCGCATGCCAATGTGCATTGACTCGTTTAGTTTACACTCGAAGTGGATTGGTCTCTCTAAGCGAGATCCCATAGTCGGTCATTACCGACGTGACGTCTAGAGTGACCGACTGAGAGGGAACTGAAATTTTGTGAAATATTGCAATTTAAAATAACAGTTTTCTATTTTACTATACTTTAAAATATAATTTATTCCTGTGACGCAACGCTGAATTTTCAGCATCATTACTCCAGTCTTCAGTGTCACATGATCCTTCAGAAATTATTCTAATATGCTGATTTATAATCAGTGTTGGAAACAGTTGTGCTGCTTAATATTTTTGGGACCTGGGATACTTTTTTTTCAGGATTCTTCGATAAATAAAAAGTTAAAAAGAACAGTGTTTATTCAAAATGGAAATTTTGTGTTACAAAGATTTGGGTCAGTAAATTTTTTCTTTCTTTTTTTAAAAGAAATTAATACTTTTATTCAGCAAGGATGTGTTAAATGGATTAAAAAGTGATAGTAAAGACTTATATTGTTAGAAAATATTTCTATTTTGAATAAAAGCACAACTGTTTCAACACTGATAATAAATCAGCATTTCAGAATGATTTCTGAAGGATCATGTGACACTGAAGACTGGAGTAATGGCTGTTGAAAGTTCAGCGCTGCGTCACGGTATATATCCCCCCTCTGGTCTATGCATTCCTGCCTCTGCTGAATTATTTTTTATCCCTGGTGGGGATAAAAAAAACCATCCTGTGAACCCGCTCAGACGTCCCAATCTGAATCAAATGATTCGCGATATGCAATTTGAAGTCCAGATCTGAATTAAATGATTTGCGATACACGATCCGATTGGAGGGACAGGGAATTATTTTACGACGCAATGGCTTAACTGATTCAGTTTCAAAAAGCTCTGTATGTGTTCTTTGCTCGCTTTCACTATTTAATTTATTTGTTTGAATTACCGTGGAAATGAAATCATTACAATTAATAGGCCTAACTTACAATGTTTTTATTAAATTGTGATCACGTTAAATACAGTTTCCGTCATATTAAAAACACTTCATGACGTCACCTATTATCTGGTACTTGTCTAAAAAGATGGGTAGTTGGGTCAACCTCCACCTAGAGTTTTATACACCTATAAAGAGTTTTCAAAAGCGCATCACCCCCTCTGATTTTTCATTTTATGAAAAATTAAAATCAGTGTTGCTAAAATAACCAGAATTCCTTACAACTGGCATCTCTAGATATCAGATCATGGTGTGTTGAATCTGTCAGTGAGCTGTTCTCTTCCACAGTAACAGTGAGCCCGCTGTTCATTCATACAGAATCCACTAACATCCACAATCACCCAACCTAATCATGAAAACATCAGCAGGCCAAAATCCTTCCTCCCCACTAACCACACTGGGCCTATGAGACCAGCACAACACTACAGCACTTCTTCGAAAAACTGTTGTTCAAAACCACAAACACATGGGCCTTTGAGACGTCTTCCTGGCAGATCTATAATGTTTAGATGTCAGGCAGCTTTTTGGTTCTGTGAGCCTGCAGGCTTTTTTAGGAGATCCAATGCATCTAGAAGCAGGAAGTTAAATCCACATAGCACAATGAGCATCTGGATGGGCCGGGTTGACTCAGGTCAGATTTGGGAGTTGGCAGTGGTGCTAATGTGGACTTACCCTAAGTTGCACTGCCACAGTGACCGGTCCACAACGCTCCAGTCTCTGCAGGAAGGACGTCGCTCCCTTCTTCTTCAGGAGCTGCAAAAGAAAAAAACAACAAAACAAAAAGGTACACTGTTAAGGTCTTTGCACACTGAGTTCGAAATTTTCGTATGCGTTTTTTTGTATTCATCATCATCACGCACAGAAACCTTGCACACGGAGTCAAAATGCTTGTTACGGATGCGAAAAACGCAGAAAATTGAACCCGATCCAAATTTTATTTTTATGACGGACAAAAGTTTCGGAGGCAGTGTGTAAATGTGATTGACACAATGTGTGGTCGTACTTATTTTATAAAATGCAAAAATTTCAGATGGATTTTCACACTCAGTGTGCAAAGACCTTTAAGTAAAGTAAAATAAAATAAAATAAAATAATAAAAAAAAATATTTATTTATTTCTTTACTGTTTACCACAACACAAACAAACAAAACAATTCCCAATAATATGTCTTAAGATGACATTTCAATTCTTGATTTTATGATAAAACTCTTCTCGTTTTAATTGTGGGAGCAAAACATATAACATAACGCCAAATGTTTGACAAGAAAGAGTCCAGATATTTTGTTGTATCTACTATTTTATGCTTTATAACTCAATCTTTTCTAAAAATGTTTTGCTTAAAGCGTGCTTGCATTCTTTCTTTAAATTAAATGCCACTTGCTTTCATATTTTGCAAACGCAATGACATTCATGCATTTTTAAGAGCAGCTTTAGTGCAAGCGAGCCTACTGTATATCAGGAGAGAGTAGAGAGGGGAAGGAGGAGATGTGCTCTAGATGTGACTATTCATCTTCATGCCCTTTTAAGATGATGTTGGCATGGCAACAGAGTTGTAGGAGAGCTATGAATGAATCATGCTTATGCAAACAAAAACACAAACACACAGATTTATGTAGTTTTACCCAAAAGGGAAATACTGAGAGCACTATTTCTGCTAAAGGTTGACTGTCTATGCGTATCCTTTGTCAACAGGGCATAATACAAAGCAGCACAAGTCATCCTGATAATCCTGATGCAGTACATACCGTACTTGAATCTCTACATGGATTGTATTCAAGTCATTGGTGGAAAATAAGTTCAAATGGTCTAATGGATCAAGGTCACTACCATAAAAGCAGCCAATTTAATTTGAACTAAAAGTGACTCAGGAACTGGAAAGTTATGGACATCATAGTTCTGCTATATGATCATTGTGCCCTTTTAACCCTGGAAGGGAGTCTGTTCTGGGAAATAACGCACAGTAAGTCACTCTTGATTGAGGAGGTGATTTAATGATAGTTCACCTGTGATTGCGTGTCTGATTCTTTGTCTTGATTATTTTGGCTCATGCAGCTTTAATTCTGTTTTTGTCAAGTTTCTTCCATGAATAGAAAGTTCAAAAGAACAGTGTTTACTTAAAATAGAAATGATTTATATATGGCTCAAAGACAAAGCATAATATTATAAGATTGACAGTTTTTTTTTTTCTCCTGTAAATTAGAATGTGTCCTTATATATTTATATATATATATATATATATATTTATATTTATTTTTTTATTTTACTTTTTTCTGAACAAAAAAATAATGACTCGTACATTTTTCCATGATTTACAGAAGACACCTACTAAAATGTCATTCAGTTTAACAATAGTTCACATACTAAGAAATCTTGTCAGGCACATTTAGAACAAGAATCATTAGATGCCACTAAAAGTCTCTATTTAAGGATCACAGTGCAGCATCTAAAAACTAACTTATTGTAATTCTAAATCTTTACCACACTTTGGGTACAAGAAGGTTTTAACATTTTAAAATTTAATACAATATAGCATGATCATTTTTTATTTTATTATTTAAAAAAAAAAAAAAAATATATATATATATATATATATATATATATATATATATATATATATATATATATATATATATATTTTTTTTTTTTTTTTTTTTTCCATTATCTTTTTAATAATTACAGGTCAGAATACCTGTTTTTTCATTTTTACATAAATATGTCGGTTACACTTTTTGACCCATATTTTGACATTTTATTTCCAGCTATTTGAAACATTAAAGGAAAACGCCACCATTTTTTCATATTCCAATAGGTTTTTCCCTCAACTTAGACGATTTAATACGTGCCTCTCCCGTCTCAGTGCGTGTACTTAATCGCTCTAGCGCGCGGCGCAGTTTTGCGCCTCTCTTGGACTGCTGCTCGTGTACTTGGATTATCTCTCTGCCTTGCCCTGTTGGATATTGTTCGCCGATCGAAGACCCACGCTTGTCCTTGTTTACTCTTTGTCTTGCCCGTGTTATACCTGTTTGCCACTGTTCGACCCTGCCTGTTATGACCACGTCTCTTCTCAATAAAAGCTTGCATATGGATCCGCACGTCTCACGTCTCATCAGCCCCGTTACAGCGCCACTATGCTAGCGTTTAGCTTAGCACCTTTCATTCCTTAGGATCCAAACAGAGATGAATTTAGAAGCTACCAAACACTTCTATGTTTTCCCTATTTAAAGACGTTTACATGAGTAATTACACGAGTAAGTATGGTGACAAAATAAAACGGGGCAATTTTCTAAGCAGATATTATTATTATTATTATTATTATTATTATTATTATTATTATTATTATTATATATTGGTTCTATTGATGGAAGTTAGAGGGAGAGGGGGAGGGGGAGTTTTCAGGAGTGATGATATTACTGCGCTGAGGTCGAAGTGCTGCGAAGTACTCTTCCACCATACATTATAGTTATCATTTTTTATCCGCTTAGAAAATCGCCACTGTTTATTTTGTGTCACCATACTTACTCGTGTAACTACTCACGTAAACGTCTTTAAATAGGGAAAACATGGAAGTTTTTGGTAGCTTCTAAATTCATCTCTGTTTGGATCCTAAGGAATGAATGGTGCCAAGCTAAACGCTAGCATAGTGGCGCCGCGCGCTACAGCGATTAAGTGCATGCACTGAGACGGGAGAGGTACTTATCAACTCGTCTAAACTGAGGGAAAAACATATTGGAATATGGAAAAACGGTGGCGTTTTCTTTTAAAGTAGACACTATACTTGGTTATATGTTTTCTATGTATATAAAATCACAAAAAGTAAAAAATGTATAGTAATTAATTAATCATAATCATACTAATAATCATAACAATAACAATATTAAATAATTAAGATTAATAATTGGATGGATAGCTAGACAGCTAGACAGCTAGATAGATAGATAGATAGATAGATAGATAGATAGATAGATAGATAGATAGATAGATAGATAGATAGATAGATAGATAGATAGATGCTTCCATATGACAAACATGTTGCGGTAACTGTCTGTTTTTTTCAGTACAGCTGGTGCTAGAATCAAAATATATTTTTCCAAGTGTCATATTAAAGCAATTAAAGGTGATATAATATTGTTTTAAAAACAAAAGCAGTTCAAACTGTGCAGTGTAAAATGGGACAATTTGTTTTTCCTTAGTCAAACAGCTGTTCTGGTGGGGGAAAAAAAAGGGCAGACGCTGATGACACGGCTCAGTCATTTAGCTACTCCGCGGGAAAGAAAATGATTATATTTCGCAGCAAACTCCTGCTTTAAATCAAAATCTCATCAGGGTGCACTGATTCCCAGAAAATGCCGCCACCACACCAAATCTACTCATTTTCAGGACACACAACAAAAGAAAGAAAAAATAAAATCTGGTGCAACTTTTTCATCCAACTTCTCTCATCAAAGAGCAAACCAAAGCAACCAAACCACTCATTTGTACTTTTCTGTCTCGAGCCGCAGCAGGATCTCATGATGTTACTTCATATTACTGTCCCAGTCACTGCAAACTGAACCACTGCTTATGTAAGAAGGTAAAACCAGGGTATGTGGGTAACCAGGGGTGCCAGCGTCTCATGTACTGGCCGTCTTACATAAGACTGAGCCAATCTCTCACACACAAACAGACACACACACACACACAAACACACACACACACTACAGCACTGACCTGAATATAGACAGAAGAGAAGGAAAGGAGAGATGGCATATACAATTAAAAGACAGAGACAGGAACTGAAGAAGGAAAGTGATGGTCAAATATGACATAAAATTCAAGGGTGAATCTCAAGAACATGCATCTGTCATATTTTCTCTCAGAATCATACAATTAGATTTTGCATAAAAAATGAAGGATTATTTTGGACCATTTGCACTGATCACAAAAGATTATGTATGCTGGAAATTCAACTTAAAATTGTGTTATATATTACAGAATTACAGGTGCATCTCAATAAATTAGAATGTTGTGGAAAAGTTCATTTATTTCAGTAATTCAACTCAAATTGTGAAACTCTTGTATTAAATAAATTCAATGCACACAGACTGAAGTAGTTTAAGTCTTTGGTTCTTTTAATTGTGATGATTTTTGCTCACATTTAACAAAAACCCACCAATTCACTCTCTCAACAAATTAGAATATGGTGACAGGCCAATCAGCGAATCAACTCAAAACACCTGCAAAGGTTTCCTGAGCCTTCAAAATGGTCTCTCAGTTTGGTTCACTAGGCTACACAATCATGGGGAAGACTGCTGATCTGACAGTTGTCCAGAAGACAATCATTGACACCCTTCACAAGGAGGGTAAGCCACACACATTCATTGCCAAAGAAGCTGGCTGTTCACAGAGTGCTGTATCCAAGCATGTTAACAGAAAGTTGAGTGGAAGGAAAAAATGTGGAAGAAAAAGATGCACAACCAACCGAGAGAACTGCAGCCTTATGAGGATTGTCAAGCAAAATTGATTCAAGAATTTGGGTGAACTTCACAAGGAATGGACTGAGGCTGGGGTCAAGGCATCAAGAGCCACCACACACAGACGTGTCAAGGAATTTGGCTACAGTTGTCATATTCCTCTTGTTAAGCCACTCCTGAACCACAGACAACGTCAGAGGCGTCTTACCTGGGCTAAGGAGAAGAAGAACTGGACTGTTGCCCAGTGGTCCAAAGTCCTCTTTTCAGATGAGAGCAAGTTTTGTATTTCATTTGGAAAGCAAGGTCCTAGAGTCTGGATGAAGGGTGGAGAAGCTCATAGCCCAAGTTGCTTGAAGTCCAGTGTTAAGTTTCCACAGTCTGTGATGATTTGGGGTGCAATGTCATCTGCTGGTGTTGGTCCATTGTGTTTTTTGAAAACCAAAGTCACTGCACCCGTTTAACAAGAAATTTTGGAGCACTTCATGCTTCCTTCTGCTGACCAGCTTTTTAAAGATGCTAATTTCATTTTCCAGCAGGATTTGGCACCTGCCCACACTGCCAAAAGCACCAAAAGTTCGTTAAATGACCATGATGTTGGTGTGCTTGACTGGCCAGCAAACTCACCAGACCTGAACCCCATAGAGAATCTATGAGGTATTGTCAAGAGGAAAATGAAAAACAAGAGACCAAAAAAATGCAGACGAGCTGAAGGCCACGGTCAAAGAAACCTGGGCTTCTATACGACCTCAGCAGCGCCACAAACTGATCACCTCCATGCCACGCCAAACTGAGGCAGTAATTAAAGCAAAGGAGCCCCTACCAAGTATTGAGTACATATACAGTAACATACTTTCCAGAAGGCCAACAATTCACTAAAAAAGTTTTTTTTTTTTTTTCTTTATTGGTCTTATGAAGTATTCTAATTTGATGAGATAGTGAATTGGTGTTTTTTTTTGTAAAATGTGAGCCAAAATCATCACAATTAAAAGAACCAAAGACTTAAACTACTTCAGTCTGTGTACATTGAATTGATTTAATATATACGAGTTTCACAATTTGAGTTGAATTACTGAAATAAATGAACTTTTCCACGACATTCTAATTTATTGAGATGCACCTGTATATAGTGATATATTTTCCAATAACCCAGTGAATTTAAAAAAAATAAATACATAAAAAAATTAAAAAAAAAACTTTATTAATGAAAGGTACTTCATCTCATTTGTCTGAAACATAATGGATGCAAAGGATATGATTATTTTCTAACAAATTAATCAGTGTAAAACAGTCGTGTTAAATTATAACTATTAACAAAAGACTCAAAAAAGCAATACTGCAAAGCCCTGCACATGACAAAAAGAATTGTGGCCATCAATTAAGAATTCGTTTCCATGACTTATTAATTCACGGCCATGTTTTATTAATTTGTTCCCTTATTTTAGGTCAATCATGGCCATATTAATTTGTTTCCTTTAGTTAAATTTAACTAAAACAAGGTAACAAATTAGTACAACATGACAACGACTGACCTAAAACAAGGGACTGAATTAACAAACCTTGGCCATAAATTAATAAGGTAATTAAACAAGGGAACAAAGTAAGTTATTGAACCACGTTTGCATGATTTTTTCCCCCTAACAAGCAAACCACAAATCATTTGCACAGTGTCTTCTTTTTTTTTCTCTGCCTAGGGCTCCGTACAATACAGTATGATTGGATGAGACACATGTAAAGTTGCAAAACAGCTATATTCACAGACATTTCCGAATTCTATATTCTCCTTAATATCTCCTTAATCTGGCAATTTCTTAATGGCAAAGCCAAAAAAAAAAAAATATTATATATATATATATATATATATATATATATATATATATATATATATATATATATATATATATATATATATATATATATATAAAATTTAACTTTAAATGTTTTACAAAACATTTAGATGAATTCTGGACCTTCAGTTGACATGTTTTTGTGAGATTCACCCAAGAAGTCATCTCAAAACTAATGGCTGTGACAGAGAGAGAGGGAAAAGAAAAACTGCAACAATGAAATTGACTGCACATCATTGAAATACAAACTGATTCGGAGAGAGAAACAGGCTGAGAGTAGGAAAGGGAGGAGGGTGATTGAGAAATGCTGCAGAGACAGAGCTGTGTGAAGAGCAAACACTCCAAGTGACGCATCCGTGTGTGTTTGTGCTTTGTGTGACGCAGTCGGATAAAGCCCTGTGTTTTCTCTGAATGGGATATCTGGCTGTGGAAAGCTGATCAATGGACAGAATGTATTTAGGGTAACAGTGTCTAATTTAGGTCATTTTCCAGTGCAGACTCGATAAGCTAAAAATACTACAGCTCGGGAAAAGGCACGGTTTGTTCTGGCTGGTCTGGTCATGTTTGCGGCAGTCATGTGGTGTATGATCGTCACTGTATGCATTAACGGAGGACTGTGAAATCAAACTGAGTACAGACTTAACGCCAGAGCTGAAACATCTACGTCACAGCAAACTGAGGGAAGCCCATGTGCATGAAACAACGCATTAAAATGTATTGTTTATTTCTATTGTTGAATATTCCAAGCATTGTTGAATATTTTTTTCACATTAAATCCAGTGGTGAATTTTCTCTTAATAAATTATTGTGGTTTTTGTCAGAGTAAAACAAAATATAAAAATATTTATTTGTTTTTGTTGTTTTTATTAAATAAACAAATACCATATTTTAAATGTCATTAAAATAAATAAAATAATACTAACAATGAATACATAAATATGTATTTATAAAATATTTATAAAAAATGCATTTTATTTAAATATAAAACAAACAAATATATAAAATATATTTTTATAAATAAAAATATATATAAATAAATGTGTTAAAAAATGAGGTTCCACTGGTGCATTACTGTTTTTGTCACAATAAAAAGAAAAACAAGCAAGCAAGCAAATAAATAAACAAATACATATTAATTTATTATTTTAGCTTTTTTTTGTTTGTTTTTAATAAATACATTTTATACTTTTTTTATTAAATATTATTATATAAATATATTTATTAAAAAGTATTAAAAAGTTATTTAAATATAAATAAAAATAAAAATAATAATTTATAATTAAAATTTATAAGCAAAAATATTTATTTAAATACAAATAAAAACAAACAAACAAATAAAAATGAATTATTTATAAAAAAAATTATGTATTTATTTAAATAAAATAAACAAATAAATATTTTATTAAAATAATTTATAAATAAAGATGTTAAAAATAGGCTGTAAAGGTTCCACTGGTGTATTTAGGTACCTTGTTCAGCTCCACATATTTCTTGACGTCTCTGGCAGGATTTAGTGTAGTGCTCTTGTTAAGCAAAGTGCCTTTGGGCCCGCGGAGCTTCAGTCGCTGGTGGTGGGGAACCAATGAGCCCGTCTGAGTCAGCTTACACTGGAACATTTGATGGATGAGCACGTTCTCACTTGCTGCTCAGGGGGGGAAGAGAGTGATGGAGAGAGAAAATAAACACAAGGCTACACACGTTTGGAGCTTAATTATGCCAGGCGCCGGAGCTAATTGTCTCCCCTCATTTACACCATCCCCCACGAACACTCTCACAAACAACCCAACAGCACCCCATTCAAATCCTAACGTGTGCGCACGCTCCTGCCTCGTGTTGACCTCTGACCTGCGTAACGTGGGGAGAGGAGGAGGTGGATAGAGTGAGGGCGAATGCTAAAACTAAAATGAAATGCAATGTAGCAGGTACAAATGCTAAGACCACAGTTCACACGTCCACATCGCTGGGGTGTAACTAGCTAAGTAGTGACACTACAAATTATTAAGTTAGTACTACTAGCTACTAATATACGCATGAGTAAATGATTCTGAACACTTTACATTTTTGTCATACATATAAAACTCTTTAAAGAGACAGTTCACTCAAAAATGAAATTCTGTCATTAATTACTCACCCTCATGTCGTTCCAAACCTGTAAGACCTCTGTTCATCTTCAGAACACGAATTAAGATATTTTTGATGAAATCCGAGAGCTTTCTGACCCTGCATAGACAGCAACGCAACTGACACATTCAAGGTCCAGAAAGGTAGTAAGGGCATCATTAAAAATAGTTCATGTGACATCAGTGGTTCCACTGTAATTTTATGAAGCTACGAGAATACTTTTTGTACGAAAACTATACTATTTATACTAAAGTAGCTATTTTTGTTTTCTTTGCACACAAAAAGTATTCTTGTAGCTTCACAAAATTAAGGTTGAGCCACTGATATAACATGGACTATTTTAACAACTTACTACCTTTCTGGGTCTGGGTCTTTCTGTTGCGTTGCTGTCTATGCAGCAAAATATCATAATTTGTGTTCCGAAGATGAACGAAGGTCTTACGGGTTTGGAACGACATGAGGGCGAGTAATTAACGACAGAATTTTCATTTTTGGGTGAACTATCCCTTTAATGAAGCACACAAAACACTTGACTCACTACTGATTTTAACAGTCTAGAGTTACAATGTTGCAAAGCTACCTTATACACTAATAATTACAGCACAAACTTATACCCTAATATTATAACTTATACACTAAAAATTATAACTTATACACTAATATTACAGCACAAACAAATATTGGGTAAAATAGTCCATTTGTAATTGCACATAACTATGTTTAACAGTACTTTAAGGCTTATAAAGAGTTTTAGTAATCAACATTTCTCTCAAATTGTTTACCATCTTGGATACACATTTTTCACATAAGGCAGTGCATTGTGGGAGTGCATTCTTTGCAAAGGATACATGTTAAGCCATCTTAGCATTTGGCTCCAAGGAAGTATCATACAAGGCAGCATTATTAATGTTGATTACATTTGGGTGGCATTTTGGATTCAAAAATGCATTAAAAATGCATTAAATTGCTTCCTAATTTGATAGTTCGAAGAGTTTTGGAAAAGAGCCATAATTTTGCCCAAAAAACAAAACAAAAACAAAAAAAAAAAAATTATAAATCCACCGCTGCTACATTTAATGCTATTAACTGAAAATTAATGTACACTACCGTTTAAAAGTTTGAAAGAGTCTATAAGTATTTTTTTTTAATATATTCATACTTTTATTCAGCAAGAATACATTAAATTGATCAAATGTGACAGTGAAGACATTTAGACTGTTACAAAAGATTTCTATTTCAAATAAATGCTGTTTAAATTCTGAAACAAAATGTATCATGCTTTCTATAAAAATATTAAGCAGCACAACTGTGTTTAACTGTTATTATAATTTCTTGAGCAGCAAATCAGCATATTAGAATGATTTCTGAAGGATCTTGTGACACTGAAGACTGGAGTAATGATGCTGAAAATTCAGCTTTGATCACAGAAATAAATTACATTTTAAAATAGAAAGTTATAGAATAGAAATAGAAAGAATAGAATAGAAAGAGTTATTTCTAAAAATGGAAAATTATATTCTAAAAATAGAATAGAAAGAGTTATTTTAAATAGTTTTAATACTTCACAACATTAGTTTTATTGCATTTTTGATTAAATAAATGCAGCCTTGGTGAGCATAAGAGACTTCTTTTAAAAATCTTGCAAAACTCCAAACTTTTGTATGATAGAGTATGAATCTCCGTGCATCTGTAATTTCCTTTTCTTTTATTATAGTAACCATAACTATAGTAGCTAAGCTATTTCGATGAGAGCCATGGTTACCATAGTGAGATTTTTGACACAAATCTCCCAATACTTACTTTTCATAACAAACAAGATGTTTTGAGGAAGAACATCCTTGTTCTTGTCCAGTGAGCCGGTCAGGTCATAGGTCACCTGCAACAGCGGACACACAAACACACATGAGTTCAGCGCTAATAATAGCCCTAACTCTCAGCATGACATAGCGTGTTGACTCTCCGGAGGGCTTCTCGGAAGTGTGTGACTATGTGTTTGTGTTTGAGCCTCCGGCTGAGCACATGACCGCGAACTCAGCATGTGCATGTGTGAACTCGCAGATTCCTGTAATCTACCTTGCCGGTGAAGTGAGTGACGGTAAACGACGGCCCCTGGTCTTTGGGTGGGGGGTTCCCATTGCCATCCTTAGTCGTGAGAGAGACGCCATCCAAACCGGAGGAATCCAGCTGTGTCTGCAGTCGCTTATAAAGGTTGACTTCACACGGCCTGAGGGACTGACTCTCCTCATCAATGATACACAGCACACCCTGAGGCTTCTGTAACACACACACACACACACACACACACACAGTTACACTGAAGGATTTAGCTGCAAAATAAGGAAGGAATTATGCACAGTAGGATGGTCAATTTCACAAAATAAACTGGGCAAACTAGGCCTCTTTTTAGTCAGAAGGGGTTTATTTTATGATAATGACCAACTGACTGTACATTTTACAGCATATTACACAACTACTTAAAATTAAATGATGCTATTATGTGAGAAGAAACAGATTATAGAGTGCAGTAAGAAACTTGAAACTAACACAGCTATGTAGGAAACCTGTCGGACAGCAGTCAATAAAATCAATCAATCAATCAAATCACCCTCAAGTAGTTCCAAACCCGTAAGACCTTCGTTCATCTTCAGAACACAAATTAAGTTATTTTTGATGAAATACGAGAGCTTTCTGACCCTCCATAGACAGCAATGCAACTGACACGTTCAAGGCCCAGAAAGGTAGTAAGGACATCCTTAAAACAGTCCATGTGACATCAGTGGTTCAACTGTAATTGTATGAAGCTACGAGAATATTTTTTTGTGTGCAAAGAAAACAAAAATAACTTTATTCAACAACCTTTTCTTTTCCATCTGCTTCAGCAGCACCATGCGTTTGCGCATATGTCTGCTCTTTCTTACTCCTAGGCACTGACATTTTTTTTTACATTTTATGAAACGTGCAGCAAGTGTATGCAAACTTATGATCACAGCCTTACAGTTCAAATGTGCGCATCTAACCTCCTTTCTACGCAGGAGTTTCATTCTGACTGGATCTCTGTCCAATCATTCCTTCCTAACACTTTTGTCTCATTTTTATTCGTTGATGAAAATGTCAAAAGATTTTCGTCATTGTTTTGTCATTCAAAAAGAGTTTTTATTTCTCGTTTTCATCTGTGAAATAATCTCGTTAACAAAAATCATGATGAAAATTATTCGTCAACTAAATTAACACTGGCGCAAAGAAACAAAAATAAAGACTTTATTCAACAATTTCTTCTCTTCCATGTCAGTCAACACACTTTCATGACCGTACCACGACACATTTTTGTTTTCTTTGCGCACAAAAAAGTATTCTTGTAGCTTCATAAAATTAATGTTGAACCACTGATGTCACATGGACAATTTTAACGATTTCCTTACTACCTTTCTGGGCCTTGAACGTGCTAGTTGTGTTGCTGTCTATGGAGGGTCAGAAAGCTCTCAGATTTCATCAAAAATAACTTAATTTGTGTTTCAAAGATGAACGAAGGACTTACGGGTTTGGAACAACATAATTAATGACAGAATTTTCATTTTTTTTGGCTGAACTATGCCTTTAAATATTTGTAGCTGACATTAAATATATGATTTGTAGTTGACATGTCCTGTGGCATGACATAGCATTTTACTTAGTATTTTATAATATTTTATTATGGATGCAGATTCAATATTCGTATTGTTAGAGCGATTACAATTCTGTTTTTTTTTTCTATAATTATATCCAGAAATAATGAAATTTTCACACTCCAAGACATTAAAATGAACTAGTATGCAATAAATAAATAAATAAATAAATAAATAATAAACTAAACTCAACTAAACAAACCAACAAACAAAGAAACATGACAAAGAAGTGCTGACTGAACTTTACCTTATACACAAAAATTCCGATCTTGATGTTGAAAATCTTGATGTTGATTTAAAAGAAAAAATGAATCCACATCCCATCAGTGTTGTAAACTGTCACCAATTACCATAGTATTTCCATTTGATACCTGCACATCATCTAATACATTTACTTTTTCGGTAAGGGATAATAAACTTTCCTTCTAAATTTTTTTAAAACAAATGCAGCAGCCTTAGTGGGGCTGTTTATATAGGACATGTGTGAAAGCTTGAAACAGACTGTCATAAAACCTATTCAAATCTACACAGAATAATACATGTATTATAACATTTATTACATGTATTGCAAGTCGAGCACAAATGTGTGTGTGGCAAGAGAAAACATGCTTCTGTGTGTAAAATGCTGAGTCACTTGGTCTCGGCCAAAGGGAGAAGTCATTTCGTGACTCGCAAAAAAGGTCACATCTGACAAACGGCTAATAGAGTCATAGTCTAAAAGATGGGCTTTATCACATCTTTGCGACACCTAGGAGAATTCAACACGCCTGGATGTGTGTTAGCCTTTATAAAACAGTCAGTGAGGACATCTGTTATTGAGTCAGTAAATGAAGAGAAGGCAATTAAAGAGGCAACAGAGGGGCTCTTGTACAGGGTCAACAGCCTCAGGGTGGGAAAAAGCTTTCCGACTTCTTTCCTCTCCCTCCCGCCCTGGCTCTCGGAAAGCCGCTCCGACTGCGTACCTGGAAGAAGAAGTCCAGCACCGCTGTCTGGTTGCCGAGGGAGCGTAGTGTCTCCATGGCAACCCCCTCCTGCAGACATTCCTGCTGCTCCTGCTGGAAGAGCACGTCTGCGGTGAACTGCCGGATCCGCTCATTCACCATGTTCACACACAGCTACATACACAAAAACACAAACAGCACATCTTATTAACAGAATCAAATACACTTTCACTGCCGCATTGATCAATCAGTTCATTTTTCAGGTGTATACACCTTTGTTGACCTTTGGACAAAAACAATGCTTCTCATTAAACTCATAAATTGTTTATTTAGTCATGTAGGACAAGTTACTCCTTAACTATGGACACTTCTGCCCCTGTAGAGTTTTAGACCAATAAACTAGTGAGTGAAAAGTAAGAGAATATATATACTTTGTCTCCTAACCATGTCTAACAGTGGATATGCAGAATAGTTCTGTCAGTTTTCTAGAAGCCATTTCCACCAGTGTCAATTCCAGCATATCTCAAGTCATTATTTATTTATTTATTTATTTATTTATTTTTAACAAATGTACAGCTTTACTAGAAACAACGCTTTGGTGAAAACATTATTCTGTTTTGATGTGCTTTGATTTTTCCTTTTCCTCACACATAACGTTTTATATTTCATCTCTAGCTCTTCGCTGACACTGTTTTCTTTAAGTACATACATAAATAAATAAATACATACAATTGTTTGTTGTGTTAGAAATTAAGCTAATATTTAATTTTAATATATTACTATAAAATTACAGTTTGTGTTAAAACAAATATAAAGCACTTACACAATAAATAAATAAATATATAAATAAACAGTTTGTTGTGGTGGAAGTAAGCTATTATATATAATATATTATATTACTATAATTACAGTTTGCGTTAAAAAAGATATAAACCACTTACAAACAAACAAAAAAACAGTTATTTATAATAAAAGTTAGTTGATGCTTCTCATTTGGTTTTAGTAACACCAAAGTCATGGGTTCAGTTTCCAGGGAACATATGTGTATATTGTGAAACGTAAATTGACTTTTTTCATGCACTATTTAGATCTTTTGATTAGTTTAATATGTTTTTTTGTTTTGTTTGTTTTTTTCATAGCTTAAAGTGATACTTCACCCAAAAAATGAAAATTCTGCCAGCACTTACAGAATGCTTTAAAGTTTGAGTTTGTTTCTTTTTTCAAAAGATATTTTGATATCAACTGTTGGTAACCAAACAGACTTTTTTCCATACTATGGAAGTCAATGGCTATAGTCAAGTTTGGTTACTGATATCCTTCAAAATATCTTCTTTTCTGTTAAACAGAAAAAAAGAAAAGCATACAGGTTTGGAACACTTTGAGGATGAGCAAATGACAGAATTTTCATTTTAAGATGGACTATCCCTTTAAGATATGGGTTTGGGACCAGGGTAAAACATTAACATCTATACATTAAAAACACCTGAAAAGTAGAAAAATATTAATGATGAAAGCACAGAAAAAAGTTCTCCAGTTTTAATGTGATCTTTCTCTTTTTGTAAAATGAAGAAGTTAAAATGTACAGTATATATTACATACATGTACATGTATAACAATAATTGTATCAAAAAGGGTAGCATTATATACAATGTATTACACACTGTTTATAGGGTTGCATTTGACAACTTTTCAGGGAGCAAGCACGCGTGTTTTATCAGTCATACACTTAGGAGGTATATTTATGCATTCCACATTTTCCAAACAATAGCTATATGACAGGCAGCTTTATCTGCACAAAGAGCCGGCATGTACGTTAATTACCTCTTAACGAACATGGCTATAATAAGCGTTCGACATTAACCCCTCGCACTCATTCACTCACTGTTCCACACGCTTCAGTGAGCGGGTTTATTACAGGAATTCATCCTAACAGCCCAGTTACTGGATTCATTTAAATCATTTATCACCGTAATTCTGCCGCGATGAAAGTTAAAAACAAGGAACCCTAATGGAAGGGAGTCTAAAATGCCAAAACAGGAACCACAGTGGGAATCCATATAAGGTATATACCAAGTGCTAAAAACTACACAAGAGACCATAGAAGCTTTTCCATGTGGACAAAAGGTACAATTTCTGATGGAGTAGAAAGAGTAGATGGCTTTTTCCCAAAGAAAAGAATTCAACTTCAAACCATCTAGCTGTTGGTTTCTCAGAAGCGCTTAGGTCATATATGATGAAGCTGTTTTGATACTGCCAAACAAAAGCGAAGTCCATCGGAGGGAAATATACGGCACGGTTGTATCAACATAGGCGTCTTCCAAGTTTAATGTGGCAACACGCACTGGATGAAGTACAGACGGCAACAGTGGAAGCAACGGAGAGGAAAGAAAACAAGCATTTTAGAAAAGCTTGGTGCACCTCATCAACTTCTCATCATGAGGTTTCACAGCACTACGGGATGTCAGAGAAGACTGCCCAAGCGCTGACACAATTCAGCACACATCATGAGAGAAAAAGATCAGAGCTGAGATCAAGAGTTTGGAGAAAAAGAGGGAGAATTCAAGAGCACTGAGCAAAAAAGTCCATCCATGGAGAAAAGATCTCAAATGTGGGACTCTAGAGTTTGGAGGCATTCTGAAAGAAGCACTAAAGCTCCACGTCTTACCAATTCAAGACAACACTTACCCAGAGATGTCTTAAAAATGCGGTGTTCATGTGCGAGATGTTGCAAAAGATGTGAAATGTGAGCACAACGGTCATACACATCTGTCTAGCATGTTTACATAGAAAAACAATGGAAAAGTAGCACATTAGAAAAGTTCACTCACCAGTATGGGAGTTTTTGGAGATCGAAATCAAAAATGGCAAGTAAACTTTTCTCAGGTGCGCATAGAGCATCTTGCTTTCACCTGTCGTCTGCTCTGGCATGATTTTATGCAGCAGTAGTAGCTACAAACTGCATCTTCTACGTTTTGCCTTTTTATGATGGGTGGCATCTAGCATTAAGTTGCAATACTGCCAACTACTATGTTGAAGAGCGTCAACCAAATTGTTATTGCTTTATTGTCAATAACTTATCGTCAATTCCATTATACTGTGATGCCCCTAGTACGGGAAAAACCTAAAATAGTGGTGCACTGGTTTCTGCAACTGGATGTGTGGAAAACACTAAAGAAATTAGTCAAGAGTATTTGTACAGTAGATTTACAAATTGCGATCAGACCCGATCCTGATACTTGATACTTAAATTGTTATTGGTACACTCCAAATTAAATACCTCGTTCATGCTCCGTAATTACAGTCACTCGCCTCTGATTATTTATTTTTTTCTCATTCTTGTGACTTTGAAAGCGCAAGGAACGTAAATCTTCTTTCACATATGGATTAAAGTTGCGTACCATTTAGGAGACAAGCTATCGACATCTCTGTGTCTCGTAAACATTTCCCAACCTGTCACACACACCAAGGAGATCTCCCAGGGGATTGTGGGTAAGCACTCATCTCTTCTAGCACCAATCCTGATTTACACCTTGTCCAGCACTGTCAAGGAAGATATCCAGGAATGGCACACATACAGATACATCCTACCTGCCTACCTCTCTACAGTTGTCCAGATGACTATCTGTCACAGAAAGAACAGATCCACACACAAATAAAGACCCTCATCTCGACTGATGGGGACAGACCTTTAAAAATATTCTCGGATAAAATGTCACTATATTCAGCTTGGCACTAATTGACTATTGACATAAATACTGGTCTAAAGGTATGTTCACACCAAGACGAATGTTCAGTCTGAAAATTTAATGCGAAAGACATTTTAATTTGGATGAATGGATGTTAATGCGCCTGTTCAGCCGATACGAATTTTTACGGAGAGGTGTTTAATCTCTTTTCCAACTGCACTGTGAGTAAAGCTGACAAACCAGTAAGATTGTGGGCATTTGATCACATGGCTAGAGCTGCTATAGCTGCTATGGCCTGTGCTGGTTTGCTAGTCATGACCAGCTGGCCATCAAGCAAAACCAGACAGAACCAGCAAATCAACTGGCTGGCTTAAGCATTTTTTTTTTTCAGCAGGGGTTCCCATGTATATCCCCACCTGGTTTAGCAGTTGGAAGTGGATGAGCAGCTCATATATGAACCATTACTCCACAGTGGCCCTAATTTACCTCATACATCCTCCCTATAGAGTCTATGACAACAATGACATTGGTTGGTGCCAAATCCAGGCCAATGGTTCGTGGGTCAAACCCGACTGTGCACAGAGACTCGTTTGTGTCTGGTGCCAAGGGTTCAGCTGAGGAGAAAACAGCCCCCCGACACATCAACCTCATCTGTTCGGTACAAAAACACAGCTCGCACAGTAGACGTGGCTACTGAGGATTTTGGGCAGGGGAGGCAGTGCGCACATGTGATATCTTAGCCTTCAGACGGACATTTGTCTCTCTCCAAAAGACTAAAATAACACAAGCCGGGGTCTTGACAGCAGCTGCTTTATTTCATGCTATTCTTTAGGCTTCGGGGGGTAATGAATGTATATAATGTATATGGCACATCCAGCTATGAATCTGGGTCTGGCTCCAGGCTACTGTGAAGAATGCACTAATGCTTTCACAACAATTCAAACAAAGTTGAATTGTCACCCAGTTTAGCCTCAGCCGACCTCTCTGAGACCTATCTGGAGTCAAACATATAAGCTCTGTACAAAAATCTAGAAAGTCTTCTAATGCAGTATCCCAATTGAAATGAAACCTCATATGTTTGTACCAATAGCTGCTTATTGATTAAGTATTAATAGTCAGTTTTAAACTATTATTCAGAGACATAATGAATGAAGTATTTTTAAAATCTACATATACATAAAATGCTGCAGGAATCTGTCCTAAATCCTGGAAATGAGTTCTAATTTTAGAACTTCTGGTTCCATCGTCCTGAAGTCAGTGAGTATATATTGAATGGGTTATTGGTTAAATGACAGAAATAAGGTCTGGTTTTGGTTAACACAAGCTCAAGATATTTTCACGTTTCATTCTACGACATAAAATATATCAGTAATATCCAACCCATGACAGGAGACATTAATCGTCATCACACCGAACAGCAAACTCACTATTCTACTTTCACAACCTGATTTGAGATATATTTGTGCTCTTGCAAACTATACTAATACAAACTTTACAAATTGTAGCTTTTAAATAATGGTCAGAAGCTTAGTGGTGGTGACAATGAAGTCGTGAGACCAAGGTGTACCTACATTCCTACGTCACTATGTGGAAATATTTACATGATGCCCAAACGTATACACAAAGAAAGAAGGCGTGGTTTCAAGTATCGCAGTAGTATGTTTCCATGAGAAAGCAAAAGCTCTTTATTTGGCCTTCCAAAAGTGGATGCAATTAGCAATCGGTGGTTTAGATTTATTTACGAAACTGTTCCAGAACAGCACAACCCAAATGTTCGAATTTGTGCAGCTCATTTTACGGACGACAGTTTTCTGAACCTTGGAGAGTACAACACACCAGCTGTTTTTCTAAAAAAAAACAATGGGGCAATTCCAACTTCAAATACAGAGTTTGGTGAAGCTTAGAGTAACATATATTGTTTGTTGTTCTTACGATCACAAGTGCAGAGATAGATTTATGTTTACAAAAATAGTATCTTCTGTTCTCCGCATTTAATTGGCAGCGAAAAGACGACAAACATGATGTATTATGTGTTCTGTTTTACACTGGACGCTAAAGCAGAGCTTTTACCACTATATACAGGTGCATCTCAATAAATTAGAATGTCGTGGAAAAGTTCATTTCAGTAATTCAACTCAAATTGTGAAACTCGTGTATTAAATAAATTCAGTGCACACAGACTGAAGTAGTTTAAGTCTTTGGTTCTTTTAATTGTGATGATTTTGGCTCACATTTAACAAAAACCCACCAATTCACTATCTCAACAAATTAGAATATGGTGACATGCCAATCAGCTAATCAACTCAAAACACCTGCAAAGGTTTCCTGAGCCTTCAAAATGGTCTCTCAGTTTGGTTCACTAGGCTACACAATCATGGGGAAGACTGCTGATCTGACAGTTGTCCAGAAGACAATCATTGACACCCTTCACAAGGAGGGTAATCCACAAACATTCATTGCCAAAGAAGCTGGCTGTTCACGGAGTGCTGTATCCAAGCATGTTAACAGAAAGTTGAGTGGAAGGAAAAAGTGTGGAAGAAAAAGATGCACAACCAACCGAGAGAACCGCAGCCTTATGAGGATTGTCAAGCAAAATCGATTCAAGAATTTGGGTGAACTTCACAAGGAATGGACTGAGGCTGGGGTCAAGGCATCAAGAGCCACCACACACAGACGTGTCAAGGAATTTGACTACAGTTGTCGTATTTCTCTTGTTAAGCCACTCCTGAACCACAGACAACGTCAGAGGTGTCTTACCTGGGCTAAGGAGAAGAAGAACTGGACTGTTGCCCAGTGGTCCAAAGTCCTCTTTTCAGATGAGAGCAAGTTTTGTATTTCATTTGGAAACCAAGGTCCTAGAGTCTGGAGGAAGGGTGGAGAAGCTCATAGCCCAAGTTTCTTGAAGTCCAGTCTTAAGTTTCCACAGTCTGTGATGATTTGGGGTGCAATGTCATCTGCTGGTGTTGGTCCATTGTGTTTTTTGAAATCCAAAGTCACTGCACCCGTTTAACAAGAAATTTTGGAGCACTTCATGCTTCCTTCTGCTGACCAGCTTTTTAAAGATGCTGATTTCATTTTCCAGCAGGATTTGGCACCTGCCCACACTG
Organism: Spinibarbus caldwelli; assembly: GCA_039654775.1. Taxonomy (NCBI): domain Eukaryota; kingdom Metazoa; phylum Chordata; class Actinopteri; order Cypriniformes; family Cyprinidae; genus Spinibarbus; species Spinibarbus caldwelli. The sequence continues at coordinate 25,931,978 of CM077232.1, read as the reverse complement.
CCAAAAGCACCAAAAGTTCGTTAAATGACCATGGTGTTGGTGTGCTTGACTGGCCAGCAAACTCACCAGACCTGAACCCCATAGAGAATCTATGGGGTATTGTCAAGAGGAAAATGAGAAACGAGAGACCAAAAAATGCAGATGAGCTGAAGGCTACTGTCAAAGAAACCTGGGCTTCCATACCACCTCAGCAGTGCCACAAACTGATCACCTCCATGCCACGCCGAATTGAGGCAGTAATTAAAGCAAAAGGAGCCCCTACCAAGTATTGAGTAGATATACAGTAAATGAACATACTTTCCAGAAGGCCAACAATTCACTAAAAATGTTTTTTTTTTATTTTTATTTATTGGTCTTATGAAGTATTCTAATTTGTTGAGATAGTGAATTGGTGGGTTTTTTGTTAAATGTGAGCCAAAATCATCACAATTAAAAGAACCAAAGACTTAAACTACTTCAGTCTGTGTGCATTGAATTTATTTAATACACGAGTTTCACAATTTGAGTTGAATTACTGAAATAAATTAACTTTTCCACGACATTCTAATTTATTGAGATGCACCTGTACATTCTGCTCAAAGGTGTTTCCGATCGATCGGCTTGGTCATCTGACTCAGGCTCGAAATGATATGGTAAAACTAATGACATTATTAATGCTCATTATAATTGCTTTAGAAGCTGAAGCTCGATTATGGTAAGTGGCGTTACATTTCCGACACACACTTGAGATGTTCAGCCAATCAAAACGCACAGAGTCAGCTGGCCAATCAAAGCACAGAGAGCTTTAGAAAAAAAAGGGGGGGGGGGCTTTGTAGAAATTGATGCGTTTTAGAAAAAACTAGATATAGAGCAGCTACAATAATGTACAGTATGTGAAAAATAATGTGCAATTTGAACATTAAAGCATGCTAACATATCCTATTACACTCAATACACAAAATAACGATCTTCCAAAATAGCCTTATATGAACCTTTTAAGCTTTTCACTACTGGTGATTTTAACAAAGCGTGTAAGAATTAGGGGTGTAATGGTTCAACTTACTCCCGGTTCAGTTTGTATCACGGTTTTAGAATCAAAGTTCTGGTACAATTCGGTATTTGCTATGTTTAGGGACAAACTATACTGTCAAATAAAAATAAAGAAAATAAGAACAAATGATCTAACTACAAGCAACTGCACAATTAAATACAATAGAGCAAAGATACAAATAAAATAAACAGTGCTTTTCAAGTTTTTTAGGTAGGTCAAACATTTTATGTACAGAAATGGAATAAAGGAATCAAATATAAAATAACATTGCATATTTGACTGTATAAATTAAAGATTATGCCTCATTAAAGTTACAAAAGCTATTCAGTCAAGAAAAGTGGGTGATTTCCTTGTCTTCCGTTGTTTGATTAACATTAAAAAAGTGCTGTCACTTTAAGAGAATGCACGGATCCAGTACACTGATGCTGTACGTTCATCCGACTATGTCTGCTAGGATGCTTACAAGACGGGCATTTTGAAATCATTTTTGTGTAAATTTGTCAATTCAAGCACAACACTTGAAATAGAACTCATTTGCGCACATTCTGAGATGCGGGTTTGATGAGTGCACACAAATCTTCTCACTGTGTGCACGAGTTCTCATTTGTGTCTTCTGGCTGTATGGGCAAGGCTTAAATGAGTTTAGTTTAAACACAGATAGCAATGTGTGCTGTTCAGGTCTCACCTGTGCATGTGTACTATCAGAACCCGGGTGATAACGGCATAAATGACTGGTCATATTCGAGCATACGGCACTCACATTGAACAAAGAGTGAATGGTTTGTAGAGGTTTTTTTTTTTTTTTTCCTTCTCTCATCGCTGTTGTTGTAGTGTATTGGTAATCTAGAATGCATATCCATCAACAGAAACATACATTAGCCGAACTCTGTGTGTTTTACGTGTCATTTATAACAAACCATATTAGGCTACAGATGCGCTGTCAGACTTGAACCATGGTGAGAGTGTGTGCTGAACCGTGTGTGGAGAACGGTATGGTTTGATTTTTTACCGAGAACTATTACACCCCTAGTAAGTATCATAAACTTTTGTTTGTCACAAAGATTCTTTTCTGCAGTTATCCAAAAGCTAATGGAAAAATCCTATTGGGTAATTGTCGAGGGAACCAGGGTGATGCTAACTTCTGGATTGGCATGCAAAATTATGTCATCCCGGCAGCACTCTAGTGTCTGCTGCTCTGAATTGAGTTTGATGTAATGTTTTCTTGGCTAAGTTTTAGAACAGCCTACACATCGGAAGCACATTTATGATGCCTTAAAAAAAAACAGTCTACACAGCCAGCTCTCTCAGTTTGGGAATAGAGCTATAAAGTCAGCATGAGTAGAGTCAGAGAAAAAACACCTGTCTCGCTTAGAATTAAATGCCTTTGTGGTGGAAAAAAAAAACCCAGCAGAAGAACGTCCCGTGTGTCCTTAAGTCTAAAAAAGTCATAGCCCAAGGCAGGAACATACTGTGGGATAGGGCAGTGCTTTCCCCTGTACGGGAAACAGGAGCATGAGCACAATGCCTTGATTCTCAGCGGTCTGTGACTCTGTGGCAGATCTACATCAAACCTATAGTGCAGACCAGAAGAGGGTTTAGGAGGCCCAGAGACCACAATGAGAAGGTGAAGAGCAGTTTGTGTTCTTTAGAGACAGATGAAAAGCTAAATAGTCTGCACTTAGAAAGGTGGCCTCAGTTAGCCTCAGTGTAACATTACAATGATAGGAAAGGTCACAATCAGATGTTAAAAGTGTAATTATCATTGTCCACATTATATGTGCTGTCTCCACTTACCTGTTCAAAACCATTGCGCTGGAATTCCTCAAAGCCAAAGATGTCCAGGATGCTTATCTCAAGGGCAGGATCTCTGTCAAAACAGACAGGAACATATTTCAGGATTGTAGAGGGGTGAGAATACTATAAGCTTTGATTTGCGATCTGAACCCAACAATTTGTCTTGAACCATAGCTTAAGTGCAAGGTTTTCTAGTGTAAAAAGCACAGAGAAAGAAAAAAAAAACAACAATACTTAAAGGTCACTGACAAGAAAAGAAGTACATGCAGGTTTTTCTAAGAAACAAAAGGTTATGTCAAGACAATTCTGTCATAATTTACTGTTACACCGCGCCTACACCAAAAGCACCCGACGTTACTTGAAGTGTTTAAGCTGTCTGACATGTCAGAATGTTCCCTAACACGGACCAAATATTTTATAAATATAAAGTAAAATATTTTAAATTTATTTATTTACTTTTTTTTTTTTTTTTTTGGAACTATTACATTTTTTAACCTATTTTTTTAATCATTTCAGCTTAAAATATTCATAGAGAAAAATGCACATTATTTGTAAACAAAATTACGACAGACAACTACACATAATACATGTCAAAGCTGAGTTTTAAGTCACAATAAGCCAGTGTACTGGTGTGACTGTCCTGGTGGAAACTATTATGCCCTCAATGACCTGTAATAAACATTCTCATACACACATTGATGAACATTAGCCTAATCCAAAGTGGCTTCCACTGAACTGCTGACCAGGACACAACAGGTCAAGCCTGCTTTGGCCAGTTATTGATCACACACCAGAATGGTACAGAGAGACCTTCATTACCTTACAATAGTAAACCTTTTGTAAATAGATGACAATGGATTTTGATTGTATGGATGTCTGAATTATGGATTATTTCTTCAGTTCAATCCATATAGTCAAAGTCCAAATTTAGGAACCTTTTGAGTGCTAAAATTTAGTGCGAATTACCAAAACATTATGATATAGTGAGGCATGTGAAATACTGTGGAATGATGAGTCACTGTGACTGTTTATGTGTGAATGCACACATATTTGGAGTTCCATGGAAATTTCAGTTTTAGCCGCGAGATACCTTTCTCATAATGCAATAACAGCACAGGAGGTGTGTCTTCCTGCTCGTATGCTACTGGCTCTGTCACTTGCTGTCAGGTGCTCTACAGCAGATGTCTCACATACACCATGTAAACCATTCAAAAACTTCACTGTGTTTTGACTGATGTTTATCACAGAAGGTCTTTGAGAAGGACTTGGTGCGTGTTTATACTAGTTCTGTGAGCTCCTGAGATGTACAATCCACAGAGATCAATAGCTAACCATCACTGAAATTTTATGTACACTGAAATATACTTTGAAATGATGAAGGGATGATGTTTGAACTAAGTTCTTTCAATAACAATCTCTTTTATTCAGGTCTCTCATTCACACTGAGACACTCTGACATGCACAAAGGAAAACATATCCACATAAAGCGTGGATCTCACGTGCACACTCATGCGTGCATCTTACCCAGTGATTTCTTCGTGGCCTTGGAGGTAAAAGTTAATGCTATTGACCAGGAAGCTGAAGAGTCGTCCGTATAGAGCTTTGGCCAAGAGGTCTCTGTGATGGTTGGACATTTCGACTGTGTGGCGCCTTGTTATGACATCACCTGAAGCAGAGGGTAAATGTCAAGCAGTTAGTGGCCTTTCACATTGTCTTCCATCCTCAAAGACTAGCATAGATGTTCATACGTGGTCACCAATTTGTATAAGTATATACTAGGAACGCACCAATATATTGGCCAATAATCTGTTTCGGTTGATAAAAGCAATTACCTGCACATCAGACATTGACCAATTGTTTAAAAACATCCAATGATCAGGGCCAATTATATCCTGTCAATCAAAAGGGGGCATATTGTATATAAAGAAAATGTCTGTTCTGTAGAATTTAAGGGGGATCGGAGTTAGCGCAATCTCACTTTAACGCAGTTAAAAAATAAAAATAGTGCCATTAACGCAGGTTCAATTTGACCCTATGAATTACCCGTAGTTCAAGCCAGGGTTGCCAGGTCTGCAGTTTATCCATTCACCAAACATTGCTTGTAAATAACCTCCTATCCAATAATTCCTCAGAATGTTGTACTTTTTTACTTCTGAAACAAAAAGTCTCAGCGCTTCAAATTCTGTACATTTTATCACAAAATTCAAACAATAAATGTCACTTTGATGCTTTTAAATGTGGTGTGACAGATCGCTGTAGTTCAAGTGGCAGTGCTAATAAAACATGTCCATAAAATAGCCTGTCACTTAACATTTACCTCAGGAAAGCTATTTCCAGTCTTCAGAGATTGTTAGATAGCTAAAAAAAAAAATAATAATAAAAAAATAAAAAAACCTTATTTACTGTTAGTTATACGTGTTTGAACAAATCTGACATGAAGACAGGTTTTTATGAAAATGTGGAACTGAGTTGAATACAACCATGTCTGTTTTTATTTCAGTGTGATTATCTTATCTGAAAATAAATAAATAACAGTTAAATACAATAGTTTGCGCTCTGTTGTTAATTTGAACCTCTAATATTATAGTAATGTAGAGATTTACTATTCGTATCAGCAGGTGTCATTCTGATTAATCAATACTGAATCGGCAGAGAAATGTACTATTGGTGCATTCCTAGTATATATATATATATATATATATATATATGTGTGTGTGTGTGTGTGTGTGTGTGTCTATCTGTTTGATTATTCCAATGTTATATAATAATATAATAATTTTGTAACCATCTTCACTAAAAAAGACCATGCTGGTTGCTGTCCCATCAATAAACCATCATCAAACCAGCATGACAGGATCTGCATCTAAATGCAAGCTGATCCTTTCAGTAAGAAACATCAAAACAGCCCGTGACAGTTCAAAACAACAGAGGCACAGAGCAAAGAGGAAAACAAACTGGAGACAGTGTGTCACATTTTAACTGATATACGCCGCACGTGGGAGGCTGAAAAACAAGTGGCCCATTGTTGGACGTGCTGGCTGAGGGGACACGGCACATGCTAATGCGGAGGACACAGTGCCTGGACTCCGATGATGTGACCTTTGATGATGTCAGACACTGAATCACCGCATTCGCTATGCCATTCATGGCCGGCCACAGCGCGTCAACATCCAGATGCACACGCTGCAAAAGTCTGACCTCACAGCTGCCTGTGATTGTCGCATATCAGAGATTAATTCATCCTCTGCGTGTATTACACTACACAAGTGTGGCATTGTAAGGATGGAAATTCATTCTGAATTGTTTACTTGTTTAAGAAATACAACAACAAAAACAACAAATCATCACAAGACTAGATCACCCAAAAATTAAAACTTAACATTTCTTCTCCATGTCTTCCCAAAGCTGTATAACTTACTTGAAATTACTTCTTTTGTGTTCCCTTGAAGAAAGAACATATTGCTTGCTCTTTTCCATATAATTATGAAAGGGAATTGAAGTTTTCAAGTTTCAGAAAGCTCACAAAGCACCATTAAAGTACTATAAAAGCAAAATGTATGATATTCTTCCCTTTCAGATCATTGAGTCATAAACCGGATTACTCAGATTCAAGAAGCAATTATTCAGACCGTTTTTACGAATTAGACCAATTGATTCACTAAAAAGATTTGACTCAAAATAATGCAAATTGGGTAATTCAGGTGTGAATTCTAGAGCTAGGACTTATATTGAGATTTTAAGACAATAAATGCATTTAAATATTGATCTTATCATTCCAACCTGGTCTCATGACGAAAACGTACCTCTGGGAACTTTTTCACAAGACGCAAAATACATACCGCCACGTACGTTTCATGACATATTCGATGTGAAATGTCCACTGAGTGGCGCTAAAAGATTGTAGTGTTTTGTACGTCACTGCAGTTCTGACTTGAAATGTCCATTGAGTGGCGCTATAACTCTAATGCTCCGTGACGTTTTAAAATAACGTACCATCTGCACTACAACTAAACCTACCCAATAGTATGAACAAAAGCCAATGTGACGTAAAAACGCAATCGCAAGCATGCTGTTTTAGCTTGTTTTTCGATCTCTCATCTTTCAGCTCTATCATTATGAGTCATGTTTTTGACAGGATTCGTTTCCAAGGATTTCTAAGTCCAATTTCATGCCGGCTGAGCTACCGAGCAAGCTTGTTACGTCCGGAAAGCGAAACATATGGAGCTGTAATTATAACGGTGTACGAAAACGATTACAAGTGCTCGCTGTTTTACCGCCTCTAGTGTTCATTTCTGTTGGAAACTGTAGTGATATGTACTTATTGCTACATATTTCGCATCTTGCGAAAAAAGTTCCCAGAGGTACATTTTTATCATTAGACCAGGTAGAATCATTCAAAGCTAACAAATAGATTCAGAAGACTTGGGAAACAGTGCACAAGTGATACGGACCAGTTATATATTACTTCAGTGTATTTTTGGATGTTTTGGAGAGTAAATGATGACAAAATGTAGTTTTTTGTGTGAACTATCCCTTTAAGAGAGAGGCATGGATGCATGACAAAGCAAACTAGACAGAGAGAAAGAGACAAATCACAGACAGACACAAGACAATGCCAAGTGTGCTTGTAATTTTAGGCAATAGGTCGGTGTGTCCTCGACGGCTGAATTAGATTAAGATCCAGACATCATGTGATTCATACATACTCCACACTTGTTATATAATGGCACAACATGCACACAGTCTAGACCTTGCAAAAGAACTGCGTGTTTATGTCTGTGTATTTCAATGACAAGGCAATTATCCAATTGAGTCAAATTGAGCCAAATTGGGCTCTCCAGTAACACAATCCAAGGCCATTCATTGATGACTTTGTGACTGGGCAAAGGCCAGTACATCTCAATGAACGGTGTCAGCAGGCCTCCTTGCAGTAAGATTTACTCCATGTATGGTGTTATGCTAAACAAGCTGACTTTAATTGACAGTGTTTAGTCAGTGTGTTGATTGATGCAGGGACGTGGAAACTGAAGGTTGTACCTTTGAAACACTGCACATCAGAGGTGAGAGCAGAGCCGAGATCCTCAGAGCTCACCTGCAACATCCCAGCCACTATAGAAAAAACACATTCAGACACATTTATATGATTACAAACGGTTACAAAGCTAAATTCTGACTGGATGAGCCACATTTGGAATGATTATATAAATAAAAAATAAAATAAAACACAATAAAAAAAACAAAAAAACAAAAAAAAAAAAAAACATGAAAATAATAATTTTAATAAAATAAAATAAAGTAAAATAAAAAAAAAATGAAATAAAAAAAAAATAGAAAAAAAAAATAACGCACTTATTGAGATAAAATGCCTGGTTTGCGGGAAAAGTCACTTTTGCAATTATTTTCCATTATATGGTTTTAATTTATGATAGGCATTGCCCTCACATCACAAAATTCTTGCTACTTATTTTAATTAAATTGTATAATAATAATAATAATAATAATAATAATAATAATGTCATTTTAATATGTTTTTATTTATTTATTTATTTATAATTACTACACTACAATTGAAAATTTTGGGGTCATCAATTTTATATTAACTATAAAAAATATTAACTGTTTTCAAGATAATAAAAAATAAACAACAACAAAATAAAATAATAAATATTTCTTAAGCAGTATATCAGCATATTAGAATGATTTCTGAAGGATCATGTGACACTGAAGGCTGGAGTAAAGATGCGGAACATTCAGCTTTGCATCACAAGAATAAATTGTATTTTACAATACATTCAAATAGATATTTTAATTTGTAATAACATTACACAATATTACTGTTTTCTTTTCTTTTTTTTACTGTATTTACAATTTTTTACATTAATTTTGGTCTAAGTTGAAGAAATTTTATGTGTTTTTGTCATTTTTATTAATTTGTATAAATTTGTCTACTTTAAAAAAAAAAAAAATCCATTTAAATTTTAGTAATTTCAATACTTATTTTATTCCAGTTAGATGCCAAGACAAGATTTCTAATTTTCTAATTTCATTTAAATGTTTTATCTAATATTTATTTTATTTTTTTTTTTTACTGTATTTTGGTCAAATAAATGCAGCCTTGGTTACCATAAGAGACTTCTTTCAAAAACCTTTCAATAGATAGATAGGTAGCTAAATAGATAGATAGATAGATAGATAGATAGATAGATAGATAGATAGATAGATAGATAGATAGATAGATAGATAGATAGATAGATAGATAGATAGATAGATAGAGTATCTCACAAAAGTGAGTACACCCCTCACATTTCAGCAACCATTTTAGTATATCTTCTCAAGGGACAATACTATAGAAATGAAGCTTGGATATATTTTAGATTAGTCAATGTGCAACATGTATAGCAGTAAAGATTTACTGTCCTCTGAAAATAACTTAACATACGGCCATTATTGTCAAAATAGCTGGCAACAAAAGTGAGTACACCCTACATGAAAACAGCTATACGTCGTTTCACCATGCAAAGCCACATGTCCTATTCATCATGTTCATGTTTTTGTCTGCTTGACAGGACCATACAAATTTGTGTATCTTGTATTAGAGCAGTTAAAATTTGGTGCTTTGAGTACAATTCTCTCATACTGACCACTGGATCTTCAACATGGCACCTCATGGAAAAGAACTCTCTGAGGATTTGAGAATTAGAATTGTTGCTCTCCACAAAGATGGCCTAGGCTATAAGAAGATCAGTAACACCCTGAAACTGAGTTACAGTACAGTGGCCAGTGTCATACAGAGGTTTTCCAAGATGGGTTTCACTCAGAACAGGCCTCGCAAGGGTCGATCAAAGAAGTTGAGTCCTTGTGCTGTGCGTCAGGTGCAGAAGTTGGCTTAAAAAAAACAGACGCATGAGTGCTGCCAGCATTGCTTTAGAGGTTGCAGAAGTGGAAGGTCAGCTTGTCAGTCCTCAGACCATACGCCACACACTGCAACAAGTCAGTTTGCATGGCCGTCGTCCCAGAAGGAAGCCTCCTCTGAAGCTGGCTCACAAAAAAGCCTTCAAACAGTTTGCTGAAGACAACCTGTCCAAGAGCATGAATTACTGGAACCATGTCCTGTGGTCTGATGAGTCTAAGGTAAAATTGTTTGGCTCAGATGGTGTCCAGCATGTGTGGTGACGGCCTGGTGAGGAGTACCAAGAAAATTGTGTCTTGCCTACAGTCAAGCATGGTGGTGGTAGCATCATGGTCTGGGGCTGCATGAGTGCTGCTGGTACTGAGGAGCTGTGGTTCATTGAGGGAAACATGGATTCCAACATGTACTGTGACTTTCTGAAGCAGAACATAATGCCCTCCCTTCAGAAACTGGGCCGAACGGCAGGTTTCCAACATAATAATGACCCCAAACGCACCACCAAGATGACAACTGCCTTGCTGATGAAGCTGAAGGTGAAGGTGATGGAGTGGTCAAGTATGTCTCCAGACCTGAACCCTATTGAGCACATGTGGGGCATCCTCAAGCGGAAGGTGGAGAAGCGTCATGTGTCTAACATCCAGCAGCTCCGTGATATCATTGTGGAGGAGTGGAAGAGGATGCCAGCAACAACCTGTGCAGCTCTGGTCAATTCCAAGCCCAGCAGGATTAAAGCAGTGTTAGATAACAATGGTGCCCATACAAAATATTGACACTTTGGACACAGTTTTGACATGTTCACTTAGGGTGTACTCATTTTTGTTGCCAGTTATTTGGACAATAATGGCTATATGTTGAGTTCTATTTAGAGGACAGTAAATTTGTACTTTTATACAAGCTGCATATTGACTACTCTAAAATATATCCAAGTTTCATTTGTACAGTATTGTCCCTTGAGAAGATATACTAAAATTGTTGCTGAAATGTGAGGGGTGTACTCACTTTTGTGAGATACTGTAGATAGATAGATTAAAAAAAACATTGTTCGGTACTGTATATTAATTCTTATCAACAAATACAATCACAAATACTTATTAACTTCTACAAAGAATTTGAACATGGCTCATCCAATCAGATTTCAGAGTCAACATAACATGTTATAACACAGACACAGTCCTGCTTATAACTATGAGTCCAGGCCTCCCATTTACTTCCTATTATTCATTTGGCACCTAGTGTACTGTCATTGATGTGTATGAGTGTTTGGGTGGAGTGTACCCATTAGTGTATAATGGGGCATGTTTATATGTGATCTCACGTATCCACAACGACGGGAACCTCATACGGATGTGAATGTATCGGTTTGTGTATTTGCGCATGCTGACGTCACTTGTTTACCCAGGCTCAGTGTTATGTGTGTCATTATGTAACGCGGAGGGCAGTGAGTGGCCGTTCTGTTCCACCCTGCTGCTCTGCAGGGCTTAAGGAAACAGGTGACCCTGTGCATGTGTGTGGCTAAAAAGGGCGATTAGCACAAAATTGTATGACAGAGTGTGTATGTGTGTTTATTAGAGTGGCAGAGAGAGTTTTCCATTGCGTGGTGAGTGATTCTGCTATTAGGCCAAGGTAGAACTGATGTAAACAACTCAGGATGGTGTGTGACACAGTTCTTGCTGCGTAGTCACCCGCCCAATTTCCCCGTCTATCCTTTAGGCCTCTAAAGGCCTCTAGGTGGAGGAGATCGGCCCCTGCTGGCCTCACGGCGCAGCGGCACGACTGACCTCTATCTAGCAGCTGCAAGTCGGACACAAACGCAGTGTCAGCGTCTGTCAGAGCGGTGAAGCGCACATCTCCCAAGTGCAGCAGCGCAGAGAGGACCACAAACAAATTCTCCACCTCCTGCAAGAGAAACAAACAAAGTGCTGAGAGTCAGACTGGATTGCAGATTTATAAGGGCAGAAAGCCTCCTGAGAAACAGGGTCAATTTCTCAGCTCAATACAGTTACATTTGTGGGCTGGGTTCAAAATTACAGAATCAAATAAAATTTTCATTTTGTTTGTTTGGAGTGCTATTTTGCTACTTTTTAGCCACTTGTGACAACACTGAGATGACATGCTGCTGCTCTCTTGTTCCATCTCTAAATACAGAAATGAGTTGTAGAAAAAAAGATGCATGTCTAATTTTGTGGCTGAAATTAGAATAAGAAATTGGAGTTCAAGTTTGTTGAAAGTTGTAGAATATCTAACATCGTTTACAGCATCTATAAGTACAACACAAAAATACAAGGAACAAAATCAGCGTATTTTTTTTTTTGTTTTTTTTTTTAACCAGATTTGTCT